>PYHW01010828.1:3259725-3386228 GCA_013186435.1 Turdus rufiventris | reverse complement strand
CCAGCTCCCTCAGCTGCTCCTCACAGGAAATTGTGCTCCAGACACACTTGTGCTGTGGGAAATGGTATCAAAGGTTTTTTATTACAGTCCAGAGGGACAACATCCACCTTCCCCACATCCACTGAGCTTGTCACCTTGTTGCAGAAGGAGATCAGGTTGGTCAAGCAGGACCTGCCTTTCACAAATCCCTGCTGGCTGGATCTGATCTCTTGGTTGTCCTGCACATGCCTCATTACAGCCCTCAAAAGGATCTGCTCCATGACCTTTCCCAGCACTGAGCTCAGGCTGACAGGCCTGTGGTCCCCTGTATCCTCCTTCTAGACCTTCTTGTAAATAGATGTCACATTTACTGATCTCCAGTGCTCTGGGACCTCCCCAGTTAGCCAGGACTCTGACAAATCATGTCACATCGTTGAAAATATTCCAGACCAGGTTGGGTGGGCTTTTAAGCCATCTGATTAGTGACAGATGTCCCTGCTCATGTCAGGGGGGGTGGAACCAAATGCTCTTTAAAAGTCCCTTTAACCAAACCATTCTGTAACTCTATGATTCTGTGAAAGTGGCTCAGGGAGCACTCCTTCCTATCCGAGATGGGCAGTGAGTATGGCAGTGCCTGGTGGCTGTGGAATACTGAGAAGGATTGAGAGGCACAGGAGGAGCACGAGCTGCCAACAGCTGTTGGTATACACAGCCCTGAGGATGATGGCTGCTGACTTTGTCAGGAACCTGAATGTCCTTTACCTTGAGTGGATTTGGTACATGTTGTTTTTGTACAACAGTTTTTCCCAAATGACCACTCAGGGTGTTTTCTTTCAGGCCTGAGTGTGGTGGGCTGAGTACACTTTAACAGGACCAGCTTTTTAAGGGACAAGATGTACTTTCAACTAATTGCCTCTGTGCTCAGGTTCTCTCTTCATTTCCCAACTCCCTGAGCAGTGCCCTTATCAGGAGGGCAGAGGTACTTGTTAGAGCTTTCAAGGAAATGATACAGAGAACAGACTGACAGATATCATCCACAGAGAACAATCTGTTTAAAATAACATCACTAAAGGCCCAGATCACTAATTACACTTCATTAGTTGCTTGAGATGAGTTTTCTGAAGAAGCTGCTTATGTAAAGCTACTGTTTATAGCAAATCCACAGCATGAAGCATTTCTACAGTGTTATCAGGATTAAATGCAAAGGTTGTCAGTGGCTACTGAAAATGTGGCCTTTTCTGAAGACAGATACACCTTCTTATTAGTTTTCAGCATCTTTTTCACCATGCAGTGGATACATCAGAAGCAGTTAAAGATACAGGCACTGGGGTCAGCCTGAACTGGTGGAAAACCTTGACTGGGGAAAAGGAGATGGCTGGGTGTGCAAAATAAGCCCAGTATCTCATAAATAAATATCTGTCCTTGTATGACTTAGTAGTATTTTCCATATGAGCAAGAAGTGTATGTCTTCCAATAGCCTGTTATGCAATCCCAGGGACTCCTCTTTGTCTGCCTGAAGTCTGGGAGCTATGGAATGTCTGCATCTTGCACCCTTCTCAAGTCTGTTTACCTGTGGAAAATCTTTCCATCTTTTATCTGTTTTCATCTCGTTTACCTGCTTACCTGTGGGGGCTGCATTCCCTGACTCCTTGTGCATCCCTTACCTTCTCCACGTGGGCTGATCCAGCAGGGAGATGAGAGGCAGCAGCATGGCCATAAGGGTGGCTCTGGCTCCCAGGACCTGGGAGGGGCTAATGGGAGGTGTTCCCTTCCCTGAGGAGATGAGGTAGAAGGGGGTGTGGGAGCCCTACCAACAGCCCCTGAAAAGCCCAGCCCTTGCCCCCTGAAGGCTATTCTCCATCCTCAACCCCCTCAAATATGTGTCCCAGCATGTCCCCCTCACTGCCCCCTCCCTGCTGCCTGCAACAGAAATGGATTTGCCGGCACAGCTTCGAACCAGTTCTCAGATTTCCAGAGCTGCTGGGAAACCTTTTCTTACTGAATAGATGTGCTTATGAAAATAAAACCATTACCTGAATCCTCAAGAGCTGAGAGACACATGCACAGTTTGAAGTCCACTGGCTTGTGCATGATGTGCTTTGCACCTCCACAGGATGTGACTCTGAGCTTATTCCTGAACCCAGGAAGCTCAAGGGAGTATTTTCTATGGCACCATATTCTTGCAACAGGTGCATGCACGCCCATCCGGGTCTTAGCTAATTCTCTTTTGCCCTGCTGCTGAAAATTATTACTTAAAACACAGCTAAAAAACCCTCTAAACAGATGAATGGAAGAAAAAGCTACCCATGACGTCAGCAAACCAGATACTAATAGACAGATATCAAAGGGATACTGCCTTCAGCAATACACTTGAAATACTCCTGACGTCAGTCTGGGGCACATTTTAGCCTCCTATGCTTTGCATTTAGGAAGCTGAAGTACATTATATATAATTGGTTCCACCTACATAGAATTTGTTGAGGATAAAAGCAACAAGATTGCATGTTCCCACCATGTCTGTAGGCACAAGACATATTCCTGACACCGCAGCAGCCATCCTGCACCCACGGAGGAGCACAGGCAGGAGCTGCCACAACTCCAGCCACCACCTCCTGGTCCTTTCCCATCTGAACTGCAGACAGGGACAGATTTTGGTGTGTGCACAGGAGGGACCACAGCCCCATACCCAGATACCACATACAGCAGATGGCGAGGGGGACATAATGTTTTACAACAGCCTGTAGTGACAGGACAAGGGGGGATGGCTTTAAACTGAAACAGGAGAGGTTTAGATTAGATACAAGGAAGAAATTCTATACTGTGAGGATGTGGAGCACTGATTTGGGTTGCCCAGAGAAGCTGTGGATGCCCCTTTCCTGGAGGAGTTCACAGCCAGGCTGGATATGGCTTTGATGAGCTTGGTCTAGTGGAGGTGTATCTTGTCTGTAGCCTGTCATGGACTAAGTGAGCTTTCATCCAACCCACTCTATGATCCTAAGTACTTTCACTTGCATTTTTCAGCCCAGGAGGGGGTGTTATCCCAAACATTACGGATTGCAAAAGAAGACAGTGACACTGCTGCAAGGGTTTTTGTCCATACCTGTCCCAGTGCCAATGGCACTGACATGCTGACTCAGCTGGGCAGCAGAAAGCATCTGCAGGGGACACAGGAGCAGGAAAGGGGCAAGCCCAGGCACCTGAGCACTTAGATCCCGGGTTCCTGTGGGACATCAGCTGGCAGCATTAGCCATTGAAAAATATGTTGAAGCCACTTTCTAGGTGTGACTGCTGGTTTGATTGCTCTAATCAGAAAGCAGGTTAATGAAACAAATAATAGTGCTATTGTATCTATAGCTGAACTAATGCAATCCCAACAGGCAGGTCAGGAACCCACAGGAGCTGGTGGGAGGGAAGAACACAAGATGAGCTCTGTTGTTTGGAGCATGGTGCTAACAATGCCAAGGTTGCAAATTTGATCTCTTTATGGGCCATTCACTTCACATTTGGATTTGATGCTCCTCGTGAGTGCCTTCCAACTCAGAATATTCTGTGAAGGGGAGGCAGACAAGAGTATGTTGCTAGACAGGTGGACAGGAGCAGCAGAGCTGCTTGGCAAGAGTCTTGCAGCAAAAAGCTTCATCTGTCCACAAGCTGTGTCTGGCTTGCCAGAGCCCCCACCCTCCTAGATCAGGGCATGGATGTTTTTGTACCCCTCTGGCACCCTATAAAATCTCCAACCCTGATCCAGCTGCAAATGTGTGTAGCAAGAATTATTGTTCCATTCTTGCTGTGCTGTCCATGCCACCCTTGTGGGCAACATCAACAGGTTTCACAAAACCATCCATGTTTATCTCTTGACTTTAAGGAAGCTAACACTTGGTTCTCTAAGTCAGTCCTACTGAAGTCATTCCCCTGGAGAAGCAGTGGGTGCTGTAGAGAGTTAGCATAGAGAATTCCTGTCTTCCCACTGTTCTGTTGCTCCTCTGGAAGGATATTCCACCTGTGCAGTCTCGTTTTAGTGCACGTCTTCTCTCTTTCTTCTTGCCAGTTGCAGTTTTTTTCTCAAGAAGGTCTCTCCAAGCTCCCAACAGCCTTTCATGGAGAAGACACAAGTGGTGATTAAGGGAACCCAGCATGTACATGGACTGAGCAGACAGGCCCTAGTGCTCGCTGTTTCTCAAAGATATTCTGCAATCCCCACCAGAAATAACCCCAAAGGCCCACGACTGCCTCTCACAGCACCCACACCAGCAGAGCCAGCTGCTCCTTCCCTTCCCACTCCCCCTCTAAGCAGCAGTGTGTGTGGATGAGCACTCCTACACCCTTTATTCTCTTTAGTGTGGCACAGCAAGAAGAGGAGGAGAACAAAGGACTGCCCTGAACCAGTCAATGAACTGGATGAGCCTTTGCCCTGTAGGGATCTCACATCACAGCTGATTCCAGGCTCTTGCAGCTCTTCAGGAAAAGGCTGTGTGTGCAATGTGTGGCACTCTGGTTCTTCACACACTCCAGGAGCTCCTGAACTTTGCTGGAGGCAGCAGGTGGCACAGCTAGGTTGGGCCTTTGGAAACAAATTTCTTTACTGTTAGACTGCATCTAAAAGGCAGTTGGCCTGTATCTGAGGACAGCAGGCAGAGGAGGGACAGACAAAGTCACATGTGTGCTCAACCTGACCTACTAAATCAAATAAAATTACGTTTGTGCTCACCCTGACCTACTAAATCAAACAGCCCAGTGTGAGTGTTGCAACGTAACGCCTTTGCTTCCTACAGACTTGGATTTTTTTTTTAAAAAGCATTTTGGAAATGTTCCTGTAGGTCTTACTGAATCTTTTATTTGTCTGTGCCTTAAAATAAATGTGCTGCTTTAGGACCCAGGCTGGTTCTGGCTGTGTCTGTGGGGAAGTTCTGGCTGACCCTCTGGAAGGGCACGTTAGCACTGCCCTGTCTGCTGGGGACATGAACATTCTTGTCCAGATGAGAGCTTGGCTACTGAGTCCTGGGCAGCTGGGGCCCTGCAGAGGCACTGGGGAGATGCCAAACAGACCCACCCATGGCTGTCCCCAGCTGCCTAGCACCGAGTTCCTCAAGGCTTCTGTGGCTGCAGGCAGCACCTCCTGTCCCACAGGGGCTCATTGCTGCACTGCCAGGTCTCTCATTCTTTAATTACATCTCTCACATTTTATACCTGAAATGAGAATGTTTCATGTGAGGCGAAAATAATTTACTGAAAGGTCTGCTGAGTGACTGAGGCACTTGCAATGCAGACTTCCAGCATCTCTCTCTTTTTATCTCTCATCCCCCACTGGAATAAAATACATTACATCGTAGTGTAGATAGAGCAGGGAAACAACTCTAAAAACCATCTGAGAAGGAGCTGCATTGAGCAAGTCAGCAGAAAATGCTGCAGAGGCAAAGGGACTTTGAGATGGAGGCCCTCTTCATATCCAAACCCAGGGACTTTTCATCTCATTCCAGAGCAAGCATATCTCTGTTCAAGTTTCAGTATCACTGTTAGGACTGCTTGCAAGGTTTTAGAATTTTTAGTGCAACCTGATTCTCTGAGACACCCTAACACGAGAAAACACGTTTGGCAGCTGCTGTGCTATCCATGCACCCTCTGCTCATTGCAGCCCAGAGCCTCTTCCCACTTTCTCGCTAGTATTACTGCCTTGAACAAAAGAATCATCTTAGGGTCTACCAATCTGAAAAACATCCATTAATTATCTAAGAGACTGGTTAACCACATGGACCTAAGGCCAGTGTGCCTCTCTACTGGGGAGACTCTCACCTTGCTGCCTGGAGATTTTCTAGAAGCACTTGCCAGAAGGGCAGGTTATAATTTCCAGAGTTAAAGAGGAGGAGGATGGTCTGTTTTGCCAACAGCAAGCAGCATCCAATCCTCAGCTGCTTGGTGAGAGGGGAAGAGCCCCAGTCCCCACTCCCTGCTCTCCTGGTGCCCCTCCTCACTGCTGATGGCAGAGGGCTGACAGACCGGCTGGATTTGCCTTGCCTTGTCAGACCCACTGGAGGGGCTGACACCAGCACTGCCCCCAGGATGGCTGGAGCAGACTGTGCTGGGAGAGATCCTCAGAAATGGAGAATGAGGATTTGTGACTGAAACTCCAAGTCACTGCCTACTCCAGACAAGCAAACTGCAGCAGAGTGGTTGAATAATTCTTATTATGTGGAAGGATATTCACAACACAACCACAAAACCTTCTCCATGGGTTTATCATCAGCTCTAAAAATAAACCCTGCCTACTCAAGTTCTTTCTTGCCTTTGATGACAGCAGAAATATTTGCGGGACTTCAATACCTGTGTCTAGCCTCAAAGCAGCAAGGGCTATTTAAGGGCTTAGATGAGCACCTACAGAAATGCAAACGCTGCCGAGCTCGGTGGATTTGGCTGAGCCGGCTCTGGCTTTGTGCAGAGCTGGAGCAGGGCAGCACAGCCTTAGGGCTGCCCTAGGGCGAGCTGCTCCCAGCCAGGCATCTTATTTAGATTCCAAGGACATTGTCCACAGCAGAGGGCTTAGGCACCAAGCCAGTGGCAAACTCCTGGGGTATTTGTACATCAGGTGAGCACTGCAAAGCACCTTGACCAGAACTAAGGCTCTAGCACTGATACTGGGGTCAACACTTTCCTATCATCCGTGGAATTAAAACATCTTGCCATTACTTAACCCTGCCCCACCTCTGGCCAGCCTCCTTGCGCCAAGCTTTGAGGGCCCCTAAAGGAAACTTCAAATGCACTGAAGGACTATAAATAGTTAGGAAAAATGAGCCCTGATGTGTGTCTTTGATAGAGATATTGGAAGAATTTTTAAAATAGAAAAGACAAAACTAAGATGAAAAAAAAACCTTCCAGCCTAGAAAAACAGAGTCCCCTTGGTACAGAAGCAGTGCTGTTATAAAAACCTGAACTCTCTGAGAAGCTTGGGAGTGGTGTGAAGGAAATGTCCCTGGGATTTGGACAAAGTCACTGACACTTGGCAGGGAGCTTTTTTTTTCCATCCTCAGCTCTCAGAGATGGTTTTCACTCCTCAAGAGTGAAAATACCTCTAGAAAACCTGTTACGAAAAGTTTAGGAGACAAAACTAGTGGAAATAATTATTTGGGTCTTCTCCTTTATCCATCCAATGCCATATGTGAAACTTGGAGAAACTTGATGACCTTTGAGACTCCTGAGTCTGGCATGGGTTTGGTTCAGAAGTTGCTGGAGAAAGAGCACAGGAGGAAGGCTCTGGGTAAGGCACAAAACCGGGGAAAAGCTTTTTGACAGGATGAGGATTTCCTCTCAGATGAGGAAATCTGCCTCACAGCAAGGAGGAGTCACCGGGTGCAGAGGGTGAGGAGAGAATCCTGTGGAGCCCACTGGGGCAGCAGCTGGAAACCCAGCACTCCCAGGGGGTTTGGGAGCACAAACCCACTCCTCTCTGAAGCTAAAACAACCCATCTGCTTGTCTCATCCCAGGTGCCCACCTCCTGCCAGCTGTATGCCACTGCTGGTTTTATTGTTACTTCCATGGCAAACATCAGGTGAAGAAGTAAACAACTTCACCTCTGGTTTCCCAGCCTTCAAAGCTCTGGGAAATGTCCTTCTGCTCCAGGGCATTGCTAGCAGCAGAAGTGACAAATATATATATATATTATATATAAATATCTAAATTAAAAAATCTATAAGAAGGGCTGGAAGAATGATTCAGGGAACCACAGGCCTGTCAGCCTGACCTTGGTGCCAGAAAAGGTCATGGAGCAGGTCATGTTGAGTGACATCATGCAGCACCTGCAGGACAAGGAGGGGACCACGGCAGCATGGGTGTGTAAAGGGCAGGTTGTGCTCAATCAACATGATCTTCTGTGACAAGGTGACAGGCTTAGTAGATGAGGTAGAGGCTGTGTCTGCCTGGACTTTAGTAAAGTGTTTGACATTGTTTCCCATAGCATTCTCCTGGAGAAACTGGAATGATCATGGCTGGGATGTGTGCACAAAAGGCTGGTAAAGATAGGACCAGTGTCCAACATCTTCATCCCACCTACAAATTAGAAAGTGCAGTTTGCTTGTCTCTGCTTGAATTAATACAAGGTAATTAGCACATCCCTTCAGTAACCCTGCACAGGCACCAGCTGGAGGGATAAATTACAACTCTGGAGCTGATTTCCCAAGCAAGCCATGGCAGGCACAGGGCTCAGGCTGGGGCTGGATTCCAGCCAAGCAAGGAAGCAGCACTACTGCCATCGGCTGTGGGGAAATTTGCTGTAACTGTTTATAAAAAAAATATAGGAATATATTTTTTTGTTTCAGTAATTGGAATGAGCCCTCTTGACTTTTCCAGAGACTGTGGGATGTGTAACAGCGTAAAGTGAATAGGTTTTGCCATAACTTTCTGTGATTATAACTGAATGTCACTTTATTTATTCATTGGGGGAATTGGAAGGGGAGGGATACAACATTTTGAATTATCACTGGAGACAGAGGTGCTGACAACTGTGCTCAGGTTTTTAGTGCCTAATTAGCTGCATGCTGGAACTGCACCTCCTCTCATTACTCCTGATTACAGCCTCACTACATTTTGTAAAAAAAATAGTTCGATGTTTATAAACCACTTTCCCCAGAGTTGTGTCTGAGGGTTTTTGTGTTGCTGCCAGGCTGTTCACCTTCCCTGGGGGCACAGGAGCTCTGATATTGAAAAGGAAAAGGGAAGGGGGTGCTGGGGAGCCATACCCCCCCAAGGGGTTGGTGTAGCTGTGCCGGGGAAGCCACTGGAGCAGCAGCTGGAGAAGCAGCTGCTACCAAAGGCAGGAGCAGCAGCATCCCCTGCTCAGCAAGTGGCTGGGGAAACTCCTTGTATCTTCATTGAAAACCAGTGTGTCAAACCAGACTGTTGTTTGGATGGATGGTTAACAACTTACTTCCCACCAGCAGCACAAAACACAACTTCCCGGGGGTCCATCCTGCAGCCGCTTATTACTTACGGACAGAAAACCAGAAATTCTCAGGGCTGCCATGAGTTCTTTGCTAGGCAGGAAGCAGCCTGCAAGCTTGGTTTGTCATTGCAGAACTGAGGAGTTCTGGACTTACTGTTAAACACAGGAGCAGGAAGACAGCTGAGGGCAGGAAAGCTGGTGTACCACCGTTAGTTTAAACTCAGAGCTTCCTTCTTGCCTCACCTGGCAGCTGCTGGGTTTCAAGGTGATGCAGTTTGGGCAAGCTGCCCTGTCCTGAGGCTGGGGGTCACAGCAGGTCAGCTGGAGCACTGCACCCCACTGCTGCCTCCCTGGGACCACCCTCACACCCCCAGCTCCACTACTGTGGCTTAACCACAGCATCAGGAAAGCCCAATGTGTCTGCTGTGCAGGAAAGTAAAATGGCAATGCATTACATGCTGCTGAGAATGAGGAATCCTATGGCAAACAGTAATTAATGCCTCCTGACACAGGTAATTGTTGCTGTGGTTCACCTTCTCCAGCATATAGGGTTGGAGCCCCACTGGATTTAGGCTGTATAAACTGGTGGAAATAGCCCTGAGTCCCCTACAATATCAGGATAACACTGTAACTCACTGGGAGATATAAATGAATATGAGCAGTGCAAATTTAAAATTAGAAAATGAGAAAAAAATAGGATATTGTTAGCAGCAGACACAGTATCACAGATAATTTACAGGTGTTCCAAGGATAATTTTTCTTAAGAAGGAGATCATGAAGTTTCCAATGCTTTTAGTTTACAAATTACTAAATCTTAAGCAGAGCTCTCATATTACTCATAAAGGGAGATGAAGAAAAAAGGTATTGTGACTTTGCTGGGAAAATGAAGCTGACATGGCTGCCCGAGCCAAAGTGCTGATGGAGATGAGGAGCAGACCTCTGACAGGGAGGAGATCTTGGAACTGAAGTGTGCACCTTTGTACAGTACAACAAAAGCACTGCACAGGAGTTTCCAGAAAACAGAATAAGTGGTAATGCCCCCTCTGGCAAGCAGCATTGCCCAGTCTCTGGTGAAGGTTGCCCCCATGTTATGTAGACAGCCTGGAGCCTGTGGATCAGCAGCTCTCGAAAGGCAGAGTCACAAATTAAATTCTGGGGTTGGGGGTTAGGTTTGAATCTGCAGCAGAAACATCCTGCTGCTGAGCCCAGGCAGGGAGAGGCCAGGAACTTCCAGTCTGAATGCAAAGGAAACAAGCCTCAGATCTACCCCAGAGGTGAAGGGAGAGAGTAAGAGGAGAGCAGGACTGGAGCTGGTGGGATGAGTTAGGCTGGGACTTGAGGCTGAGGAAGGCAGAGGCAGGAAAAGAAAGCAGAATCGTGTGGGTGCAGACATCTGCCCTGAGAGGCAGAGTTCAGAGGTGGGGAGCAGATCATATGGAAAATGAGACTTACACACAAACAAAGAAATTTGGAGAGTCAGGGAGAGTGAGGTGAGGGCAAACATAGGGAAGGTGAGATTGGTCATATCGGGGGAGAGGAAATCGCTGGTTCAAACTGACCACATACAAAGTCACATGAAAATCCTGACAGCAGATGAACAGGAGGGTACTGAGCTGCAGTAAGTAGTCTCATAAGAAAGCCAGCAAGAGGCACCTTAAATTTGCCACTTCGAGATGTCCCCCAAGAGCAGCAGGATGAAATATATAGCTCTGTGATACACAGGGGTCACATTAAATAATAATAAGTCTTTGATTTTAAAACACAGAAGATGAAAGCCAAGCTATTCTCTGTGGTAAATAGTGGGAGGATGATTGATCATCGTCATAAATTGAAGAGGGAGGAGTTCAGACTTGCAAGGAGATACTTCCACAGCAAGCACAGTCAAGCAGTGACACAGGATGCCCAAAGAGGCTGTACCATCTCTGCCTTGGGCATTTTCAAGACCAGAATAAGCAAAGCCTTGAGCCACCTGGCATGACCAGAGATGCTGTTTGAACACATATTTGGGAAGGGAATAGCTCCTGCTGTTTCACTAACCAATTTTAAATCATCACAGTGAAAAGCAAACAAGAGGATGGCATTGAAAGAGAATATCAAAAACTTGACATGGGCAGACATGAAAAAGAGGGTTTAAGTGGGAAACAATCTCCTCCGGCCTGGGGAGTCAGAAGATCATTCCAAGATAACCTATTTTCTTCAAAAGTCTCTGTGAAGCTCTCTTGCTATCTCATATGATTTTTTTATTCCAAATTTTTCAGAAGTTAACCATCCTATTTCTCACTCTATTAGCTCAAATGACAGTTTTCTGTACATATCCAAAGTTTTCAGTTCTTCTAGATACTAATAAATTATGAGCACAATAAACCACCTCTGCTTCTCCCTACTGTCTTTCAGTGAATCCAGAAAGCTACAAAGTCAAGCATGCAAAGGCAGCCAAGGGAGGAAGGCGGTCTCAATCCAACCTCTTAGTGCATACATGTTATCAGGCTTATCAAATGTTTTGGCTGAAGCCACTGTATCTTGTAGAGAACTGAAAGAAGCACAGCAGACTCAAGATATTTATCTTGTCTGAAACCCTTATGACTACCCTATAGTGCTCCTGAAATCTGGACCCCCCATAAACCCGTCTGATGAGTTGGCAGGCAAATTACAGTAATTTCACGATTATAAACCACACTGAGTATAAACCGCACCGAGTATAAGCCGCACTTCTGGGTGTCAGCAACTTTTTGTTCTTTGTCCATATATAAGCTGCACCTGATTATAAGCCACACTTCAGGTTTGGACCAAAATTTTAGTCAAAATGGTGTGGCTTATAATTGTGAAATTACTGTAACAGATCACTGTCTTCACTCTACAACTGTGTCACCAAAAACTGGTGAATTACGTGCCCACAAAACACTTCTGTTTTCACAAATCATCAATTTCCAACAAAATATTCTTTGCTGGAAAATTCCTACCCAATTATAGCTCTGAAGAGACAAGTGCACAACACAAGAGGCATGGACCCTCTTCAGAAAAGGCCATATCCCATTAGCAGATTTTACCCTGGCCTTGGTGGTTGAGTGATGTCCAATCCATCAAGACTCAGGGAGAGATGGATGGGCCTTGAGGAAGTTGAGACACATTCTGTTGGTGCTCTGAGGATCAGGAATAGCACAGTGGCTCTAAGCCAGTGTCCTACTGGAAGCCAGCACAGGGCTCTGTGTGCTGAGGTGTTATGTTTGCTGTGACAAGCGCTGCGTGGTAGGTGGCCCACTGCATGCTCAACATGCTGGAGCTCCTCCTACACCCCCTTCTGCAGTCCCATTGTCTGCCCAAGCAAATTGCTGGATTTTATTTTGATGTGGAAAGAGAAACATGTTTCAACAGAACCAGATTCCCTTTTCTCAGAAGCTGTTCCGGCAGCCCTGCTTTTAAAAGCACGTGTTACTGACATGAACACAATTGCTTTTCCTCATAACAGCACTCTAAAGCAAAAAATCCCGAACACACCGTTAGTCATCAGCAAAATTCCTGATGACATCGAGCATTTAGTAGACACACATGGCACTGCCTTGACAGGGCTGGTTTAATGTGTATGAATTCTGCAGCACAGTGCAATGTTTGTCTTGCCACAAAAGAGCCAGAGCCAGTCCCAGGGTATCCTGGAGCCCAGGTCCCAGGGTATCCTGGTGGGACCACTGCTCTTCTCAGTCACAACCACCATGTTTCAGTCTGCCCCGCTCTTCAGCAATATGGGGCAACACTAATGGCTGCTTCTATTATCCACAGTGGCCACTATTCCTCGTGGTTTGCCAGTCCTAGTCCAGCAACAGGAACATCAGATTTGGGTTTTAATCTCAGGGCACAGCAGAGGCATAGGGATAGGCCCATGTGTTAATCCAGCAGCCAAAGAATGAGTTACAAAACAAAAAACCCAAATACTTCAGTCAGTGGCCATTCTGTAGCTTCAAATTGCACTTTATTAGTCGTCATCATCACCATCAATATTTATTCCAGTATTTTATGAAAGTTATACAAACAGTTTCACAGAATGGCATGTATATTTTACATAACTTTGTCATTTAGGTTATAACATATTCTAGGAGGGGGCTGTTCTTCTCAAATACCTGCATGATAAAAACAAAAAAACTTCAGGTCAACACAACAGTATAAGAAGACAGACTAAGCACAATTTTCCAAGGCTTATTAATTCAGTATTGAGGGTTTAAAATTCTGTATGGGATAAGTCAGCTATTATTGACATGTGAATGAAATAATTATAACCATGTTTGGCTGCATACTTCACTCAGCTTTAGGCTGAAACTTATTCACGTGAATTTATAAAAGCATCCAAATTTACTGCAAATGTTTTCTCCAAGCCCCAAATGGTATCTGAATGAGACTGAATAATCTCTGGAGAAAGAATAGTTCATTAACTGAGCACAGTAAAGTTATGAGCAAAGACTGCTTTCAAAAGCCTCTTAAAAATTGAACTGCTTTTTCACACGTAACATGTGAAAGCTTCACTGTTGGTGTTAGTCTTTTTGTATGAATAGCATTGATCATCCATAAACACAAGCCTTTGCTCACACAGGTTTAAATATGACACATTTAGGACATCCTTAATGCTTTGACCATTGCTATTACTAGTGCCAGTGATTTTAAAAAAACAAGGATTTTATAATGCGAAAATAATTTTCTATCATGAGGCACAAAATGGATTCTTTACCTCATGTAAAACTACTGAAAATTTCTATTAAAGCCAAAATTGCCAACTCGGTACAAAAAGAAAAGCTTCTAACTCCATATTAGGCATTCACATTGTAATGACCTTTCCAAAGACACTGAGATTACGTAGCTCCTTTTCATTTCAGGGGACTTTTACTGTTGACACTGAAAAAATATTCAGAAGACAAGCAGGGTTGTAAATCATATTGAAACTGATTAGTTTCAGGCACTTATATTTTTCAGCAGTTTATTTTTTTTTTAAATATGTAGCCTGATTTCCCATATAAAAGTAGCAGTTTGAAAACATCCACATTTGGATACCACACTTTAGGCATTTGCAGGTCTACATTCAGTTTACACTTGCATAAATATGTCAAAATGTTTTTTTTAATTCCTCCTCACACTTTAGGAGAACTGACAGATTTGTGGGAAAAAACCCTCAAGTTGGCCATTAGCAAGAAGTCAGTGATTTACATATAATTATCTAGACATCCACAACAGAGCAATCAGCCAAATAAATGGAATGCTAATGCGACAGCTGAATTCTAATCTCCACATCTTCCTTAATATAATTAAAAAATAACAGCAACAATCGGAAACCAGCCTTGGCGCAAGGAGACTCAGAACTTTAATTCACCAAATTTAATCATCTTAAGAAGCATTCCAGTAAAGCATTAATCACAAAATATCAAAATAATTCTCAATGAAAAACACCTCAAGCCTCCAAAATTACTGTAGACCTTGTCTGCATAGTAGGAAAAATACTTCATTGCTCTTCATTTCACCAGGAAAGTGTCATCTGAATCAGCATATCAGATAATATATAGAGAGATATTGCTTGCCACAAACTTTCATCGCTCCTTGCTTCCACATGAACGATGCCTTTTTTTTTTACATGATCTGTTGTCCTCATCAACAAAAATCTTTAAAATGCGTAACTCATATTAAACTTAATGATTAACTGGATTTTTGTAACCTTCCTGTATGTTGACCCCTGAAATCTTACCCAAACCTTAAGGGAACTAAACAAAAAACCACAGTTCTGCTCTTGGGTAAACAGCCACAAAACATCAGGAAATGTTTTCTATGCATGCCCAGCCAGGAATGGAAATTGGAGTCAGATCAGTGTTTAATGAGATAATCGCCATGGGCAGATGCTAAAATGCCCCTCAGTTAAAAACCACCGAACTGAGCAAGTTAGAACAAGATGCCTTGACTATGAAAACCACTGAGCATATGCTAAGCCCTTGAAGCTGCTATGCCTGTTGCACACAAGAGGAAGAGCAGGCAACCAGCTTAGGCAGCTTTCTATCCAGGCTTACCACTAATTTTGCAAAGAATGTTTTTTAAGATGGAATTTTAATCACACTTCACAAGGGTTGCTGCAACACCAGAATACAGCAGGACAAGTGCCAGGCAGGCAAGATCTCCTGAGATTTGTGGCAGCTGTTTGAAGCACATTTTCTTGATGGAAAACACTGGAGTGGGACTGGATTACTCAGGACTCAGCATCCCCATGTAAACCTGACATTTATCTTATTGTGAGAGGCACACTTGGCAGCTGGTTCTCACATTCTTCCTTCTCAGTTTCTAAAATGAAGTTGGCATTTGTGCACTTACAGACAAATACTGCTGTGCTGTCACTATTATCCCAGGTATGTTCCTCATGGAAGTTTCCAGTTGAACACATGGCTGTGTCTTCTGATGTGTGTATCTGTACAGCAAAACCACCAGGAGATGCCAGTTTTTGGACATGCAGACTCATAGTGCAGGCTGATAATTGGTGTAATACAGATTGCCCCATCAGCCAGTCTGTCACTGCTTTTAGAGATTTCAAGGCTCTGGGACCTTTTTCATCTCACTATAATCCCTATTAATGAGATTGAGGTATGCTAATATTTTTTAAATTTACCAAATTTGTCCAAAAGCTTCACTGCTTCATATTCTTCAAAAAAATCTATTCACTGAAACACAAAATTATAATGCATTCTACTTTTTTTTTTTAAATGGCCAAGTTATTTTTCAATGGCTTTTTTTTACCCCCACAAATATACATTACCTTGCACACAATCCAATAATGAATAAAGGCAAAAGACAACTTAGGAACTATAGTAATTTTTTATCTTCTTTCTCTTTTGGTGAATTATGAATTCTTCTACATGCAACATATGGGAAAAAGAGGCTAATTGGTGTTGTGGTATATATGTGAAACACACTTCTTGATCTCAGCCTGTAGGATTTCATTTGAATACTCTCCAATTCAGAAAAAGTTACCAGAATTAAAAACAAACAAACAAAAAGCACCCTTCCCAGAAAAACCCCAAACAATCAAAAAAGAGTGAATGCATAACCTATATATATTGAAACTGTACATTTAAAATTGTTTCTCTTTTATTAAAAGAAAACAACCCTGATGAATGCAGTGTTCCTCTCAATATTCGCTGAAGGTTCTTTGTGGCTGCTTTGCAAAATTTGTGTCCTGTTTGACTGGGGTTAGCAATAACAGTGACACCTCCTTGGTATCTAGCTCCTAACAGGTCTTCTCATAACCTGCTTCTGACAGACCCCTGAGTAACATTGCTATGCCATACAACTCTAAACAAACTAAAGAATAACCTTAAAGGCATCTTCTGTAAAACAAAGATTTCATTTTTCAAATATGTTTCTGATTATGTAGCAATCTTAGGGAGAAACACTGCATGTTTTCATAGTTTCCTTAAATAGAAGAGGAAAAGGGTACACCAAGGTTGCATTTGTTCAACCACATGACTCCAATTCTTTTTTATATGGAAGAGTACTTTCACCACAGGGAAATGACAATGTAGAAATCAGAAAGCATCAGATATTTTCAGTGCAAATACCTTGTATCTCATCTCTGGCATACAGCTCAGTGATTTACCAAACATTGTCTGAGGCTGTGTATTGGCAATCTTCCTTGACACAGAAGACGCAGAGAAGACAGATGTGACATAACATTGGGATAATGAGCCTCCAGAAAGCCAAAAAAAATATGTGCAAGCATGGAAATGGGCAACTCCAGCTGAATGTTGTTATCACATCTTGTAAGAGCTAACCATGGCAGCCACTGCAATGAAGCAACACTCAGTGAAACAGAGTTGAAAGAACGTAACAACCACACCTCAAAGCAGCTGATGTACATCCAGTTGTTTTATGATGCATTGACACTCAAATTCAGCTCATGGACTCAAGAGCAGAGGCATCCCTAGACACTGAATCACTTAATAATACAACATGCTAATAAAGTATTTTGAGATCTTCGCTACTTTTTTTCCTGAAATCAGTTACAGATAACACGCAAATGGGTCCTAGTGAAGAGTCAGAAAATCTGTGTAGATCAGACCATGCAAATACTATACTCCATATATGCATAAATTGTTTCCAGAGGAGCACTCATTAATACAATCATATCAACCTTAAAAATCCACTTTTAGACAGAAGTTTCAAATAGATTGAAACAGCAAACTAAACACATGCACAAAAGCATGAAAAAGCCTAGGAGGCAGGATGTTTTGAGCACCCCCCTAAATTCTCCAAATACCAGAAATATAACAGATATGAAAGCAGCATTCCCCCAAAAGACAAAATATTGTGTCAGTAAATAATTGTAAAGCTTCTTCTCTCTATATTCCTGCTGTGCATTCTCTCTCCTGGATTATACAACCTGCGGAATGCAGATCAAGGACACGACTGATGATCCTTCTGTAATTTGTGCTCCCTAATGATGCCAACACGGGCTCCATCACAAAGACCTGGGTACAAAGTACCTTGCTTTCTTCTCAACCCTTACAATCTCTTATTCAGGCTGCAATCACAAGCCACTAGAGAGATATTTGTACTTTTATTAAGAAACTCAAAAATATTACTTCACATTTCAAAACTGGTGACACCTACAATCTTCCTTATATATCCAATATATTCCTACAGAAGTTCCCCAAAGAATACATTTTAACAAAGACCAAAGAAAGTTCATTACTGCCTCATCACACTCGGTCATTAAAACTGGAAACAGTGGATTTCAGGAATCGCTGTATTTAAGAGGTGAAGTTTGTGTTTGTTTGTGTAACAGTTGACTTGCAGAGTTCATTTACAGCAATCAATCAGTGGCAAAGCTGCTGCAAAGTGAACCACCCTTGAATACAGATTATGTAGAATATTAATTCAGTAATAATTGAGTACTTGGAGGCTCAGAGGTAAAGAGACTAATGTATTATACATCTCACATTATGCTCTGAAAAGTTAGAGGACTTTGAAGCCTTACAAGATCAAAACCATTAGTACTGCATATTGTATTGTCAAGAGGAAAAAAAACCAAAACTTCTAAGACACACAAACTTAAGATCAACTTGGACAAACATGGGGAAAAAGTGGAAACCTTGCACAGTAAAGCCAGGACAGAAGCAAACAATTAATACCTGCACTGTTTGAATTTTTGTAGAAGTCACAAAATTATTGTCAATGTAGTAATACTGCAGCCCACAGATAATTAACATGGACTGAAACATTTTCTTCTTTTAGAGATAAAGGTACCCAAATAGATGGTTTCATCTATGAATGCAATTTCCAGAAACTGCTTTCAGACAACTTTAAAAATCCCAAACCAACGAAAGAAAAACAAAAAACCAAACCCACAAATGCAAACCAACAAACCACCACCATGTTCCACAGGGAACAAGCCAGGATGTCCTACCCAGCTTCAAGGTGCTGCTCCAGAAGGATACAGATCTATGGATGTTACATTTTCTGCCAGCCCTATGCAGATGTCACAGACTCTGGTGGGGGATCTGAAGTGGCCCCAAATCCCGATGTACTAACACCACCTGAATGCCACCTAAGGAGGTGCAATCTGATTTATGACTAAATTCTGAAAACACAGCTTGATTTAACCATTCATACAGTAGCTCAACACCTAAAAGTCACCATTTCTAAGCAATGGAAGGCTACAGACACAGTCACAATTACGAATATGGCAGGGTCTGAGCTGATGGTGAAACCTCAAGTTTATTTACTTGCATTACAAATAAGAGTGTACTCCAAGAGAAGAATGGTCCCAGATCTTCCATGGATACTGTAACCAGCTACAGCTTGTATTTCTAATGATAGACTCCCGTCCTTTGTCATCTCTCACATGTTAATGCTGTAAATACTCCCATTTTTCTTTCCTTGTTTTCTGTCCCACAAGGTGGTGATCCAAGAAATCACTTGGGTAACTTAGATGCATATTTTGCAGCAAGGTACAAACTTGTTTTTAAGGGAGAAGTCCAGTATTTACAACTCCCTTCTCTTCAACCTCAGAGACCACGGACTTACCAAAAACTACTCCTGGAGAAGCACATCATCCAAAACACAGCTGCCACCCTATGATTTCCCTAACAACACAGTAAGAAAGATACTTAGTGCAGTGTATTTAATCACATTTCTCTGCCCAGGGCTCAGGGCAGTTGGCTTAATACAGCAAGTTCCACATAGTTTTGTTGTTTGAAAACATTATAAAGTACAAAAGGCAGCTGACTGACCATCTGAGCTCCACAAAGGATACAGTATGTATCTTTAGAGAACATAACTTTATTTAATAGAAGTTTTTTGCTCCAATATACAAAATAAGGGACTGCAATCCCAATTAACATTTACATAGTTACATAGCAAATAAATTCCACCATTTACAACAACTGACAACTTTCCCACACTCCTCACTGGATTACAGTCAAGAAAAAAATCCTATAATGTTTTACATACCAATCAGTTATATTTCATATTTCTGTCTCTTTTAATTCAGTTTTAAGTTGTAGTTTCTGACATCAGTTTAATTAAGAACTTACAATTATTTCAGCTGCGCTAAAAGAAAAATGAAATATATAATTTGGAATGCTACCTCAAAACCCCTATACAAAATAAAAGTCAGGATCTTATAAAAATACATACCAGGAGTAAAACCAGTGAAACAACAAAAATGATTTGAATTTTGTTAAGGTATAAAACATTTATCAACGAGCCTCAGCTTTTAACTACATTAAAGCAAAAGAAAAAAAAAATGAAAAAAAATTGAAAAAAAAAAGAAGAAAATAAGAAAAAAAGACCAAACAAATTAGCAAAAGGTAATATGACAATTCTTTTGCAATACTGTACCTTTAGTATGCAAAGGACTTCATCCTTCTGACATGCACCATTATTCAACTGATTTACCTCTTTAACCTTTTTTCTATTGAAAGCCGAAAATAGATGTTAACAATATTTGAATCCTTTCAGAAAAATCCAATCATATTTTTCTGCACCTCCCACAATATTTAGGCTTTACTTTACAATGCTGGTAGTTTAATCATAATACATAATCTTCTACAAAAGAATTCTAGCCAAACCAAGGCATTAGAAATTCTGCATCTTACAAAAGCAATTTGTTATAGTACGACAGCTGCTAAATAGCCCAATTTATTTAGTGACCCTGTTAAAGATTTGTTCAACTGAGTGAATAGGTGAAGTCATTTCCTGAGCTAAAAGATACAGGTAAGTAAATAGTCAGTTATAGCAGCAGACAGGAGACATTCTTTTTAAAAGTAGTAACAGTATCAATAAAATAACCTTAGAAAATTACAGTAATGTAAAAATCACTAGCTGACAAGGGAGTGACAAGGACATCCAAGACCTGATTGCCATAATCTGGAATGCACATCCAATGACCTTCCAGAAATTACATTCAGCTACTGTCAGACAATGTACTCCTAAGTGAAGAATGTCAAATAGTTCACATCTCTTACAGATCAGGTGTTTTGTCAAGATTTAATTCTTAATGCTGTTTCATAAACCTAAAGCAAGGTAAACTGCTTCGTTTCAAAAATTCCCACTATACAGGACTCAAATATATTATTACTTTTACAGGAATGTGGTATCTTCAGTCTCATGAAATTCCAAACCTATTTCTTCTTATTACTCAGACTTAATTTATGTTTAACAGAAATTATCTTCCTTTAGGAGAGGAAATCATATTCTAAAAATTGTTTACTTTGATCCAAATAATTCTAATTTGCCTAGAGTATGAACCATTAACAAATCAAAGAACTACAAAGATCAGTATACCACCACTGCCCCAACATTTTCTTATGATTTAAGTCTTTTACATAATAGTTTGATGACTTTTTTCACCCATTAATGGGAAGAGTCTACTCTGATTTAATTAAACAAAGTACCTGAGTTAGATACCAGTTCCTCCAGAAGAAAATCTCTCTTCTGTGTTATGAATTTTTTTTAGATATCATAGGTGTAGTTTTTGTAATTTTTATTGTCTCTTCTTTAATATTTAAACATAATTACTTTAAAATCAAATGAATATATAAAATTCCCAATACTTGTTAGAATAAAGGACAATACACAACATCCTAAGTTACAATAATTTATAAATAAAAATAAACTATTACAAACCAAATCTTTCCCCATAGGGAGATAAAAAGCCATAATCTTGACTGATTGTTCCCGATCACACATTATAAATAATGTAAGCTTCTCCAGAGAAGCAAAGCATCCTTGCCTCCCTGACACCAGTTTACACCTCCAGTTAAACCACTTCCATCAAGAAGGCAATTGAGTTGGGCCCAGACATAACTTCTTGCTTACATGTTAACCCTCCAAACCTCATTCTTTCAAACTTAAGCACAGGAAACTCACTTCACAGGGAATCCTTTACCTTTTATACACAAAGTCTGTATCAGATACAGATTTCTAATGCTCCTAACTGCACCAGTCTGGCAGCACAGTGAGAACCTGATTCAAAGGCCACTGAAGTCCATGGATGGCTTCAATGGGCTTTGAACTAGGACCACAGAGATGGTATTCCCCAAAGGAAAGCTCCTGCAAGAGTGGCTGGTATCTCTCTTTTTGCTTATGGGATGCAGTGGAGATGTGCAGTCAGCATGATACCTGAGCAAATAAAATGAAAACGATACAAAAGTTTTAAGAACCCCCAAACTCTTTACTTAGTTGTGTGCAAACTGTGCTATTGTCCCTAGAGCTCCCTGCTTTCCTTCTCTTCAGTGCTTGCTCCATTCCAGGATAGAGAAGATGTGAGACACAAAAATCTCTCTTCACTACAGCTCCCCTCAGTCCCGAGACTGATAGAAGAGGATGTAACCAGACTCAGAGTTCTTTGAGATGTCTGATGTCAACCCGTAGAATTCTTCAATAGCTTGTGCATCAATTTTCTGGAAGTAAAAACACAAAAAAAATTGAAGTAGGAATGTCTTGCTTAATGTACACATAAAATTAGGTTCCACTCTTGAGAGCTACTGTCAAACCAAATTAACTTTCACATAATTACATAAAACAATAAATTCCAAATAATTCTTATACTTGTTATGTTTCAGCTTCCCCTTAGCCAACAACTGCACAGAGGGTAGCAGGTATGTATGGTATAGACATAAATTTTTAAGTGTTGTTGTAAGTACTGCATTAATTTCCTATGTATTGTAAATTAAAACACAATTTATCTATATCATTATTTGTCTTCTTGCCACAGAATAGTGTATTAAACAATGGTGAAAGACAATGGTCATAACAAAATGAGGTTTTTTTAATTATAAAAGCCCAAATGCAGTTCAAAGTGTACAGTCAAATTGTAAGGCACAGCTCTGCAAACGCAATTACTGCTCATTTAGACGGGGGTTGAAGCCTCTTGTCATCAGCAGTCATTCTGTTTTAAATAATCATATCCACAAAAAGGGTGGATGCACTCTGGTTGGGCTTACCTCAACAATGTCATCATCAAAAAGCAACCAAAAATCATGACTCTTCACTATTGCAATATAATGTCCTCTGTTAGGGCCACTGTAAAATAAAATTAGGAGAGAACATAAAGCATAACACACATACATGTGGAGATGCATTCCCTTTAATTGTTTTTCTTGTAGAAAAGCAATACTTAACAATAATTAAAATGGCTACCACAACAATTTCTGTTTTAATGTGTCCTGTCTCTTTTTTATACTCTCTACTTACATCAGCCTCATTATACTTATTATACTAAATAAAGGATTATAACTGCAAATAAGGAATGAGCAGCAGAGGCACTGAAAATATAAATTAAATCTTACACAGAGACAGAGAAGTGAAATCAAGAAAGTGTTCTGATATTTCATAGACAGAACAGATCCCAAACTACTTCTGATCTTCAGAAAGAAAAAAGCCTGCAGAGCTGCTGCTCATCTACAGTCTCTTTATCTAGTCCACTGCAAACAGAAACTGAATTAAACTGGCAGTTTAGGAGTCTTAAGAAGCTCAGCAATGAGAAGGGCTCCCAGCTAAAACTCCTACAACACCCCTTGTCTGCCTCTTCAGTTATGGATGGCAAGAAATTTCTCCAGGACTATGCCAGAGGAAATAACCTACCAAAACTTTAGGTGTCTTACTTCTCATCAGGTTTCAAGTACAGAAATAGCACAATTTCTGAAATAGCTGAACCTTACAACTGAAAGTGAACAACTGAGTTAAAGCAGTTCTGGAACTGCCATAACTGGTTAGCAGCACTGCTGTGGTTTCGTGCCCAGATCAGGGAGGGAAGGTTGCCATCCCTGCGGGAGATGTCTGTGTGCCAGATCACCAGCACCATGAGAACAGGGGCCATCTCCTGCCCATGGCTCCAGGAACAGAGAAGTCCCCAATACTGCAGCTTCAATGAAGGAGGCAGAAATGGTTGGAATGGACAGAAAGGATTTCCCTTATGATCCAGAACAAGAGTGTCCCGAAAACTACGGCTCAAAGGCTCATTTTCCAAAATTGTCCAATCTAAGATCTATTTATCTTACCTCTATTCTTTAGTCACTGTGAGACACTGAATAACTGGAGCAAATTGCCCACAGAGAAAGTGAAATTAGGATTCCTAGTTATGAAACTGGCACCAGTGCAACCTAATCTAATGTCAAAGTTACCCTGCTTTGAGTTTTAGTATTTACATAACTTATTCTTTGATTCTAGATGCCAAATTGTAATTTTCAACTTTGGGGTTTTTATCTACTCAATAAGCAGCTTGTAGAACAACCTGGTTTTAAGCCTTGAAGCCACAAGAATATTTGCTGAATATAGCAAAATCAAATACAAATCTAACAGTCCTATTTTGAAAGCAATGAAACAAAGCAATCAACAAAACTCATAATACATGGATATATTTCAGAAAATGCTGCTCAAGCCTTAAGAAAAAAAACACACCCTAAAGGAAATGCTTTATTAATTAATCTTTCTATAATTTTTTCCTTCCTAAGGAAGCTTTTTTCCTTAGAAACGGTTTTTAAATATTATTATGATATTGTGCATTTTGTGTTGTTTTTTTTTTTAAACACAGTTTATTTAATATAAAGATCTGTAATGTGAAATACAATTACCACTTTTCACAATGATCTGCCAAAGTAACAAGGTCATAATTTCTGTCAGGACTGGTAGTTTCTCCCCGTAACACTTTTTTTCCTAAAAAAGTTTTCTTTTTAAGATGTCTTTAAATGCTATTGATTTATATGATACTGGCTGCTTTGTGTTGTTCTTTTAAGCACAGTTAAGCACAGTAAGCTTATAGAAAATCCCTTGCTTGAAACAGAGTTATTACCTTCCACAATGAACTACCACAGCAACAAGGTCATACATTCTGTCAGGATTGGTGGCATCTCCTGAAGTGTTAAATAAACGAAGCTCTAAAGGAAAAACTACTCTATAAGAGAGTTTTGTGTATCGATGCAGTTGATCCATGTACTTAAATCTCTTCAAATGGAGAGCTAGAATCATAGGCAGCTTTTTTACTTTCATCCTGAAAAACAGAACAAACCCGAAAAAAGCGGTATTTCAAATATTCATCCAAAACATTCAGCCAGTATCAAAAAACAAGAAACTTGTTTTATTGAAGTCTTTAAAAAACTCTGTAAGCATCAAAAGAATCTAAAATAGTCAGGTGTTTAAAGGTATATTGTGCTTCTAAACTAAAGGGAGATTTTTAACTGAGAGAGAACTAAAAATGCATTTAAAACAATAAGATATAATATATAAAAACAGCCGTGATGAACTCACGTAATAGTTTAGACATAGCACAGAATTCAACTTTTAAGTGTATCTACCCATAGCTTCCCAGAGTTCCCAAAAGCAAAACCTAGATCCCACCTGATATACAGTGCAGGTATTGCAACAGAGCTATTTCAGAGGACCTGCTCCAGCTCAATTTCCCAGCAAACCAGCCAAGTCAAACAAGCTCTTTCAAATAAGCTTTGTTACACCACTTTGTCACATAAGCATCACTCCAAGTTTTCCTAGCCATTCATTTCCAAGCCATTCATTTAAAATTTCCAAGGGACACAAATAACCCACTGTTACCCACCCACCTCCTGCCATCCAAACAAGATAAGGCTGTGCTCTGGCACAATAATTTTGTACAAACGTTGCAGCAATGTCTCATGGCAGTCAAAGCCAAAAAGTGAGCAAGTTTTACTGAGGGCTCAATAGCTGCTTTCCCTAGCATGAGGGAGATCTCACATCAGTGCCTACAGATCCTCCTCAGCCAACCATAGCTGGCCTGGCAGCAAACACAGACTTCCAAATCTTCTTTAGGCAATGCATTTATTTGCCGATCCTAAAAGAACGACCAAACCAGAGCGCTCTGCTTCTTGGCACAGCCAAGTGCCTCACATCAGCACAGTGCTGACTTTTCAAACTTTCACCCCCAAAAGGCAGCTCAAGAGTCTCTGCAATATAGCCCAGGTTTCAGACATGTCCATCAAGACCATACCTTCAAAATGTCAGCAAATCTGTAAAAGACAGCCTTTTTTCAAAAGATAGGAGACTGTGGACAAATTCCTTGATAACTCACCTGCCCACGAGGGAACTAGGAAATGAAAATAGCTGGAGCAGGGCAGAAAGATGACAGAAACAACTTTTTTTTAGGGAGAGATAAATTTTTATTATATTATGGCTATAATTTATTCTCTCTTTTCAAACCTAAGTTCTCTCCTTATAATGTAGCTGTGTTTTGTAATAGCAGCTCTTTCAATGGTGAAGAAATTCAGTACACCATCTTTGCTAGCTGAGTAGTCCCCACCATAGATAAACTGTTTTATAGAGATGGAAGAAAAATATGAGGGCAGTGAAACAGAACTTACACCCCACGTGAATCCCAAAATATAAACAATCATAGCTGTGTTTTGCCAGTATGGAAGTGCCTACAGCACGGATTTATGTCAACCCAGTTCATATTGGTCAGGGATCACATTACCTCCCACACAGAAAAAGAGCTCAGGCTGGATTCACAACCTCTACCAGACAGCAATTAGTAAGCTTAAGCAATGTGTGAAGGCAGACTTGGCAGATGAGATATGCAAAAGCTGTGCGTGCAATCCATGGTAAACCAAATAACCAGCAGCAGTGGTATAACCAGAAGAGCGTGTCAGAGCATGTCCCACTCCTTCAGCAGTACACAAATTGACAGGTTTTTCAAAGGTGTAAACAAGACTAGAATTATTAGGCAGACAAGAATTATTTTTCAACAAACATAATAATTTTCAGGCTTTCATAGAGCTTCTGATGATTTTCAGGAGCACTGTTTAGCACAACTAAACAGTTTTGCACAACTGATCAAACATGTTTAAAAAATCAGAAATTCAGTTAAGAAAAACAGTTACAAAAAGTGCTATCAAAATGATTCTTCCAGCAACTGCAAAAATTATTTTATTTTCGAAACAAAACTAAGTTTAAAAACTCATATGCAATCAATGACTTTTCATCATTGCCAATTATCTTTGATTAGTCACTGATAGTTTGTTTTAACTTGGCTTTTTTGACTTGTTTTTGGTCTTAAGACTATTAATTTTCTATTTGCAAAATAAGTAAGGATCAAAGGACTCCCAAAATGCTTTACACGGATTCTCCCTACTCATGAAAAGAGACACACTGAATTCTAGCAAGAGGAACAAATGCAAGTTACTTTTCAGTGGAAGAAGAGTAGAAAATTAAGGGGAAAAGGGTGCTCTCTCCTTGATACACACACACACACACACACACACACAAAAGAAACACCAGAGTATTTTCATTAAATGCTTGGTTTATTTTTCTCCTTCCCTAACTGTGATGTACCTTTTATGTGCTTCTTGCTTACTGCGACATTCTTCACAGTAATACTTGTATTCACTGCACAGAGTTTCTGTGTTGCTGAAACCCCTGAGTAAAAAAAGAAAGCTGTAAATACTAGTTTTTCATATGAAACATCCATATAAATGTACAATATCAACACAACTATATACACTTAAATCTACATAAGATAGCACTGTCAGCTTTTAGGGTTTTTTCCTGCTTTCTGGGTAACAGGTAAAGACAAATCACAAAAATTTGGAGTTTTGTGCCTACCTTAAACAGTGAGTGATTGAAGTATTCTGCTCCACGTCAACTGAAAGGTCTAAGAAGTCTTCATCTTTGCTGCTTACCTGCATGAAAAGAAGATCCAACAGAACATAGTTAAAGCAAACAATACTAATTTACCTCCGTTTTTCAGTACCACTTTCTATTGACAGAATGTATCTTTTACCCTAGAACAATCTTTAAAATTTTTTTTACAAGTGGCCTCTCTATTTCAAAGATTTGCAGTATTTTCTGTCTTTTTTCAGGAAGGGTGAAGTGTGTACGAGTCTCTGGGTGTATATAATGCCAGTTGTCATTATGCTGTGATTTGAGATCAACAATATTAATGCCAAGTTTCTTATATACCTCAGATTTTTCAAAACAACACAATCACTGTGATTCTTCTGCTTAGTGCTCTCACTTCTGCTCTTCAATGACTCCCTTGAACTGAAAGTTATATATTTGCATGTCATAATGTACCTAATAAACAGCATGAATATTTTGAAGCCTCTTCCTGGCTAGAGTCATATTGTGAAAGGAACAGCAGACAGCAAATTTGGCAAATGAGAGCTTGGGGCTTGGTTTGATAGAGGCAGAACAGTAGCTAATTCTTATAAAAATGTAAGAGTAACGAGAAAGTAAAACAGAACATTCTAGAAGCAGAAAATAAATTCTACCATAAATCCCGACAAATGATGAAAAAATCCACAGCTGCCCTGAAAACCAACTATGCTATTGAAATTTTAAAACCAGAAATGTGCAACCTTAACTTCTGCCTGCTAGCATGTCCTCTCTGTATGTAAAGATATTCAATGTCACTCATGAGAATGTCCTCTGCCTAGATACAGAAGTAAATGCTTTTGGAAAAGATACCTGGCTGCAGTTTCCTGACTGTATGCAGGAAAAGTGAAATGGCAGCAGGAAAATAATGTAAGTTGATCTTTTAAACATATGAGATTTATGTCCCCTTTTCAACTCAGAATAGAAAAAAAAAGTGGAAAGTTGTTCTCTGATAATCTAGAGATGAGAAACCCACAGCTCCTAAGGGCAGTGTGCATGGAGAAAAGAACAAAAAAGCAGATGGTCAGGAGAACTATATTTGAGAATTAATACCACAGGGCAAATCCAAACACTCAGGAAATTAAGTTGAAAGCTTCTGTTAATACCTGTGAGAGGACTGGACTCCCAGTACTCTGTTCCTAGTCTTTCCAAGAGTTAAGTGTGCATGACAAAAAACACCACTGTGTCAGTACACATCATTTATATTGCAATATTCAGACACTCAAGTGTAGCGTTCATACTTTTAGAGAGACCACAGAACACATATTGAAAACTTCCAGAAATGTTTGGATTGGGAAAAAAACAGCCACCTGCATCTTCAGTGTGCTACACATTCAGGGATGTATTATGGTTTAGTTGTGTGGACAATTCTTCAAAATATCCCCTTGCAAATCATTCTTGGAATTATCAGACCTACATTTATAACACTAAGAACTCTGGCGGAAATCATTGTAACTGGGGATTAAGAATGGCTCAGAGGAAAAAAAAAATCAGTTCTAGAAAATACTCTGCTGTTGCAGTCTTCAGCTAGGATAGCTGGAATTAAGGAGTCATGTGATCAGTGCTATTCAGACATGCAATTAGATAATTCTTCCTCTTTTGGTCTAATCAAAGAAAATTACGTGAAACAATAGATTTCCCAGGCAGTTTTATCCCACACAGAAGCTGTAAGGGCAGAGAGGATATGGAGAGGAGAGAAGGGATGTGTTCCACTCGGTTAAGAAGAGATTGGTACTGAAAACAGAAGTTCACAAAAGAACAATCTCTGTTCTCTGTGATAATATGGCCTTAAAACACCTCACTCAGGTTAGCCAGCCCACTGTGCATTCAGGATCATGAGGAACCATTAAAGGCTTTATTGAAAGAATAGCCAAGTGGATTTTTTCCATTTATGTTGGTGATTTATAAAATTATATTCTTAATTTTTAAGATTCTTTGAGCCTTAGTATTTGAACAGATTTTTTCAACATAAACTCAGACATTTTTAATTAAAAAAAAATAAACTAAAAGCCACTCTGGAGTTTAATAAGCCTCCCCCTGCCCCGCCCCCCCCTCCCTTGGTAAAGGTTCCATTTCAAATAAACATCACTAAGCTTCTTAGACTACAATCAGCAATGCTATACATTTCAATCATCTATAGAATTAAAAAAGATGGGCATGATCAGAAAACCTTATCACTGGTAGAATTGAGCCCTGATGTGCTCAAAAAGCTGTCTGAGTGCTCCTAACAGGAACATTTGAGTAATAGTGAGGAATTTGGGTGTTCCAGTGTTCCGGCTGAAGAGGATGGTTTGCTGTTCTCACGTCAAGGACATAATCTGCACCCACACAGCTCAGCTGTACTCTGATGACCAAAGCTGCACAGAACACAAAGCTCAGAAGGCTGACACTCACAGAATTATTTCCTACAGTTGGGAATTTCACTGGCAATGTGAATCTGCTCACTGGCAGAAGAGCTCTTGCAGCTATAGACTGCCACGTGTGCTAAAACAGAAAGTAGTTTTAAAAGAAGGTGAAATGAAGTGTGTGATTCATCTTGGCTTAAAAAAAAACAAACAGCAGCTACAGGGTCTATAGTATTCATATGAGAGAGAACACTGGGATTTTCCTTATTGCCTTCTCTCAGTCCAAAGCAGAACTGGGCCAAAGAATTTTATGCCTTGTAGAGTCATTTGAACCGAAGAGCAAGACCATCACCTGGAGATTGATATGGTAGTTTGGACAATTTCCTGTATTTCTCTGTAGAAGTACTGGCTACACTTACCTGTTTGAAATTTAATCTTAATGAAGCCAGTTACAATACTTTCTAGTTTACTGTTATTCTTCCTTAAACAATGAGAGAAATCTGTAAAAACAAATTAACTTCTAGACCATTTTATAAATTAGCCATAAAATTTACATTCACTTCATCATTCTGCCTCTGTCAAGGAAGGGTGAAAGCAATATAAAGAGAAATCCCATTAAAAACATTTAAAAACAACTTACAATCCTTTTGTAACATATTGTAGCTTAATTCACAACAGAAATCTTTGTTAAAGAATAATATCTATGTTCCATATATTCCACAGTCCATACTTAAACTGAGGATACATCTTCAGCCAGTTCAATTTTTATCTTTAGGACTGGCTAATGAAACAGGGCATCTGGAAAGATGCTCTTTTCCACAACCAGGGCAACTAAAATTAGTATAAAATTTTGCTCATTTTAGGAACACTGAGGCGGTCCATAATGATGGCCACTTTGAGCAAAGATATATGTCATGCTTTATGTTTAAATATGCAATAAATTTCCAATTTAAATTAAAAATATACTAGGGCTATTGTGTTGTCATTAAGAAGCAGTAATTCATCCACTATTGCTTGAATTCTTGTACATGAGCTATTTCCAAGTAGTCCTAACATTTTAACTTATATTTCTAAATGCTGAAAGAATCTAAATGCCAACAGCTCCTAATAAACATCAAAACAATCATACACACTCAATATTTTTGAAAATAAGACAATATCCACAGTAGTATTACCCATTTAATGTATCCAAATGTGTTTCAGGTCACTGTGTTTTAGACACAGGGTGATAAACTAAAAAGAAACTGATCAAATAGTTTGCAGATTATTTTGATTATTATCTTGTTCAGCAATAGCTGAATATTTTTATTATCTACAGCTAATAGAAAAAAAACAACTGAGCAGTGTTAGTAGAATTCTCAAAATTATGACAGGCCTGATAACTAATAAAATATGCTGGCAAAGAGCATATCAATGTTTTAAAATTGCATTTTAAATGGTACCTAGATCAAAATCCTGACAACAGTAATTCATAATGCCACAGCGAGGAAAGGTAATGATGTCAGTTGTGTCAAAAGACCTAGGCTAAACTCATTTTTTCAAGAAAAAAAAAAGACAGCTCAAGAACTAGAAGAGAAACAATTGACAGTTGCCAAGAAATACTTATTAGCAAGGGGAAATCTGCCAGAAAAATATATGGCAGTGTGGAATCAGCACCTAAATTACTCATAGCTGCAGTTACATTACACATGACATTATGAAGCTCTTTTCTTTGAAATAAAAGAGGTGGGTATTTCTAGAAGACTGAGAAAATTACATGATACAAATATACAGATTTGATAAATTCTTCCTTTCCAACGTCATGCTGACATATTTGCCTTATATAATTAAGTTAAAGAAAATCGGTAGGAAGAGTCATACAAAAACCACAGTCATTTAGCTTTTTTACAATCTCTAAGGAACAGACCATGGCAGAATTACTGTAATTTTCAAATTGTGCTGCTTTTACCCTTTCTCAAGCTGCTAAAATCCAATTTTAAGTTTCTATGAAATACATTCTTTCTCTTATTATAGAACTTTTCAAAAAATACTGTAGTATAGCATACTCAGAGAAAGAGTTTATTTCTCAGGGTATACTATTAGAAGAATTCCTGTTTACAGACATTCAGGAAAGGATTACTTTTCATGAACATGAAGGTATGTTTTTGTGAGAATCCCAGCCTATTATCAAAGTGCCAACAGTCAACCATTAGTATCTTGACTTCAGTGGCTTTAAATTTAAAAACTAGGAATTCATGGAAACTGATTCATAATACTTATTTATGAGATGTATCACTAAGCATGACATTAAGACATTAAATTTGAGAAGAACCTCACACTCTCAAATCACAGACTTTATTTTGTTTAAGAATACACCACTTTAGAATTTTCTGATCTAAATTTTGAACATGATTATGATCACACTGACAAAAAATCCAAGTGGGCATTTTCCTAATATTGATCAAGTGTCTCTTCCTACAATTCATGCTTCAGCTGCTGGAATGTTCTCACTAATGAAGAAAAACCGCAAATATTCACACAAATATAAAGATAATTAAGGAAAGAAATAAATCTAACATCTTGGTCTGCTGGGATAAAGGAACTGTGAAGCATGCAGTGCTGAAGAATTCATGTTTGCAAAGAACACGAAAACTTACAGTTTCACAGGTAAGACATCTGGTTTCATTAGTTAATGTTCCCTGAAAGATTTCGTGCACCCAGGTGGGGTCTGGTGGGCTGTTGTTTTCACTGTCCACGTTGCCATTAGGGAGGCGCCCGTTCTGCTTCTCCTGCTTTCTCTCCTCTTGCAAGATGTCCGCGATTGTATTCAAAAGGTAGTTTAGGAACTCGTGTGCATCCTGCTGCATGTAGTTATCAAAAAGTTCTGTGGGACAAAACAGAAGGTTTACCAATTGGACAGTTGGGACTATACTATAGAAAGGTTTTCAAGAGAGTCAGACTTCAAAACCAGTTCTTTATTTCACATCTCGAATCATTCACAGCAATACAACACCATCCCAAAATGCCTACTAGATAAACTCAGCCAAACAAACATGGGGTGGCAAGAGGGGACAGCAAGTCAGCTTGCACTGACAGAAATCACTCAGGTGATTGGAATTACCAGAAAACTGAACCATACTGCACGTATGAAAACCAGGACACAATTCAATGGCTTAAACACAGAAGTATGTGTAGTGCCACCTGAACTGGGTTAGGTCATCCTGCCCAGCCTCCAGATGCCGCTGGATCTCCTACAGGGGCTAAGTTATCTCTGCCAAGCTTAGGTCAATGTCTTGGATAACAGAGACTTAGTAATAGTTACTCCTTTTCTCTCTGACCAGGAATTGCTAAAAGGAAATTCACCTGCCTATATAGAAAGCATTCTCTATGCCCAGATAATATCATACAGGTCTTTTAGTGTTCAATTACTTCACTTTGCTGGCAGTCCAAGAATGTTCTAAGAGACAGGTCTTCAGTGTACAGGAGTGGATAACAGATGAGTAAAAAGATACCCAGTGAAATTCAAGTTTTGAAATGCATACAGGGACTCCAGGGAAGCTTTACAGTCATTCACCTGATGGCGTCCAGGAATAAACTTAAAAAAAAAAAAAAAAGATCTGGGGTTATTAGTTAAGTAAGGGAAACCCTGATGCTAATCTAGGTCATTTGGAGAGGTTAAGTAGTGCAATAGGTCAGGCAAGAGTATGAACCATACAGTTTATATAATGACCTACTACACTATTTTTGAAACGAGTGAGTTCAATCTAGCCAATTGCAAGCTCTTTATTTAATCAAGTAAATCAAGGCAGTACAAGAGCTACAAGTCTCTTGAGGTAAAAGACTTCAGAAGTTCTTCCCAGTGTAGTATCACTGGCCTGTCAGGGCTATGTGCCCAGTCAGTAATAAGCATTAACTACAGTAAAGTGAAAGCTACAGATTGTTCATTTTACAATTAAAAGAACTTTATGCAAATTTAACAGTACACCTCCCCTGACTTCAAGCCAGCAGCTGCTTCCCAGGCAACTAAACTTCAAGGTCATTAACTGAGAAACATAGAATTGCTTGGGTTAGATCTTAAAGATCATTGAGTTCCAACTCCCCTGTTCTGGACAAGGACAACTTCCAACAAGATCAAGTTGTTCAAAGCCTCATCCAACCTGGCCTTGAACATTTCCAGCGATGGGGCATCCACAGCTTCTTTGGGCAACCTGTTCCAGAGCCTCACCAGCATCACAGTAAAGAATTTCTTCCTTATATCTAATCTAAACCTGGCCTCTTTCAGTTTTAAGCCATTCCCCCTTGTCCTGTCATGACAAACCCTTGCGAAAAGCTCCTCTCCAGTTCAGAGTTGTACAACATATGCATTTGTATTATTTCAAATAAAGATGGAGCAGCACCTCTGTAGTCTGGAACACATTACGACTGTGACCTCAGTTATACCCTGATATTGCTGGATACTGACTGAAGAGACTCCAGATTGGTGGTGCACATCTGCCTGGCTCCTTAACTCTTCTTTAAGGCTCAAAATTATATACCTTTACAATGAGTATTTAATAGCAAATGCGATATCCATGCAATTGCAGCCTGAATGTAGCTATTCATTTGTAGAAAAGGTGAGAGTATCATCACTAAAAGAGACCCAAAAAGGGTTGAACTTCCACATCTGACTTCTCTACTGAAGGTTTTCCAATTGCCTTGCTCTGCATAGAATTTTAGTGGCATGACATAATTACACAATACAAAGAACATCCTCTGTAATGAACTTAATGGCTCCTGTGGTTTGCTTTCTGCTTTCCATCTGAATGATCCTCTGCATTTGTTATAATGAACTGTTTCTGTAAATGTATCAAACACAAGCACACTTACTCAAGGATCCGTGCCAAAGAAGGGAATGAGTTTTCTACTCTGCACAGGCAAGTGATTGTAGAGCACCCAAGAGCTTTTTTTTAACAATATCATTACAGCCCATGGAGTGCATTTGATGGAAGAGCCATGTCAAACTAGGAATGTCATTATAATATTTTATCTCTTGTTTTTACTACAGAGATAGTCATCATACCATTCAAATGCTTTTTCAGTCTGCATTCATAGTCTTGGAAAGACTGCAACAGTATGAACACATCTATTGCAGCAGTGTTAAATATGGTACCTCACACAGTTTATTTAAATATAGTAATTACTACTTAAGGGAAAAAATAGTTGTATTTTTATAAAAATGCATCCAAATTGAGTAGCAGATTACAAGGCTTCATTTATAATTTAACATCAAATAATTTTCTAAAACATTCTGACCAATTAGCCCTGCAGATAAGAAACAAGAAATGTGAAAAATCTAGAAATCTCTTGATATTTAGGAAAATGATGACATTTTTAAAAATTGCCAAAACTAATTAGTGGTTTTAAAAGTATGGTGGTCAAGTTACATATTGCATAAATTCTAAATCAGCTTTAAAAGGGTGGAGGTTTTAATCTAGATTCTTATGGGCAAGTCTTTCCACAGGCTCAATCTGGGAGACTGATTCCCCCATTCAGTTTTTTATTTTTTAAAACAAAGAACAAAGGTTTTACAGTGAATTTTAATTACAAACATTAAACTCCCAAAGAAATAAAACTAGAAAGCAATTTCTTAAGCAGCCAGTGACGATATGACAATACACTTTAGCTCTAGACGAAGAGAGAGAGAGACAAGGATTCTCTCCCAAAACTGCTCCAGGACTACACCCTTATCCTAGGGCCACCTCTTTTTTATATACAGCACCAAGAGCACTTTCTATATAGGTACTCAACAGAGCACAAATATGGGTATTCCACTATGTCAGCTTCACAATTAAATCATAGTTGCTATAATTATTGCACAAGAAAAAGAAAAAAAAAACAAAAAACTTACCATTTTCTTTTCGTAATCTTGTTATAAATTTCTTGGGAGGTATTACTCCAACTTTTTTCTTCTGGGTGGCTATACTGTGGAAGAGATCAGCTAAGCATGTAAGGAGATTTTCTTTTTTCCTTGGCTGACTCTTGTATGCTAAGACTTTGTCTCGAAATGGTCGACAAAAATAAAGTGCTTGGAGAACTGAATTGCAGTAGCACGTATTCCCAAACTACAAAACAAGAGAGAGATCTGTGAGTTTGCATTGTATTACTGTAGAGAGGTGAAATTAATTCCAAGGTATAAGAGAGTGCATAAGCAGGGGCCAACATTCTGCAAGTCATTTCTTCCGGACTTCAAGGGAGAAAAACATACTGATGTTGCACAAAGGATTACCAAGTACCCAGCATGTAAATGCATGAAAAACCTACTGATTTGAACAATACTATTTAATTTTGTCTCACTTAAAATTTAACTTATTGGTAATATTTTACATCTATTTGGGTCAAGATGTTAAAAAAATACCTCCAGTGTCACAACTCCCAAAATATGCTCAGGTAAAAATATCTGTCTGCCACACATCAGTCACAACAGCAATGAACATGCACAGCATGAGCTTGTATTGTGAAGAAATCCAGTTGAAAATGGAGAGCCATTCTCCTCTCACACACTTCAGGAATTAGATTCTCCAAATATTTACAGCTGTCATCAAAGTCCGAAGTAACGACTTTAACCTGCTCCTACATTTTCAGTTCTCCTTCCAGGGTGACAAGATTTGTTTAGGGAAACTCCTGAATGCCAATGTTACATGACCTGCTTAGGATTCAGAGCTATAGCAGTTGGTAGCTTGAAATCAAGACTGCAGGAGAAAGAGAACACAACTGGGATGTGCTCACTTTGAAGGAGACAAGCCACAGGACTGGAAGAGGAAAGCAGAATGAGCAAGAAAAGCATCCATAACCCACTTTGCACCAGGACACCCCAGGTGGGAGACTCCTGATGTTCCCGTTCCTCAGACTCCTTTAGGCACCTGAGGCCACTGACACCATCTCCAACTCACTGCAAACACCCCCACCACATCTGTGGAGGCGTTGTGAGCCATCGGTGGATAAAGCATTCATAAATTTATGCTGCCATTCTGACTTTTTGCTGCCATCCTCCAATGAAACCTATTATCCAACACTGCAAGTGTGAGAAAAGTCTTTACCCTCAGCAAGTAACCCAACCTTTCAGCTGCAGTCATGCAACCTGCAAATTGAAGCATGTACCAACTACACACACTCTGCAAAAGGTGGAAATAACATTCAGATTTACGTTATACAGAGATAGCAGCACATACAGAAAGCAACTTCTGAGATTTTATCACTGTGATGGGGAGACATACAGCAAAGATTGCCTTTATAGATATTTTAAGAGCAGGTTCCTTCAATAGAAAAAAAAGAACAAAAAGCTTTCACATCTTAGGAATAACAGGGAAGTAGCTACTTTTTGCTCTTTCCCAATTAAGGCAAACAAGAGCACCATGCAATTTAATTACAAAACTTAAAAATTAGTTACTTTCCTCTATTTCAAACTAATGAAATACAAAGAACTACCTCCTAAATAACCAAGCTGCACTCACAGAATAAGTGAGAAGCATATTTTTAAAAATATTAAGATGTCATTAAGGTATCCATATTAAAAATTATGACTCTAACATCTGTTATTTTTCTTTATTTAAGCTAGGAAAATGCTTATATTAGCTTCTTTGTGGTCCAAATCTGCAAATAAGTCAATGAACTTAGGAGAAAAACTGGGGCTTTTTACTTTAAAGGAAGCTGATGAAATCACACAGTAGCTTCTGTCAAAACATTTAATATTGTAAGCTAACTATTTATGAGTTTATACTTAGAAACAGCCATTAAAAGAGAACTACATTGAAGTGTTAAGAAAGTTCTTAAAATTTAATCAAATTGGAAAACTGCTAAAATTTCTACAGCAAGTGTCAAAAGATGAAAAACAAGCAAATTCGAATTTTCATAAGATTCCAGTTTTCAAGAGGAGCCGTCTGATGATAAATTAATTAGAATGGCAACCATGCGGTGAGAGACGAAGAAAATATGAAGACCTCAGAACACTGAACAAAATTCAGATTAATTTAATATGAATGTATGTTAACCTACATGCCTGTGAGTATGAAATAAAAGCAAGCAGATTAAGTTCATTAAAGGCTTTCTCCAATCAGATTCAGAAAAAGCACAGCAGGCAGCAGAGGAATGTCTGAAAGCAAACTTCTGAAGAAAATTTAATTAGTTCACATTTGTTTTATCTTTAAAGCATCAGTCTTTATCACTTCAAAACTTGAAGTATTTTTAAAATAAATGCTAAATGTACTAAACAACAAGTGGGAAATGGTTGGGAGGTTTCTAGACTGTGCAAATGCTCAATTTGATAAATGAACAAATGCTGGTCTTACAGCTTACTCTTCTCATGCACGTACAACTGGGAAGAAATGTGGTTGTTGAACCCCATTCAACAAATAGATTTACAAGAACTTAGATCTGTTTGGAACAACTGCCCTTGAGTAGCTCTAGGGCTCCTCCCAGCTCTAATGCACTGGCAGCTCTAACAGATTTCCATTGTTGCAACGGGCCATTCCAGTGAATATGATTTCTCCAAAACACATGGATCCACTGCAAGAGACTGAATAACCAAACCTTCTGCTCTAGAAATCTGATGAACTGCTAAAGAGTTTCCAGAACAGCTCTCTGAGATTAAAAATCTCATTTCATCCTCACTGGATAAAATGATTGGTTTAATTTGTGAAGCACATAGATTCGAATAGTTTGCATTACTGCACTGAAGAGTCAAAGAAGAGTGATAAGCAGACTTGATGTTCCTGGCTGTCCACATGCATGGGACATCACATTCCTAATGCTTTCCCCTTAGCACATAGCTTACATATTTCCTGCTGATTTAGTGAACGATATTGTCCCTTCAAATCTAAGCTGAATTTTCCATTCCCATCAACCATCTGGTCTTCCATATGCTTCTCATAATTGCCCTTTCTTAAGTCTTCTTTTAAGTCTCAAATTACTCTTTCAGCACACCCTCTGAACAATCTCTAGATTCTACCACAAAGCTGGAAAAGAGGTAAGACAGTGCTTTTGCCTCCTCCTCTTTTATGCTACCTCTGGATAAATTGACAGATCTCTATTTCAGGATTGTCAATCTTTATCTAAAATGCTTTTCTGTATTCCAGACACCTCAAATGGCCACTTATCACACAGTTAGAAGAAAACTACTGACTTCCACATTGTTTCCCTTTTTGCCATTACTCTGGAGAAAGTTAGAGCAAATGAAATAAATAAACAAATTAGAAAAACTTAGCAGTAAGAGTTAACGAACCTCTAGGAGATTCACTTCTTATAATTGCTACCAAGAAAAAAAATGAGAGAAATCAATGAAGGCAAAAATTGTGATTTCTATTGCTTCTCAATCTAATAGTATAAATTTATTATCTAATTATCTAGCATTTCTATTCATTATCATTATCTCTGCCTTTCTTTCTCATCATTTGCCATAGCTTGTTACTTTCACTTTCCCGGCAAATTTACATGCAGCAAGTTTATTACACATTTATGGTGTATACATGCTGTGTTAGTAAACACAACCTGCAGAACAGATCTCAACACCATTCAGGCATCAACATCACTGAATTTCCTTGGGCAACCACCATAGCTGAAAACCAGTGTGCCATAAAGGTAACGAGATCTCATTTTATTTGTTACAATTCAAAGAATTTTAGTCCATAAAATTGTATTGTTTGAAGCTAAAATAATCAAAATTCCTATCATAGACAGAAAATTAAAAGCACTCTGATCTATTGTAGCTGTCTGTCTCTTATGTGTATGGTTGAGGGCAACGAGAGGTATCCCCCCAAATTCCTACTCCCTCTTGAGAACAACAAAGACAGAATTTGTTGATCTTCATGACATATTAGGAAGATTGTCCCTTACTGAACCTTCTCTTAAGGGTACAAACTATGCAAAACCTCAAGATTAGGGTGTACAATACAATTTCACTTTTAAATCCTCTCTGGACTTTGACAAAAAATTAGGAAAACAGTTTATCTGTCAACAGAGTAACAAAAAAAAACCTGCAAAAACCTGTCACTGGAAAAATGGAAAGCCTGAGCTCAGCTGCAGAACTGATGGGTATTAACAGAGAAACTCCTGCATTTCCTCTGCCAAGAGAAACAATATGGTGTTCAGAGGGTGCTCCAGCTTTCATGAGAAAGGAAAATAAATCACTTGAATTTAAGTGATGGTGTTTCCAGATGCATGGAAGTCAGCTTATCAGTGTTTACTGACCCCACAGTGCATGCTCAGATTGCAGACTCTGGAACCAGGTCAGTGCTAAGCACCTGGAGGTAGAGACACATTACAGTACCAGGACAACACTTAAATAATCAGTTTCACTAAGAAAAGTGATACAAAAGCCCTTGTTAAATCAACCTGCTTTAACTATGTAGTTTCTGAAGCCCAATAAAGAGAACAATTTAATATTTCACATCAGTATAATGCAATTTCTAACACGATACACTTTTCATCAGTAATATCAGAAATTAAAGTTTAAATCGTTCCTTAAAACTAATTATTGATTCAAACAACCCAGTATATCTTTTCTGCTTTCCTCTTTGGGCTGTAGTTTGTTTTTTTTTTAATCTTAATAGAAATAGTAGATGTAAATACTTTATAGCATCACAGTCACACAATTCTTTTTTTCTTTTAATGTATTTATTTTACTTTATTGGCATATTATGAACAACAGGCTACATATTTTAAATAGCCTTCTTTAAGATTTAGACATTTTAGTAACATGAAAAGTGATGTAAATATTAACCTACAACTAATAAAATGAAATAAAAGTATTCAATAGAGAGCCCATTTCAACAATTCAGTAGCATATTTCAACAAATACATAAATACTGAAACACATTTCAGTAATATGAATATTCACTGATTATATCTTTCAGGATTTTAAGTATTCACTCAATCCCAATCTTGTAGTTTAACCAACCCATTCCTGTCCTTTCAAAGCAGTAAGTTACAGTCTGAAACTCACATTAACCAAACCAAAATAGTGCTCATTGACTGGAAATTGTTCCGGACCAATCTCTTTCTCCAAAGCTGAGGCATTGGCGCCCTAGAGAAAAATCAAAAGTAGCAAAATATTAGTGTGGAAACAGTGAAAGCAGCTGAAGAAAAAAAAATATTTTCAGCAAGGATAAACAATCAAAACCAACTACTCATCCATAAAAACCCTGCAAAACATCTGATTACAACTAAAAATTACCTCAGAGATGTTTCCAAATACGTCCTGTTCAAAAGCATCTCAAAGTTACATAATTTTCATGTATTTTCATGCAATTACACTGTTTAGATGTTCTGTACTTACTATTTCCAGAGCTGAATTACTTTAATAACTCTTGCACTAAGACAGGATGCAAAGCAGGTCATACAAGGCTAACTGGTGAGCTCCTTCTAACAAGCGTAATTTTCATACTGTAAAGCACATTCCAGAAAAGGTAAGAGATGCAGATTGTTCACAGGAAGCAACAAGATTGGTCTGTTTCACTTACACTGAAAATACAAGTTGTTCAAAATGCTTTGCTAAATACCTTGAACTTTGTAAAACTAAATGAACATGCAGTACAACCTACAGAAAATGCTGCAGCCTTTGCCCTAACATCTGCTGGGTCTGATCCTCAAAAAGAAGAGAATGTTATTTTGGTTGCTCTGTGGCTACTGAACTGGTGCAGTGAACACTGGGTTTCAAAGAAAAGTGTTGTTTTCTTTTTTATTTAGAGACAGAAAACCTTATATGCTGGAAAACTCAGAGAGGAAAAAAAAAACCAAAAACCCAGGCATTGGATAAGCTCTTACACTGATTGCTTTTAGAGAAATGGAAATGTATACAACTTTTTGCACGCTACAAAACTGATCTCTAGATATCTGTATCTATCTATATATATCCTCAATGAGACTAATGCATGGGCATGAATATTCCAGAAGGTCTAAGTGCAGCTAAAATAGAGCATAATATACAGCAAAGAACTTTAAAACCAGATGCAACTCCATCCCACAAGTTCATTCTTTACACTAAAGATACAGCAAATAGCCATTACATAGGATATTGCAGCAATTAAATTAAATCAAAAGCACGGACTGCACTAAAAAAAGCACACAGGATTGCACAGATTAATGACACACAGGGAGCAGTGGAACAGGGTGAATATTAGAACTGTATCAAAATGCATACAATTAAAATGAAATGATGATGTGGCATCTGCCATGGTATGACTGTGGTACTGCAGAACTTCACACAAACTACCTTAGCAGTTCTGAAACTGGCAGCACGTGCTCAAAAGCCCATTAGGAGGTAACAACTTTAACCAGAATAGGGCAAAAGACAGGAAAACTCCACGCTTGACACACCACAGCCCTGCTCCATTCACAGCATAGCCCCAGCTGCTTTCATCACTCACATCCCCTCCAATTACCCAGTTTGATAAAGCCTCTTCTTTACCAGGGATTTAGCTGCAAGGCTTATTACTTTAGAAGGTGTTCTCAAATGGAGATTATAGTGGTGAGGAAAAGGGGCATAAACTCTCATTTAAGATTAAAGCACTCTGTGACTTGGAATATTTAGTTTTGCAGCCTTATTTAAATATAGCCACAAGCTCCGGCAAAGTGAGTATTACAAATAAACTAGGAAAAAGAAGGAACTGGGGGGGCCTTCTATACTATTGTTAAAACCTCTACTTCTTTAAAAATAAATTCAAGAGTAGGTTTAAGGAAATTATTTTCTCTTTTCAAAGCTAGGGTGGAGTAGCTGCTTTATTCCCTTTTTGAAAGGAAAGTACTGTGATATAAACATTGATGTTTCTGTTTGTACAGACTTGAATGCTGTATTTCATTTTCTAGCCCAATAAAGATCTGACTTGGCAATAAGAAAGTCATGCTGAGATACTACAAGATCGTTGTGGTCTGCTGATTATTCAAAGATGCTTCATTCAAGGCTCAGACTTTCACATGATTTCAAAGCATGGCATCATCTATGTTTAAATGCAGTTGTTTATGAACGCTGGGACAAACCAGCATGGATGTTTTACACCACCATAAAACACCTTGAGCTACTCAGACTCGGCTTTACAGCTCTTTTTGTCATAAAGGATGCTATCTCCCCCTCCAAAGTAATCACAGTGTGCACAGTGTATTGGCTGCAAAGGCAAAAACACAGGAAGAGTACACTAAAACGCATGTTCACAACTGACCCATAAAAGCTATTTTAAAACCTAATTATCCCTGGCTTCCAAGTGTTTGCTAGTCATGATTACAGTCCACGTTATCAGTCCTAGCTGACTCTTCCATTATGCAAATACAGATGCAGGGTGGGAGCACTGCAGCACCAACAACTATTATGGTATGTACTGTATCATCCCTTGGACATGAGGACAGAAGAGTTTTAAGGCAGAACTGGGAGTGCCTCTCTTTTCATTGGCTAAGCTGGAGTTACTGGACTTGGGAATTACACTTGGGAAATTTCAGGCTGTGCTATGTGGTGTGGAGTAGAGAATTTATTCCTCTGCCACTTAACTGGGATCCCCAGGGAAAATCCCCAAATAAAACGCTCTTTTTGGGGGGGCTCACTTAATAACATATATAACAGGTGTTCAGTTTCCCCACTGCAACCTGGCCTTGATATAACACAGGGAACAGAAAGGAACATCATTGAGTTTGGTCAGCACATCCACCTCCCATTTCCCTTGTCCTGAGGGGAAGCACACGCGGTCATTATCCAGAAATGAGAAGCAACAGAGGCACAGCAGAAGTCCAAGAAGATGATAATATTGCTGAGATTTACCACTTTTTGCATTGTATCAGTGTAAAAGGTACACAGCTACAGAACCAAGCACTGCCTTACATTAAACCCCTTCCAGCACAGAGATAATAGTACAGGCATAGAGAACACTCACTTCTCATAGTTGATGAAATACAGCTTTACAGTGGAAAGTTCAGCAACTAAGGTGTGTTTACAAGAACACAATATGAAAACAAGATTTGCTTTTTATCTGTTACTGACACTTACCTTGGAAACAACGTTAAACTCTCAATCATTACACAAAAAGCTTCACAAATCTAGTGAAAGTTAGGTGTAAAACTGACCTACTGCACATTTCATCCTGCAAAATGGTAAGTCATTTAACCTTTATTTAATCGTGTTCAAATCAATTGCTTTATTTAATCATGTTCAAATCAGAACATCAATTGCTTTATCTCCTCTATCAAGTTAAGAAAAAAAGCTATACTATTGGATTTACAAATTTCACCTTAAATGCTAACTTCTTAATGAAGGGATAAGAATCTGTGTTTGCCACAAAGTCCCTTAATTAGATTTTTCAACTTTTATTTTTAAAAGAACTTGAGTTTTGTACAAATCAACATATTTAACACTAACTGGATGAAGGTTTTGTTTCAGTTTAGTGGAATCAAAGCCCAGGAAATAGAGTGGAAGAGGAAGGTGTATTATCTTTGAAACCTGTACAGTTGTATTTTCATGATTTCATTGTTCTACAAATATACATCACCCCAAATTTCTAAAATAAATTAAAAAGCCCACTGTTGCCGTACATTTCAACGGAAAAAGGTGGGGGAAAAAAAGCACAAACACAGATGCTTTTTTTGTTTGTTTAGTTTTCCACTTGCTGAAACAATATCATAAAACGCCATTTATTTTTGCCTTTTCTCACAGCCTCAGAGGCCACACTGTTGTACTGTTACATGTTGAACTAGTCCTTCTGAGACACACCAGCAGCTGACACAGGGATAAGGTAACTGGAGCCAATCTGTAAAACAAATCAGTTGGTGCTTAGGATCTGACATACACACCTTGGGTTTCAAAACATTCTTGCCAGATTAGTTACAGGCTGGTTTGTGACTGAACACCAGCTGATCTGTGCTGTCTGATGTAGTTTCCTCCAAAAGTCATCTAATCTGTGCACTCCAAAATGCAAACCAAAGCATGGTAAATTGGAATGCCACCCTACATTAAGAATACTGTCTAAAAACATGTCAGCAAGCAATTGCAACAATTGCAGTTTTAAAAGTGTCCTACCTTGTCATTAGCATCCAACCTACCAGGCAGAATTTCCCTTACAAAGGCTTGATTCATAACCAGCCTAACATGCTTGGAAGCTTACACACCTTACTGGTCTGGGACAGGGGGATTGATCTATCCCTTTCTAGAATAAAGATCTAGAAGTTGATGGCTTGGTGGGTCAACTTTCAGTTCTTTTAACAGCTTTACCCTCTAGCTTGTCTAAGCTGTAAATTTCCTGAGTAAAATCTGAATTTCACCTTTGAAACAAATTTCTTGCCTGAAAACTTACATTTGTCACCAGCATCCTGAAGATCCACTTCTCCATTCACACATGCACTGTGCTGGATCCTTCCCTACAATGCTCTCCACCTCACTCAAGAAGCAAGGAACAACACTGATTAAAAGTGATTCAAATAACTAAACAGTATTGCACAGGAATATATAAGCCAAACTTTTTGATCATGACCCTGGCTATAGGTAAATGAGCAATTAGCACCATACAACACAGAACTATTATTCTTTTTGGTGACAGGAGGGCATTACAAGTAAAAGAGAAACTCAGTAATCAGGAATGACAATGTTTTTGAACAAGTGTAAAATTAATGAAATTATTTATAATTTGCAAAATTAAAACTCAGTAACAGAAGCACTCACATTTTTTCTTGTTATCTATTAGAAGATTCTTCCTTGTCTGTGTCACTAGTGACAACATACAGAATTTAACAGCCCAATGCACTATTTAATGCACTGTGCTGAAGGAATTCTCTGTTAAAGAAGAAATGCAGAATACTACTCTGCCAGTTACGTTTTATCAGAATATGGGAATTCATACATTTCTGTGTATTCATATGAATCAGGATTAAGAGCAAAGAGAACAGCTATCTTAAATCAGCTTATATTTGTTGCTTCAATTGCAACCAAAACTGAAACACAATCCTTTTGATACTGTTTCTAGCCAGGAAGTAGCAGTGAAATATGAGTGGGATTCAATAGTCCTTGTTGTTCATTTCTTTGCAAAAGAACATGCATTATTAATACATGAAATATTTGGATAGTTTCAGTTAATGCTTTTTAAATACATCCAAATAGTGTTATTTTATTAATCAGTCTAAGTCATAGTCCTGTATACTCTTATCATGTGTAGCTAAGACAAAAATTTTTTGAGTACTAATTAAAAACACCTCTGCCTGGGTAACGAAAACTATACCAAAGCACAAAATTAATTTCTCTTCACATTTGGTATGTCTACCAAACCCATCTTTTCAAGCCCCACTGAACATTCACAATGTACTGTCCTTCACAGCAACTAGATATAGTTGCACTTCCTTGTACATGACAAGTATATGATGGGATATACTTCTGAATACTGAAGTCAAAGGCAAGTTAATATTTCAGAAAAATTAGAATCACCTAACCCAAAATGCAGGGCAAGTGGGGAAACCACATTTGCTCAACTGTTGTTTTTGATAAACTGCATCCTGTGGTACATTTCATATGCTTTTATACTTACATAATTCCACTATCAGAAAACAAATATATTGCTTTTACAACTTCTCATTTTCACGAAATCATAAAAAGAATTTGAGTTTATAAAAGACAGTGAAAATGTTTTCCTATCCTGGTCTATTTATGTTAATAAAACCTTCTGGTTTTACACTACAGAAAAGATCTAGATTCTTTTTTTCCTCAACTGAAAGATCAGATAGGTCTTACTGAAATAAACCACTTGTTACAAGCATTTTACTTTGGTAATCTTCCTAAGCTACGAAAACAGAAGTTACCCATTAAATAGGGCTTTTATACACCTCTTCCCCTCAAGAAATTTGAAAAGCCCCTTTTGCCACATTTTTCATTCCTAGAAGTTTTAATGGAAATTAGTTGCTTCAGGAATGTAAAAAGTAAATACAAAGACTACGTAACTGACCGATCTAAATGTTCAAGCATTGTCCAGTAACAGGATTGGTTATTCCCACTGACACAGCTAAAATTCTGCTGCCAAGACCAGAGTCCAAATTCGTATTTCATTGTTTCTTTGTGCTTAGAACATGTAAGATGAATAGATGCACGTGAGAGGGTAAAAAGAAAATGGAACACTTACATAAATAAAATCATTCAAATAAGTAATACATCAACTAAATAATTCCCTGCACTGGTATTTATACCAGCTTTACAACTATGTAACTTTGAGAATATTCTCTTTGTTTTTCATATTTGAAAATTGTTTTATGTTAAGAGTCAAATTCCTATTTTGATGAAAACTGAAAACAAATTTGTCTAAATTAATTAGTACACTTAATAGTGCTACAAACCCAGTATTCTAAAGACCAAACATCAATATTCATCTTTTACTACCATATTGTAGCATATTACAGCTAGGAAAATGATAATGATAAATGCTTGAATCTTAGTGACATGTTTATCATCAAAGTGTCCTGATAAGAACTCCAACAGAGAGTGAACTTCCCCACTGTGGTGTAAGCTCCTACCCCAGCTGCCTAACACACACTTCTCCAAAACCTCCTGTGCTTGCAACAGAGCCACCACAGCAGAACATGTGCCTGAACACCCCAGTCCAGGGAGCACAGCAGATCCAGGTCATCGGGCCAGAGTGAAATGCAGTGGCTGAGACACAGCACATGCTCCTTCTTGCCAACTGTGCTACACAAGCAAGTCAGACAGCTGGATAAAGGAACACACAACACTGTTGTTTCCTCTGTGTTTCTTTAGTCCTTGCTTCTCTGCTGTTTTTTTTTCTGTCACCTCCTCATTTTGAAGCTGTTTTCTCATCATTTTTCTTTCCTTGCTGTAATTCAATTCTCATTTCTTCCAGCATGGGTCTTCGGTATACTTTCCTGTGGAATCTGTTAACCTGATCATCAATTAGTGTTTAAGTATTATAATTTGTGCTTCAGAGGAGACAGTGCAATTAGAAGGAACAGGACTGAGTACATCATAGCCATTGCTGGCTGGCTTCAGACTCTGGCAAACATCAATTTACATTAAGTGAAGATTTCACAATCGGGTTTGAAACCTTTTAGTAAACAAACAATTCCTGAAGCAGTAAGAAAGCCCAAAAATGCACACCTCTTTCACAGTCAGCTAGAAAACTTTCCTGCAATTAGGAGTTCTTATAAAGCTACTCTGCTATGATATTCAAGGTAGGTGCACTTCAACCTTTCCTCAGTTGGGCACTTCCAGGGTCAGTTTCCTCTAACATGCCTTTTCCCATGCATGCTTGTTTGAACTCCAGTATCTCTGAAACATCTTCACCCTTGTGAAATGTGACTGAAATAGGCAAAAAGGGTGCTAGTGACAGTGCCCCTCCAGAGGAGGCAGGCAGGAAAAGGACAATAGCCAGCCATTCAGCGTGACTCCAAATGCCTTAATCCTTTCAAAAAACAAAATAAAAATTTGGGTTGTAAGATAAGCAGAGGTTCTCATGCAGAACACACTGTTACATCACCCAATCAACATCTAACCACAAACTATGCATTTGATGTCAGCACTGGAGGGGGTCGAAGACATTCAGTGACAGAACTTACAATATATAGACCAATGCCCAAAACACAAAGATTTTGATGCCTAATGCTACAGCTTCTAGATTACCATCATTTTAAAATATCACCAAAATATCAGTTTTTCAGGTTGTGCCACCATCACCAACCACTTTCTAGAAGAAACACGGAAAACAAGTACTACTACCACCACAGCTTTATTGTGCATGTCTGAAACTGACATCTTGGAGGCTTTTCATAGCTTTTAAGCTACAAATGTAACTTCTATCTCCTTTGTTTCAGCTACTTAAAGACTTGATGCCTTTTGACTGCCGGCAAGTGTTTCCTGGATTCCAGACAATAGAAGAAGTTAGAAGTACTAGATGCAACCTGTGAGTATAGCATGGGGCACATCTTCATTGCAGCTAGCCTAGGTTACTGTATCCCTCTTCAGCCATGCATAAAAATCCCATATAGTTCAGTCAAGTAAGACTTTGACTGAAGTTTTACTCACGGATGAAGGTAAAGACCAATTTCTAGTTTTACTGCAAAGACTTCAAAAATAATTTTAAAAAGCAGACCACACAATTTTAACCTCATCCATTTTTCAACAAGAACAGTGGCTAAAGCACTCAAGGGCAAAGGTATTTTCAGTGCTTTTCCACAATCTCCAGCCTTGTAATTAAGAATTACTACAGCACAAGGAAGCATGTGAATAGAGCAAAGAATTTTAAGGGAGCTGAAAGGCGATACAACACTAGGACACATTAGGCAGAAAGAGCTCTGTTAACATTGGAGCGAACACTGGGGTGTAGATCAATGAACTAATGCAGCATACACAAAGGTACCCACCAACACAGACAGGATGGCCTCTTGGAAGATTATCCCCAAAAGGGACCACAGATAAACTAAACATACTGGTTATCACTCTTCACTGTGCCCACACAACCTGCCCATATCGTAAAATATAATATACTGCTCTATAATACTTGGGGCTTGAACAACAAGGGTAAAACACATAAAATATAAATGGGTCAGCAGAAGCAAAACTTGAATTCAGATTAAAAAAACAAAGTCATGAATGCAGAACTGCAACGGAAGAGTTTCTTCAATACAGTGCTAGACTGCTCTGTTACAGATTGTAAGTGTACATGCATGCTTGGTTTGTGTAGGCACAAACAGCCTCTTGACAAAAATTGCCTGTTACTGATTTTGTACTAAGTAATCATGAGAAAACCCAGAACAGCCTGAGAGTTCTTGTAAAAGGCATGGAAAAAGGCAAGAAAAACTTGTAAGAATTCTAAGGTAGCTGTCTGGCACTTTATCAAAATGTGTTGACACAAAGCAGCATTGCCAGAAAAAAAAACAACACAGCATTACTCAGCAATTATAATCCTCTTCAATTTTGTAAAACATATGCTTAAACATAAGTATTGGACTCTCATTAGAATTAAAAAGAACTGCCTCACTCAACCACATGGTTCTGAACAATACCACAGTAAATACCAAGTGCTTCTTCGCACTATCTTTACAGATATACTTTTAACCACAATCTTATATTAACTGCTGAAAAGCATTTACAGCTGGTATCCTATGCCAGGTGTCCCATTTCACAGTATTATTAAAGCTCACGGATAAGAAAAGCCCAGCAAAAATTTTACACCTGGAGTTTATCCACCTCCATGCACATGACAGTGATTGGACAGATGATATCTAATTGCCATCAGAATTTCAGCTTTATGGATACAGACACTTTAGTTAATAATAAGAAAAATTTTAGTTGAAAATTTTGTTTCAGGATTGACCTAAATCTCAGTGACATAACATCATTTCTAATAAACATACATACAGAATAATCTTAAACTATCTGCTTGTCCAGTCCAGACCTACGGTTTGTCCAGAAGCAGAGCAGTGAGGTCTCACACTGACCCAAATCAAGAGGCCAGTACTGAATTTATGCTGACACAAAGGCCAGCGACCATCTCCGAGTGAAAAGATGTCAGCTAGAATTGCAATAACAAATCGCCCCAGCTCAGGGAACAATCACACTGATTCCTCAACAACCCAAAACTTGCCTTCAGAGAATGGAAACTCCTGAAGCACATGGTACAGGTCCTACACATAAAGATGTCAGTATGACACCTGATAACTATACGGCTGATAAATTCAAGAAGTCAGACTCTTCCAATTCCAAACTAAAAGATGTCATTTCCCATGTCAAAAAGCCCCCATTATTCCAGTGACTAAACACCACCTGAGCAATCCCATCCTATGGGCTTACAGATATTCACTCAAAATTCTCACAGGCCTCTCTGAAATTCCTGTTTGAGACATTAAAGCCTCCTTGCAGCAAGATTTATGAAAACCATAAATCAGTTTCCAATAATATGAAACCTAAGCATTTCCCACTGTTTGATGTTATGAGACATTAAAATGGCAATTCAGCAAATGAGAAGAGTAGATGACAGAGCATGTTCTTCCCCTTATTCATCTCTTCCCTTCCCCCGTGGAAACAGATTTGGTAACAAGAACTTTCAAATGGCCATGGAGTAGGTAGAAGAGAACAGAAATGTAAGAACTTCTGCTATGAACCATCAGCACATCTCTTCTACGACAAGCAGTAACTTCTACTGACTAAAAGATATTTGCTTCTTTAAATTCACCACTCCATCAGCGAATCTACTGAGCTCCCCACCCCTCTTTAAAACAACCCAAGAGAGCTTTATTAGATCTGCGCTTCTGCTTGCGCCTCTAATTCATCACGGGAGAGAGAGTAATGAGAAAGCAATGCCAGGGAGAAGGCTTTTGTCGGGACCTGGATCGATGCACAGCAGCCGGATCACAGGGACGGGACGAGATGCCCGCACGTGTCCGGCTAACCCGGGGAGCATTCCCCCGCCCAAGGGGGATTCCAGCCCCAGCCCAGGAGCGCAGGGACGCTACCGAGCGTGCCGGGAGGAGGAGGGGGCTTCCAGAAACCCGACCGTAGCCACCACACGCCTGCAATAGGCAGCGATGCCCCGGAGGCGATGCCCCGGAGCGCTGTCCCCGCTTTCGGCACACTTTGGGGAAGGCTGTGCTCGGTCCCGCCGTGCTCCAGCCCCGTCCGCAGCCGGGACCCCGCTTCGCCGCCCGCCCAGCCCAGCCCAACCCAACCCAACCCCCTCGGCTCCCTCATGCAGGTTGAGCCTCCCAAAGCCGATTAACCCCGCTCCGCTCCCGACACCGCCCACGGCAGCGCTCCCGGCCCCGCCGCGCCCCCGCCCGGCCCCCGCACCGCCGCCCGCCTCCCCCACCCCCGGCCAGCCGGCACAGCCCCGGCCCCGCGCTCACCATGGTACAGATGGAGGCGATTTTGGAGACTGTCATTAGGATTTCCATCCGCCCAGCGCCATCTTCCGCCCAATCACAGCGCCGAGCCGAGCGGAGCCGGGCCGGGCCGGGCGGGAGCAGGAGGGGAAGGGAAAAGAGGGAGGCAGGGAAGGAAGGAAGGCAGGCGGCGGGGGCAGCCCCCGGCCCCGCCGGCGCGGGGCCCCCCGGCCGGGCGCGCAGCTCCCACCGCCGCCGCGCAGCCCCGCTCCCGCCGCCGCGCCCGCCGGCTCCCAGCGATCCCGCCCCGCCCGGCACGGCCCCGCCTCCCGCCGGGTCAGTGCCCGTCCCTCTGCCCGGCACGGCCCCGCCTCCCGCCGGGTCAGCGCCGTTTCCCGCCCGCCCCTCCGCCCGCCCCGGCAGAGCCGGCCGTGCTCGGCCCGGCGTGTGGCTCAAGAGTTTGTAGAGTCATGGCATCGCCAAGGGTGGAAGAAATCCCTCAGACATTCAGTCCAACCCAGCACTGCGACTCCTAAACCACATCACCCTCATCACGCCAGCGCGAAACGTCTCTTGAAACGCACTCCACCACCTTCCTGGGCAACCTACTCCAACATCCGACCGCAGAATCGCAGGATGGGTCAGGCTGGAAGGGACAACAGTGCCCCAGCCTCAGACATCTCACAAAATAAAGCTGATGTGTAGAGTAGTCGTACCAGGTAATTGAGGCACCTACTTGAGAAAGAGCTTAGCCGTGTGGTTTGTCTGCGGATTGTAAGAAGAAATCTGCATGATGTGTTCAAGATGTTGATACCTGCACTAAAGAAGCACAGAACCAGCCAAGATATCTGCCACCCTGTTTATTTCCATACATAGGAAAAATCGAGTAGATCAAGTATCGTTAAGAACAGTGTCAATGCGCACAAGGTCTTGATCATAAATGCATCTATTTACTGTAAAAAAAAGTATTTTAATATCTACTAAATTAAATCATTACAATTTCTACAATCTTCAGAAGTTCTTTAGCAACTAAGTTAATGGAATAGCAAATTTTCCTTCAGCTGAAACATAGAGAATATGACTTTAGAAAGTATTGTAAATGAACTCTACTGCAACCTGAAATATCCTGAAATATCACATAAAACCATTTTATATGATACCTGTCATCTAGAATTGTATATTTCAAAAGTATAGTAGCTGAGAAAATGAACACCTCTTGGATGACTACATTCTGAAACTGTTGCCACAGAAACCATGGGGGAGGACAGCATCAGGGGAATGAGAAAGAATAGAAACAAAAGTAGTGGATTGGCCATTTTTGAGCAGAAAAAACAAGAATGGGTATTTAGCATGGGAGACATGTCAAACCTTCAGATATCCAGCAGTTCATGTACTGAAATACATTTACTGCCAGAAACATCTCCAAAACAATTCTTTTACAGTATCAATCAGACCCACCACAACAGATACTCCTCTATCATCCAGAGTAGACCAAATTTCAAAACATGACATGAGAAAAAATAAGGCAGTGTGCCGTCTCCCTGAAGCAGAAAAGCACAAAAAGCAATTGCACTGTTGCAGAAGCTGATACCGTTATCTGGGAGATAATTCAGTTTGGAACCAATTATGTGGCATCAAGTGGAACCATACAGGCCAGAGAATACCGCAGGAAATTTTGAAAGGCACTCAACTGGAAAGTCAGAGATTGCCTAGAAGTTTCTTCCTGTCCATAAATTAGAGAAAGGAGGTGAAATATATGTACTTGTTGGGAAGTGCTCTTTCTGTCTCTAGTTCCAAGACAAAAATTCAGTTATTTTGGAGTTGTTTCAGTTATTATTGGATTACATTTCATAAAGCATGGAGAATGTGTGGCTCTGCTGGCCTGTATCTGGCAGGTGTAGGTAATCGTGGTTGGAGACTAAGCAGAGCAGCTGGGAAGATGCAAAATTAGTAACATACAGAGACTGATTTTGTTCTGTGTAAACTGAGTTGCTGTGTTATAAGCAAACTGAACTCAACCACAAAGAACAAGGGGAAATACAGAAACACTTTTTATACAATCAACCATTAAACTAGAGTAAAATTTGAGGAAATGAAGAATAGAATTGAAAATCATCCCATAATTGTCATCATCAAGCGCTTTGGAACAACTGAAATTATTAAAAAATTAAGTATATTTGGTGAGCTAAGGAAAAATAGGGTTGGTAGACCAGGACTGTGCGTATGTTTGTGTATGCTTGAGGCTACATAATTTTGAAAACAGAATGACTGTAATACATATAGATCAGCAGGGTGACTGACCTGGCCTGAGAATAGATGCCAATCATGTCTTGTATCGCTGCCTGACGAAAGACAACTAGAGCATCTTTGCCAACTGGCCGGCCAATCTGCTGAGGAGAACTTTAATAAGAAATAAGGAAGTTTCTTGATCACAAACCATAGGTTTGGGGATAATTTTAGCCTGTCTGATATTTGCTGCAAGTATAACACATTAGGATGCAAGCAATCGAGGAGATTTCTGGAAGGCATCAAGGTTAACTTCTTGATTTTGGCTGAGTCAACCAGGAATGTTTTGCAGCTGGATCTGCTCTTCACTACCAAGAAGGAACTATGAGATGTAGTAACTGATCCCTTGGTTATAAAGCCTGGGCTGTAGTGACTGAGCAGTGGAGTACATGATCCTGTGCAGGCCAAGGAAGGAGAGGAAGAGATTATCAACCCCAGATTTAAAGGATCAGGCAAGTTTACTGAGGAAACTGGTGAATGGGATGCCATGAACAGCAGCACTGAAGGGTAAAGTTACTCAGGAAAGCTGGCAGGAGAATGCCAGCATCCTAAAAAAAGAGAGATGTTAGTATTTTCAGCACTGAGAAAGCAAAATTGATATGTGGTCAAGGTAAAAAGAGTTGCTGAATGAGAAATTAAATTCAGTCTGGGGTTATCGTAAGATCTGCATTGTTTGGTAAATTCATCCCATTCAGATATGTTATATTTCAATATATACTCAAGTAGAGTTACTTAAAAATACAGTGAGCAGGTCACATCTGTAGAAATGAGGGGTTTTGTTGTGCAGAGCGGTGACTGAAAACAAATTTAGAGTGGCCAGGGGCCAGTTGAATGCTATGGTATAAGCAAATAAGGGAGTCCTTGCCTATATAACAAAGGAACCAGGGATGTGGCATATCCCTTCAGATACGGCATTGAACAGACTTTTGTGGTAATACTGCACTAGCCTCTGGTGTCCTTGTTGTCAAAAGTGTGCTGAGAAATTATTTGAGGCAGGAGAAACTTCTTTGTATGGAGAGACTTAAAGAGCACAATCTGCTTGACTTTTCAAAAAGACTGGAAGGAGTCTACAATGATTTTTAATCTTGCACAATGAGAGGCATAACACAAAAAAATACTTTTAAACTAAAGTGAAACAAATTTTAATTATAAATGGCACACATTTTTTAACAGTGGAAGACATTAATGGTGGGAATATGCTGCCAAGAGAAATGGCACCTACAGTATCTCCTAAGGGCTTCACTAAATAATGGATTCTTTTCTTACAGAGCTACAGTTGAATAGGTATAATTTTTTCCCTGCCCTGGAAATCTCTCAGAGCATGAAGCTGTGATTATTGCATAGCATTTGTACTACCACAACATCTAAGAATACAAGTCAGAGGCCACAACACTTTGCCTCTTCAGTCAATACGTGAGACACTAAGAGAAAACCTCATTCTATCTTCTGAAGAACTTACATTCCAAACGTACAGAGACACAGAGGAGCAAAGAGAAAATAAAACAAGGGTAAACTGCTGCTTAACCTGTGCCTCTCCTTGTTTCATAATCTTGTGGTTTGGCAAGCACCCAGCTTACTTTAGGCTGTGTGGGTAGGTTGGCTTCAGAAACTGAAGAGTAGGCATGGTACAGGTGTGTTTGTGCCTGTATCATCCATCTGTGACTGTAGATGGTTTTCCTGAATCTATGGCATGTCAGGTTTTCATTAATGTTGCTTGACAACAGAATCAGTCCCACATGTCTATTTACCCCTCCACTAGCCAGTCAAACCACCTCCTGCATTAATTGATGCATTACCCTGCATGCAGACATATCACACCTGTTCTTGAGCTAGTGTACAGAGTGACTGCAAGAGCATACTATAATAGGATAATTCAGGTTGGACAGGACCTCTGGAGGTCTTCAGTCCAACCTTCTGCTCCTAGCAAAGTCAGATCTGAGGCCAGAGCAGGTTGCTTTGTGTACATGGCAGTTAGGAACACGGGCTTATGTGGACCTGGCAATGCTAGGTAAATGCTTCGATTTGACTTTAAGGGTTTTTGCCCAACCTAAATGGGTCTATAATTCTGTATACCTCCACTTGTTCCAGAAACTCTTGAATTTGGATGCAGATGTAATAGCGGGGGTGGAAGGGAGGCAGTTTTGTTCTTGCAAGAAAGCCATCTGAATTCACCACCTGTATTTTTATTGACATAGATCCCAGTGAAGGTCATCCACCATTCTCATGACAGATTAACCAGCCTTGCTATGGAAATACATCTTACTTTGTGGACAATGGGTGTCCCAGGATTTGAGCTGTGAGGCAGTAGAGAGTAAGAAGACATAAAGGAAATTTTCCCCAACTCGTATCTCATAATTCCAAGAAAACCTGGTGCTGCATAAATTATACAGAACTGGAATCTTAACACATTATGAAAATTTAAATTGGATCTTTCTGGGGAACTGAAGACACAACAGGAAATACATTTAGAAAATAATGTTCAAACTATCTTGTACTGGTTGACAGTGAAACATCTGTATTAGTAAATTATTTTTGGAAATTATATTGAGACTACATTTTCAGAAAATACAACTATTTTCACAACAGTTGTACATGCTCTCTGCCAGCCATGACATGGGTGGTGGTAAACAACCTGATATGGGAGGATCTGAGCAAGTAGTTAGACATTTTATTCATAGGTTCAAAAGCATGAGTTATCTTAGTTGTAATCATAAGCAAGATATGGACAAATTATTATCATAGGAAAGTATATAAACTGTACAAGTTACGATGTATAATTGTACTACAGATAATTATTATTTTATTTTTTTAGCATTTATTATCAGTAGATCTCATAATATTTTACAAAGAGGTGTGAGAAATAATCATTATTAGACCAAATCTGTTAAGAAAATAGATTAGGCAAGTGCTCTTTGGCAAGGTAAAATCTGCTCATGATGATTTTTTCCTTACGTTCATTTGAGAAGATCAAAGATTTCCTCAGTAAGGGTGTTGAGTTTTGTTGGGTTTTTTGTTGGTTTGTGTTTTTGGTGGGTTTGTTTGTTTTATTCTTTTCTTTTTAAGCAGAAGATAATATCGGTTTCTTGCTGAGTTCACACATGGAGATATTTTGATACTTTGATTTTCACAGCTCAGCTGATACTGGGCGTCTTGCCATATATGTATAGCTGGCAAACAATTAATCTGCTATACAAAGGATAACCAGCATCTGAGAAGTTAAAAGGGAAAATAAAAAATGTAATGCTAAACTGAATAAAATTTCTACAAATATAAAACATACATCAGTTAAGAGAGATTTCCAATAGACTGCAAAATGTAAGAATTTAGTTGTATTGAAAATAACAGTAGATTTCTAAACTGTTATCACTGTTTGGACTTCTTAAAAAAGGTGGAATTCTAACTGGAAATAAAATCACAACTTGTAGAAAAAGAGTTCATTTATAAAATAGCAACTCTTTTGAAAGATGTTATTGTACTCTGCAAGAGAAGTGTGCATAGTTTGGGTCTTCGTGATCTTGATATAAAAGGACGTGGACTAGGCACAAAAATAATAACTGTGTGCTTTTTTACACTGTTTAGAACAGAATCTTTTTAATAAATAGGACCATGAATATATTTAAATAGAAGGGGGGTGTAATATTGTAATTAAATGCTTTCAATAATGGAAACATTTTAAAAATTAATGGCTTTGATCCTTGACCCAGGCACTTGAGCTGCCATTGTTTCAGCAACTCCACTATCTCCTTCATCTGAAACTTTGGAAGTCAGTGACAGTGTCTAACACTAACTTGGAAAATCCATTATTAGAGCTAAGGAGTGCAAGATGCTCCCTCAGTCTCTGTGCTCTCTATCAGAATACCAAGCAACCCTTCCCGTTGCAGTCAGCAAGGTTTTATTTTTGTGATCTGCACAGCAGTTTCCCAAAAACAAGATTAGCTGTCATGGAATAACAACAGTGACGCACCATCTGACAACAGGCAGCCTCCAGGTGAAGAGTTTGTATCGTTACAGTCTCCCCCACGAATCAGTTCTCTACAGTTCTCTACAAATTACAAGGGAGGCTAAGGAGGAATATGTAAACCAGCATGGAGATAAATATGCAGTAGGAAAAAATATCCAACAAGAGGCAGAAAAAAATACAGGAAGCTGCTTTGTGGAGATAATAAATTTGCTAAAGAGCATTTACTGTTAATAGCCTGTGTCTTTCATGACACTAACGGGTGGTGAATTACTCTTGTTTTAATTGAAACGTATGTCACAGCAATATTTTGTGCTTCCGCTGATCTAAGGCTATTGTTCAAGCCCTTGTTGCAATCAGTTCTCAAACAATGCTCTCTTTGTCAGCAGTACAGAAGTAGAATGATTTTGATTTCTTCTCTTGCAAGATTGATACCCTGGAGAACCCACAGTTCCCCTCTGCACTTGCAGATGGTCAGTTAAATACTCCCATCTGGTTATACTTGTTTTTTTCTGGTTATACTTAGTTTAAAAAAAAAAAAACAAACAACAAAGCTAAATAAAACCCCACAAACAAACAAACAAACAAAGAAAAAATCCAAACCCACCAACCAACTGCAAGTTATTGAATGAGCAGCAGAACTAATAAAGCTCCATTTCATAGTTTGTGCCCTGTATCTTTATACTGCTGTAATCCAAGCATCACCTCTTTGTCCTGTGTGGTCTCATTTCCTCCTTCCATGTCCCCTGCAATTTCACTTCCTTCTCTCTCCCTGCAGCACTTATTGCCATTTGCCCTGTGGGATTTTTTCCTTGTTTTTTCCCTTCACGTGCCTCTCCCTTGGATAAGTTGCAACTACCTTGCCTCAACCCATATGCTGATTAGCTCATATTGCTATTTTGCATATTTCAGGAAGGACTCCACAGCATTTCACAAATATTAATTAATTGATCCTTAACAATAACCCTGCTCCATATTTATGCTATTATTCCTATTACATAGATGGAAAAGTTGGTCTACTTTATCCTCAGTTGGTCAAAGTTTGGTCTAGTTTATCCTTTGCTAATTCTCTGTTTAATTTCTCCTTGACTGACCATTAATTTGTTCTTTTCTGCCTGCAGTTTTTGTTCAGAGATGCTAATGTTGTGTCATTGACAGGGGTTGTCAGAGTGTAGCCAACTCTCATTATTTTATCGCAAGCCTTGTGATATTTGATAGCACCCTTGCAACCACAGCTCCTGGGATCGGGTGATTAGGATTACTTGAGAAATTCACCTTATGATAACAAGTTTATGGCTCAATCAGCTAGAAAGCTGAAAAATGATGGCAGGACTGAAAATGTTCAAAACAAGGTGAAAATAAATGCATGTGTACTTTTTAAAAATACAACTGTTTTAAGGCATTTGTACCTTGTGATGTCAAAGGCTTTGTCTCAGGTTTATCATTTAAGATACTGGTGTGTGTAAGACTGCAGAAGCTACAGACTATTTCCCACTTTGGAAAGGAGGCAGAAAGCAAATCACTCAGTGAAGGCTAACGTTTTCTGACCACAGATTCAAACCCTGGCTAAAGCACCTAGGAAAGAATACTTAAGTAGAATTATAAACATATGCGAAGGGCTGTAATGCAGATAACAGTGTGCTTTTTACTCCTGTAGTTTCTGGATGTGATCCTTCCTTCCTTTTCTTTCAAGAAGATACTGTGCAAGCAGGATAGGAGTTTCTTTTGGCATCCAGAAGGTATTTGAATCTAGAGTCAAAACAATAATGTTTACTGAAAGATTGTTACAATGAGCTTGCAATAACTCTGGTTACTTCATGCATTATTAAAAAGACAATTTTGTAGTGCTATTAAAATTGTGAACAGTCTACTTTGTCTTTAGGCATTCATACAGAAAAGCAGATTTAATCTGGCATAGTTGGAAAAGAAATTTAAATTTGTGCTTACTGGAGTTCAGCTAACACTAAGTAGAAAACATTCCTTTACCTGAAATGAAACTAGCAATATTTTATATAGCTCTTTCCTTCCAGCAAGGTTCTTTCCCATTTCATAAGTAATTTAAAACAATTATGTTAATAGCTGTGATCAGAACAATTAACGAGGAATGCAAATGGCTACTTCAGATGCCAATTTGCTAATAGAATGCCAGAATATTTATAGACTAGAGAATGACTCCACACACATTTTGACTTTGTGCTTTTACATCCATCAGACCTTTTTAAACTACAGCACTTTTATGTTGTTGATGATTGAGATCATCCTCAGTGACAGCAGAAAGTATCTCAGAACTAATGGGTGCAGAGTAAGCACGTTAAGAGGGATTGCTGTGTATGGATTGGATCACTGATAATCCAGAGAGGTGCGTGGGAATGGGAGCAAATGCACAGAGCCTGCTAAATGTGGGGAGGCTTCAAGAGCATGGAGCATTTAATTTGGTAAAATGAAAGTGTAAAAGGGATATTGTGTGCAAATAATTACAGAATAAGGGCAAGCATTGTTCTTGCAGCTAGAAATACACATAAAATCAGACATAAAGGAAGAGAAAATAGCATCCTAATCCAGCTCTTAAACTGTAATTAGTAACTCCCAAGAGGGCTAGCAAAGGGCTCAAGGTTGCATTGTGAAAGATGGGATTTCTAAAAAATATATTTGACTATTAATTCTATACTTATATTCTGCACATTATCAAAAGAAAATCCCCACAAAAATCCCCACAGTATGCAGATTTGCTGCTGGCAGCAGCTGAGTTCCTCCATGACAAAGGAGCAGAATTATCTGTAATTATCAGCTGTATCAGTGTAGGAGTGGCTAATCACCTTTAGCCAAAACAAATAAATGTACAGTGAAGCTGATGACATAAGGAGTTGCTTGTTCCTGGGTAACTGGTTTGGAAAACACTGAATGATGATATCAGTTGAATAATTGAATAATGGATACATTGAATAATAAAACCACTCGATTGAGAAGTTGCTCTGTTAGTAAGGAAGGAAAGGGACCTTAATTGCTTTTGAAATTAAGTCTGATCAATGTCTTATATTATTTGGTACCTGTAAGAAGATGGTCACCATTACAAAACAGCCTCCTTGCAAGTTCCTGATGATTTCTGTACGGGTAAAATGCCATGTTAATCAAATAACCAGTTGAATGACAGAACTTGTTCAGTATTTCAGATTTCATGTTGCAATCTGAATAATGATGGAAAAAAGGTCATTTGTTGCACACTGGTGTCAATCCACCTGCATCAAGGAACACTTTGTACTGGCAATAAATTTGTAAGTACCGTAAGTGTAATGAAAACTTCCACCTATGTGTGACATGCTGAGCCCCATCAAAATTCTTGATCCATAGAGTTTTTGCCTTTATATATCTCTCAAAGGCAGGGTGTCATTTTCCCCATTCCTTTCCCCATGACATGCCTCACTGGCATTGCAACTCAGTATAGCCACCTGTACTGGCACTTCTGCAATTCCACAGTGAGTCCTTTGGAGAAGTTTGTCGGTACTGTCACGTTTGGGAGAGGATTGGTTGATTAGACACTAATTTCAGTGATTTTAACTCCCATGGAACTGGTCTCAAGCTTGTATTTACAGAAGGGGTTTTGTGGATATCAAGAGATTAACTAACTACAGAAATAAAAAGGTTGATTTTTAGGGCTAGAATCATGGTGGAGACCATAAAAGGGGACAGAAGCATATAACATGATCCTTTTGGAAAGAGTGAACAATGGAATAACTGGGATCGGCTGAAGAAGTGACACAGATTACTTTGGTCAGTAACTTTTCAATCAAAAGCACAGTATAGATGCTGCACTTCTGTGGATGGGGTAAGCAATTAACTTCACAATCTTGATTTTCAGTTTAGGATCTTGGTTTTGCAACATTATTACAAAGGGAACCACAGATTTTTATCCACTTTTAACACCTATTCTCAGTTATTTCTGTTAAAATTTTACTACAGTCCTAATCAGGTATCTTTTTTTCCTTTTCAGTTAATGAATGCATTTTGTGAGACACAGGAACCCTACACCCTAGTGAAGGGGAATATTTTTCATTTTTCACCTCAAGGCTGTTTACAAACTCTCATTAATTTAAATTCCCTCCACACACCTGCTGAATAGCCCAACACAAACAGAATGTCACACTCAAGATCTCTGTGTGTATCACTTGGTCCGCTAAGCGTAGGAGCAAGCCAGATCCCACTGTGCATTAAAATTTCAGAGGCGGATTCCTGGCAACCCCATGTGCAGAATCATCACAGCACATTTATTCTTTACAGAGAGCCATCAGCCACGCAGATGCTGCAGAGAAATGTCAGAAGCAAAATAGGGCTCTTCCAGAGAAGATACTGTGGGAGCTTGGGGACTGAAAATGGTTGGAGATTGGCATGGTACTTCCCACTCTGAAAAACAAAGTGGTGTTTATCTACTCTCCACTCCTCTGACTTCTAATGAGCCCTCCCTTTCAAGCTCCCTTCCCCAGCAACTTTTGAATTGGCTTCCACTGAAGTTGTTTTCCCTGTCTTGCTCTACCTCCAAGCTAGGCAGAGTGGGAGGGAAACCATTTTACCATGGTGTAGAAAGGTTTTTGGAGTACACCAATGGGTGGAGTACCAGTCTGGGACCTTCAAGGTGTGTTGGAACTTTGTGATAAGCTGTGCATTGCTACTTGTGTTCACCCATCTTAAATACCTGGTGTTTCTGGGGCAGAACCGGATGTGGTGCATGCCTACAGCCTTGAAGAAATTGGAGTCTGGATTATACAACTTGCAGTTTGAAAAGTAGTTTTGGCTGGGTTTTTGAAAGGGCAGAGCAGGGCTGTAAGGGGAGCATACGCAGTCCAAAATGTAGTGCTGCAGGTCTCCCCTACATCTGCTTGGCCGCTAGCTCCAGTTTCCAGACCAGAACTCACCCCATGAATTCTGCATCTTTATCTGCTGGATACAGCCATTATTAAGACATCTTTTTGTGAGCAACATGCAAAGGCTTTGCAGTCTTTAAGGTCTAAAGTCTAAGTCAGGTCTCAGTTTTAGAAAACCAGGTATCAAATGCTGATACATAGGTTGGACTTCTGGATCAGACTCAGCATGCCTAGGGAATGATTCAATGGAGACAAACTGTGCAACATGATTGCTTCTTTGAAATGTGGAGCTAAAGAAGGATCCTGGGAATGTGATAATCAAGGTAAATTCATGAATAAAAACATAAAAAAAATTTTCAATCAACCTGTCATGTGATTTATTCAGGAAGAAATATGTAGCAAATTCTGAATGTGTTATTTGCATACAGAGTAGAGTTCAAGCAAGTTCCCAGTTACCACTCCCTTATGAATGACACTTTCCATATGTGTTTCCATACGTGTTCTGTGTGTGGACATGCGTTTCAACACGTGGTGTTTCTTCCCCATTCCTTCCAGGTCAATGTGCAGATTTGTCCTCCGTGTAAATCACTGGTAAGATTAAGGCATTCAGCTCACTCATGGCAAATGCCTAGCTTCCTTTATCCAATAATGCCTTTTAGGATTTGGCTTCCTGTCTTTACTTTGCTTGATATCCTCTCTGAAATCTGTTGCCAATACACTTTCTCACCAAAGAGCTGTTCAGGCTTGCAACGATCCTCATGCTTGGAAAAGTTTCATGGTACCTAGGCTGAATGCATATTAAATTATATAGATTTTTTTTCTCTGCATAGATATCAGGTACTGTAAATTATAGATTTTTCATGGTTGAAAGGATGGAGTACACAAACATTTTTCTAAATATAACGCTTTGCTCCAAAAGGTTTCATGTGGAGACAGGGCCTGTCTGTCAGAACATGTCTTGCCAGGTAGCTCTGCAAGCAGAGCCTGACAGTGTATTTAATCCTCCATATCTGTTCTTGTGATCCATAAATATTAAACTTGCTTTAAAGTGATGATTGAAAGGGCTTGAGTTTTGCAGGACGTTAGCAGTCAGTGAAGTCAGTCAGAGAATCAAGTATGTTTTTATACCTCACTTTAAGTAATCATTCCTCCCCTAAATCAAATAAGCGCTTCGTTCATTCAAAACAAAGATTTCTGCAGTAGGGCAACTCCTCGCTGAGACAAGTTTTGAGCCGTCCCTGCATGTTTAGCTTGGGGGAAGGAGGCTCTCTCTTGACTCACTGCAGTCAGCTTCCCATGGTGATTCCACGGAATGTGGATACTGGAGATGCACAAACACAGTCACTGCCAGCTCGGGACCCGCTCTCCATTCCCTTGGCTCTCGCAGCCGACCCAACCTGTGACACTGTAAGGGCTCTTGGTGGAGAATCCGGATTTTATTTGTCCGGCGGAAATCTCCGCCACACCAACTGGACATTTATGGCATTATAATACGAAGTAGCCTTATTACAAGACTAAGAAACCCCAAACCTGCGCAGCCTCTTCGCCTCTGGTTGTTGGCACGCTTCTCCCACCCCGCTTCGCTGCCCGGGAATGCGGGATCTCCGGTCGGGCAGCCGTGACTGACACACAGCAGCGCCAGCAGGCTCACACTGCCGCCAATCTAAATGCTGGTGTACGACTTTCATGTCGTGAAACACCCTGCTGGCTGCTCATGTTCTGCATTTCCAAACTTGACTCCTTACGGATGGCGGGCCAGCCGCTCACCGCAGGCCTCGCCCCTCGAGATCCCTGACAGACACCTCGCTCATCTTCCCTGTTCCAGCTGCCAAACCTCTCCCACCCGCACCTCAGAGGATCACGGAATGGGTCAGGCTGGAAAGGGACTACATGGAGCAAACTCCCTGCTCAGGCAGGGCCATCCCAGAGCACAAGGCACAGGATTGCGGCCAGACCCTTATGAATAGCTCCAATGAGGGAGGCTCCACAGCCTCTCTGGGCAATCAGTGGCAGCGTGCGGTCACTGCACACGAAACAAGTTCTTCCTCATGTTCAGCGGGAACTTCCCGTGCATCACTTTCTGCCCGTTGCCATGACAGCATACGCACAGCCGTGAAACCCCCAACGTTTGTCCATGCTTTAGCCAAAAGGTCGGACTGGTGCCGCTGCTGTTTTTCGGGATCAGCACCCGGGGGTCACGGCCCCTCAAGCGCTCCCTTCTCGTCAGGCGCGCTGCGGGCAGCCCCGCCAAGGCCCCGCTGTTAAGGGCGGGCGCGGCACCGCCCCCTTCCTTTGGAGCCGGGCCGCCATTTTGTGCGCACGCTAGGTGAGCGCCCGCGCCTCTCCGCCGCTCCGGGGGACGCGGTGGGGACACGGGGACACGGAGTGGGGATGCGGCGGGTGGGGTCGTGCTGCTGGCAGGGACGGGCGGGGGGCCGCCGGCTGTGATGGGAGCAGCACGGCCTTCCTATTGCAGGGAGCGAGGAGGCCGCGGGTTGCGCGTGGCCGTGCCGGGCGGGTTGCGGCAGGGCGGGCGGCAGAGAGAACGCTGAGGGAGGAAGGGGCCGCCGAGGCCCGCGGCGGGCGCAGGTGCGGAGCAGCCGCGCTGCAGCACGTGGCGGCGGGCCCGGTCCCCCCGCGGCCGCCGGCGAGATGCCGGGGCAGGGAAGGCGGCACAGCGCTGGCTCCTCCGGGCGGACACCCTCGGGATGGCCCCTAGGCCTGCGTGAGCTTTGTGCCAGGTGACATGGTGACCGATAAATGTTGTGGAGATCCTGCCTTTTGGAGGCTTTGTAAAGAGGCTTAGGGAACGGGGCAGAGGTGTCGTAGGGGAGCATCTCACAGCGCCACGGTTCTGGTGCCTGGCAAGGGCATGTGGAAGAAACATGGAACAACCAGCTGAAGTCAGAAGGAGAAGCTCAGACTGGATATAAGGGGAATAACGTTAATGGGAACAGCCAGGCCTTCAAACATGCTGCCTAGGGAGGCTGTGCAGTAGGGTATGAAAGTAAAGTCGTACAAGGAGCAGCTAAGGTTCTTGGGAGACCTCATCACTAGAACTTCTGCATGAGTGGAAGCGGAGGGCCTCTGGTTTTTGTGGTGACCAGAGACAGAACACAAGGAAGTGGCATGAAGAAGGTGTGTCAGGGGAGGTTTGGTTTGGGTGTCGGGAAAGGTTCTTTACCCAGAGTGTGTTTGGGCACTGGAGTGGGCTCCCTGGGGAGTGGTCCCAGCACCAGCCTGAGAGAGTTCAATAATCTTCTGAACAATACTCTTAGGTACATGCTGTGACTCTTCAGGTGTTCTGCGCAGAGCCAAGAGTTGGTCTTAGTGGGTCCCTTCTAATGCTGAATATTCTTTGATCCTTAAAGGGTTTCAAGACCTGACTGGAGAAGGCACTTGAGTAGCTTGGTTTGGTCTCGTAGTAGACCTTGCTGTAAGGTGGAGTTACACTGAGTACCTTGCTGGCATCCATTCTAAGCTGAGTTAACCTGTGGTCCTATAAGCTCTAATTTCTTTGGCTGCCTAAGTGAATGCCATTGGTTGAATTGAAGCAGTGTCATTCTGAATAGGCTTAAAGACTATTAATCTGAAATACCTGAAAATTCATCAACTTTGTGGTGAGTGAACTAGTAGTTCTTAATAATGTGCTTTCATTTTTACAGTAATCAGCCAAAATGACGAACACAAAGGGGAAGAGGAGGGGGACGCGTTACATGTTCTCGAGGCCCTTCCGCAAGCATGGTGAGTATCCCTTACAGTACCAACACTGCATCCAGTTACTGACCTGATGGACAGCTGCAGTCCCTGGGGATGGACTCTGAAACAAGGGCTTGTGCCAAAGGGTTTCTGACAACTTGGGCTAAAGACTGTACAACTGTACACAGAGCTCTGACCTCTTACTGCAAATGCACTGGTATTCTGATTGCTTGAGAGTAGCCACAGTGCTAATTCTGTCAGTGCTTGAAAATTATTTTGAAGGTGAGGAAAATATTTCAGCAGTTACTTAAAAAATAGAGGGTTTTTCCCTCTGATCAATAAGCAGTTGCATTTATGTGTTAAATAGTTTAATGTCTCTTCAATTTTGACATTAGCTGCGCATTTTAAAAATGTGAAGCATGTGAAGCGTGTAATTACTGCTTTTAAAAAATGTGGTTTGATTTTTTAAGTATTCAGGAAAATTGTATCAAATGCATAATCTGTGTCCTCCATCCTTTTTTTGTGTGTGTGAAATTCCAGGCTTCCTAAGTACCCAAATTTGTATCTCTTAACAGGAGTTGTCCCTCTGGCTACCTACATGCGGATCTACAAGAAGGGTGACATAGTTGATATCAAGGTACTTTCTGCAGTGCTGTGTAACTAAAGGCTGAAGCAGTGTCATCCTGTGCAGTCTCCAGTTCCTTTGGGGACTCTTTTGTTGCTTGGGTTGTGTGTGTCAACACAAGTGCCTGCTGCTCACTTTGGGAGCAATACTGGAATGACAGTGGTACCAAACCAGGAGTATCACTTGTGTCCTGTGCTGTGGTATTTGGGGTTTTGTAGATACATGTGGTTTGTCTGTGCTTTGTTACAGTGTGTTCATCTGAAAAAGGGGAGTGAAATATACCACAGCCAGTGTTTGAGTTGGCTACTGGCACAACTTCCATAGGAACCTCAGCTGTCACTTCAGTAGATGTTCTGTTATGAGCCATGATTTATGGTGATGCAGTTCATAGTTACGTGGTTGCAAAGCTATACTGAAACCAGAAATCAAGAAATAAATGAAAGGATGCATCATGTATATTAATAAAGGGTGGGAAAGTGAAGCAGCATTCCCTGTTGCTTGGTATTTTTTAGAACTTGTCTTTTAAAGTCAACTGTACTTTCTCAGCTGAGTTGTAGTGAATGTGAAAGCCTTCCATCAAGAATTCCTACTTGATTGAATCCTTTGGTTTCATTTGGAATACCATGTTCTTGTAGCAATGACATGGAAGGTGGTGTTTAATTTGTTAGTTGATTGTTTGACTTGGAGAATGTATTGTTCAGAACTGATGCTTCCTCACGCACTGGAGCTTGATGATGAATGTCTCTTGTGATTGCTTGCTGTTTCTGTAAGCAAAGTGATCCATCATTTCACCGACACTGAAAGCTGCCAGAACTGACAGCAAAATTTGGTAGTCTTCAGATGTAAAATGCATGGTTATAAATTCCAACTTTAAGATAAAATGGGAGTATTTTAAAATTAAATCTCAAATAATTTGAAATGTATGCTTTAAATTACTTCTGAAAGAAAAATCCTTGATGCTACTTTCTCCCCCCCTTTTTTTTCCCCTCCTTTTCTTTTTGCTTCTAACAGGGTATGGGTACTGTTCAAAAAGGCATGCCCCACAAGTGTTACCATGGCAAGACTGGAAGGGTGTATAATGTTACTCAGCATGCTGTGGGCATTATTGTTAACAAGCAGGTTAAGTAAGTAATGAAATTATGTGTATTGAAACTTGGTATTTGAGAAAGTTGAACTGCAATTGCACCCTCCTTTCACTTTGCCAGTTAGACACTTATTGTCTTGATTGGTCATTCAAGGTGGGTAAATTGTATTTCCTTTTTATAACCCAAGCAAATGATGCTCATTTGACTTGGATCCTGTCAGAGGAAACAATTTTTGTTTTTCTTAATAGCACCTAAAGTGACATTACCTAGCAGGGCTTCTCAGCCAGTGTGCTGGTGTTGAAGCTTTTTTTAAATACTAGTCTGTAGCTGTATCCAGCTAAAATTTGTACAGCATAGACAGAAAAAGACAGGTTGAGTTTTTTTGGTTCCAGGAGCTGGACAGCTGTGCATTGGTAATAAAATGACTTGTATGCTAAAACTATCTATCCTCTCTATAAGAGGCTAAAATTATCCATTCTCCACAATTGTAATTTGAAATTGTCAGCACATTGTTATATATTACATTGTTATATGATAATAAACTTCAGTTACATGTACTGTTATATCTGATGTGCATCTGCAGCTGTTTTTTGAGGTATTGCCTTTTAAGAAAAATGACCTGTAATTGAGCTTATGGAGTTAGTTCTGTAAGGGCTGTAAATCTTGATTTAAAGTTACCTTTTCCAAGTGTATATTAAAAATTACTCCCTTTCTTAGGGGCAAGATTCTGGCCAAGAGAATTAATGTGCGTATAGAGCACATTAAACATTCCAAGAGCAGAGACAGCTTTCTGCAGCGTGTGAAGGAAAATGAAAGGAAGAAGAAGGAAGCAAAAGAAAAGGGCATTTGGGTTCAGCTGAAACGTCAGGTAATGTTTCTGTTGAGGTCACAATCCTTCTGCAGGAAATTACTTAATTCTTGGAGTAGTGGCCTCATGCAGTGCGTTGGCATCCGGCCTGTCTGGGATGTTTGGTGCCTGAGCAGGACTGCTCGTGCTGGATGAAAATTGTAACTGTAGCTCTCAAAGGAGCATTGGGTGCTTCCTGTGCTGTTGCTAGTCTGCAGCAGCAGCTCTGGGTGGTTTTAGGGTCAGTAGAGTCTTTGGTTTAGTTGAATTTTTAGTTGCAGCAGGTTCTATGGTAACCCTTGAAGGAAAGAATTAATAACCAGACTTCAGAGAAGAGGTAATGGTTATTGCTTCTGGAACTGCAGGATACATCACTCCATGTTCATTGGGTTGGTGAGCTGCAGGAAGTAAAACACAGGTTTTTTTATTTCAGCAGCAAGAGTCAGGCACACTTTCTGGCAGATCATTTTCTTACTGCTACTCCTTGAATCAAATTTATGAGACTAGGAATGGTAAAATTGCTGTAATGTTTATATAATAACGCACTAAATGGTTGACAAAATGTTATTTTCTGAAAAGTTGGCTTTTGAGCTGTAGTGCCATCAGTTTTCGTTTTTTATTTTTCTGTTTACAGCCTGCTCCACCAAGAGAAGCACACTTTGTGAGAACTAATGGCAAGGATCCAGAGCTGCTGGAGCCAATTCCTTATGAATTCATGGCATAATGTATGTTTAAAAAATAAAGATATGGTTTTGGACAAGTGTATGTAATTGTGGCTGATTCGTTTAGTTCGGTTTGGGGCTTTTTTGTTTGAACAGATGCTTTAGAAACCTTCTTTTATTGAAGTTTATTTATTTAGCTTGCATTTACTGTGCTGCTTAGTCATTTAAATCATCTGCAGCTTTTGCTGATGAGTTTTGTCATTTATATAGATGATAAATGCTAGGAACACTGAAATTTGCTAGTGCTTAGTAATGATCATGAGCTATTACAAGGGGACATGGAATATTTCACCAGCAAACTAAGAACTTGTATTTAGAGCTGCCCAGTGCCACTTGAAGGCTTGGTGTTTTTTGTAGGAAAAGATAAGGGGGCTTGCTAGAGACTGCTGAAGGGAATCTGCTTGGTTAGCCTTGAAAACACAAAATCCTGGGCTTAATTGTTTTGTAGTTACAAGTAAATAATAGTTTACCTTGAAGTATCATGTCAGGCATTGCTCAGCTACCTTCAGTAAGTGATGTAAAACTGATGTCTGCATGTAGAGAGAAAAGTACTAGAGAAGCAAGTGACCTCAAGCTGTTTGTAGGTGTTGAAAGTTAGTCAACAGTGAATTGCAGGGCAGCTTTTAAGTGCGGGAGTAAGGAACAGATGATGAGGTTTGCTTTTTACCCAACTCTCAGTTGTGGGTGTTCCTGTTCTGATGGAATGTAGGTTTTGGTCCTTGAGTTCAGAGCCTGGCTTGGGCTGCTATTTAAGGGAGATGGGATTTAGGCGCTGGAGTTTTCAAGTTCCAGTGAGCAGATTGTTGAGGTTCTCCAAGCTCCCATCAGAAGATGCAGCAGGCTGCTTCATGATGTAGATGGAATGACTTTGGAAGTGACTTGGAGGAGCATGCCGCTTTAGCAGGCTGCTCCATGACAGTAGTGCTGTATTCCAGAGGTGTCGGACATGGAGTGCACCACTGTATCCTGAGCCCTTACTGCTGCACTTTATGCACTTAGCTTTTATGGTCAAGGGGCTTTTCTTGGAGCAGCAGGATTGGTACAATTTATCAACCTCTTTGGCTTGTCACTTTACACAGCCATTTAAAATTGGTATTTGCCTTCCAAGATAAGCATCATTTTCCACTAGGCTTTGTAGGAATTAAGTGGGAGGCTATTAGATAAAAACTTTGATGACATTTTAAATTTGCTTCTCATGCATACATGCCTAAGCTATTTTGGTTCTGTGTTTGGTTTGTACTCGTTTTTCAAAATCACTGTGGATTAGCTGTAGCAGCATGATGAAATGATTAACATCATAAGTAGGGCATAGTTCTAAAACTTTCAACAATTTGGAAATAGAAGACTCGACAGCATTACAGTGGTCTTGTTTAAGAACTGTACTCCCAGAGACACTGCATTGCGACACTTCCCAATTTATTTAGAAAAATTGTTTTTAAGGTCACTATGCCAACAGTAGCTGTAAATGTGTATTTGGAAGCCCTCTGTGGACTGGGAAGTGAGGGAGAGAAGGCTTTCCTTGGTCAGGATTCCCAGAAATGACTGAAAATGGGTTTGTACAGGAAGAAAAATTTTTGTTTTTAACGTTTGGAAACAGGACAGATAAACTAAGGTGTAACCTGTCTGTTCGTTGCACTCAGTGCAGTGAGAGTTTTCCTGCTCATCTGAAGTTTGCAGAAACACAGCCCAGACACTTAACAGATCTCGGTACTGCTGCTGAAGTTTGCTTCCTGTGTGTTTGGCTGCCCTGTTTTTGCACAATCCTGACGAAAGAGGGAGATCTGTGAATTGGGAAAAGCTGAAGAACTGCCTGTCAGGACTCTCCAGTCCTGAGCTGAAACATGAAGCATGTTCCTTACAGCATTTGGTGTCACCGGTTTTGACTTGCCCAGGAAGGAGTTTTACACACTAAACCCGTAAGCTCTAACAAGCTCTCTGCAGTTCTGAGGCTCCTTTACAGCCATAAACTTGCTGGTTCCCTGGTAAAGCCCTGGGAAATCTGTTGTCTCCTAGAGGAGCAGCAAGGAAGCTGATTTCTGAGCTACGGCTTCATCTTTTTTAACGTATTGGCAACACCAGGATTTGAGGTTTCCTGAGCACTGTGTGGGCAGTGTTAGGCAGGGAAGGTCAGTAAAAAGGCAGGAAGGGGGAGGAGGAACATTTCTACCACCAGCGGTGCCCATACAGCTTCGGAACCCAGAAAAACAAAAAAAAAACTCCAGATGCTCTCAGGCTGTCTTCCCTGCCGCTGTCACAGGAGCAAGCCACCTACTGTCCCCCACAAAATTCCTGCTGTTGAACCTTGCCAGAGCTTGGAGTAGAGAGATGTGTCAAAGAGCAGTGTGGCATACCTGGCACTCAGCAGTGTTGCTATGGGAAAGGGGATAGTGATGGACCCTAGGGATAGAGGCATAGGCCATCTGCAGAGGGTGGGTGGAAAAGTACAGCCTGGCACTTCCAAGTAGGGCCTGCAGAGCAGAGAAAGGCCTCTTGGAATAGCTTTGAGGCCCACACATCCCAGAGATGCTTAGTCTGCAGAATGGGACAGCTAATCTGAGCTCCAGCTGCTTCAATTTGCCGAGCTGCTCCTGCATAGGTGTTGATGGAGACATAGTCCATCATAGCCTGGACATTAATTCCTTCACAGGGTGTCCTACCTGGGCTTGGGCCATGTTATCTCTCTGCTTGACCATGCCCGTTTGCCCTGTGGGGGTGCTCCCAGCAGCAGGCAAGGCAGCTCGACTTGTACAGCTGCCCAGAAAGAGGCAGCTCCTCAAGGTTTGAGAAGGGAGGTTGTTTAATACTGCTTTTACAGCTCAGTGCCTGGGAATCATCTGCCTGGAACAAATTTGCTTCAGTAGCATTCTTTCAGAGGTACACTGAATGTGCTCTGATAGCTCTTTTGCAAAGAAATGTACAAAAATAGCTGCTGCTGCACTGAGTGAGGCCAAAGACAAGCCATCCCCTGACAACAGGAGATGACAATAGCAGGAACCTCTGGAAACCAAAAGCTTTTAGTGATACAAGAGCAGTCTTGTTTCCCAAAAGGAAAGAGCTCGCTTGACATGACGGGGAGTAAAGCAGAAACTTTAGGGACAATATGTTTTGGAAGTTAAAAGATGCCCTGGAAGTTAAAAGAATCCCTTAGAGGTTCTTAGGCACTAGAGTACCACAAATAATCAACAGTGCTGCTTCCACCATGGTTTTCTTCAGGTATTACTGTAACTGATGTTAATTAGCATTGTCTTAATTCAGCTGCCTGTGTGTGAGCATGCAGGCTCAGTTGGGCTAAGTATCAGCCTACATCCTCGGCCCAGCAGCTCTCACAGGGGCTGCATCCCTCTGTGCCATGACATCACTCCATTTGGGTACCATCCACTGTCCTCTTCCATGTTGTGTCCTGCTGGGCTGTGCTATCTCTCTGATAAAAATTAAAGCAGCCTCCGAATGGATTTTTTCTCTTTTAGGCACTTACAGGGTTGCAAGGCAGCACATAGCAGAAGCAGGAACCAGGGAAATGGTTTGTGGAGACTGAAACATCCACACAGCTGCTTGCAGGTCTGAGGTTCATTTAAGGGCAGCCGGTAGTGGAGCACCACATTCTTCTCCAAAACTTTCCTATTTCAAAACCCAAAGGGTTTTGAAACCACTTTGGTTTCAGGGCTGGCTGTTGCTAGATCCACAAGCTGAGTTTTCAACAATGGCTGTAGAAGGATATGTTCAGGTGTGGGAAACAAAAGAGTCTGAGGTAAAATAGTAATTTCCTTTCTTTCCAGACTGAAATCCCTCACTGCAGAGAGGGTAGTGCATTTGTCCGTCTGCCTCGGGCTGAGGGGGATGCCCAGCAGGATGCCTGCCCCAAACGCGGGATGCAGGTCGCATGATCTGCTGGGCTATCCCCCAGACCCCTGGTGCCTGTGTCCGCCGGGGCCACCCCACGCCCTGGGAGCGGGGAGGGTGGGAGAGACGGGAAGAGATACAACCCGGGTGGGCAAGGGCGGAGAGGCGGGCAGGGGGGCTCCGCCACGGGGGCGGTGCAGAGAGAACGGGGCGGTGCAGAGGGAGGAGCAGCGGCAGCGGGACGGCCCCGCGGGCGGTGCGGCCGCCTGGACCTTTAAAAGCCGCCGGGGCCGGGCGCTCCGAGCGCTGCCGGCCGAGCTGAGCGGAGCCGGTCGGGCCCTCCGGCTGCCGAGCCGCCTCTCCCATGCGCCTGCCGGGCATGTCCCAGTCCTTCCTGCTGGCGCCCATCGCCGAGTGCCCCCCGGGGCCGCCCGGCGCCCAGGTCCGCCTGGCCGTACTGGGTGCCCGCGGCGTCGGCAAGAGCGGTGAGTGCGGGGCTGCCCCTCCCCGTCCCCTTCCCCTGCCCGTCCGTCCGTCCGTCCTGCCTAACGCGGCGCTCTGTGTTTCAGCCATGATCGTGCGGTTCCTGACCAAGCGCTTCATCGGCGACTACGAGCCCAACACAGGTGAGGCGGGCGGGGGGCGGCGGGCACGGGCGGCGCGGCCCCGCGTCCGGCGGCTCACGGCTCTCTGCTCCGCAGGCAACCTCTACTCCCGGCTCGTCCATCTGGATGGGGACCACCTTGCCGTGCAGATCCAAGACACGCCAGGATGCATCCAGGTACGGAGATGTTTTGTGTTAATCGGTTCTTATCTGCTACCCAAAGGCTCAGCTTTTGAGCCCAAGTTTCCTGCATGCCCAAATTTCGTCTCCTGAGGCAGAGCTCAGGCTTCCTTTTGGACCCGTTTGATGGTGCTGCGATACAGTCTTTATACTTCGGTGACCCGAATCTGTGTTCTGTTGTACCACAGGCACAGGAAGACTGCGTGCAGGTTCCGGACTCCCTGTCCAGGTGTGTGAAGTGGGCAGAGGGCTTCCTGCTGGTCTACTCCATCACAGACTACAGCAGCTACCAGTCAGTGCAGCCTCTCTACCAGCACATCCGCAAAGTGCACCCCGATGCCAGGACTCCCATCATTATTGTGGGGAACAAAGCAGACCTCCTCCATGCCAGGCAAGTGCAGGCAAAAGAGGGACTACAGCTGGCAGATGAACTGGGCTGCCTGTTCTTGGAAATCTCCACCAGTGAGGACTCCCAAGGCGTCTGTGATGTCTTCCAGTATCTTTGCAAGGAGGTCAGCAAACTACAGCATGCCGGCAGCACGGACAGGAGGCGGTCATCCATCATCCCTCGGCCCAAATCTCCCAACATGCAAGATCTAAAGAGACGTTTCAAACAGGCTTTATCTTCTAAAGTCAAGTAAACCTCCTAATGAGATACTCTGGGACTCAATAGAATTTATTTTTGTAAACTAGTTAATAAAAATCTTTATTTTTGTACTAATGCCAGCAGTGTAGAAGTAAGTATGTCAGAGCTTGCAATTTCCTTGCTGTTCTCTCATTTGACTGGTTGGGTTATTTTTGAAAAACAAAACAAACAAAAACTGCATAGCAACTAAATAGAGGTAGTTGGAAAGGAGACTTTTGCCAGGAGGCTTTGATTCAATTTTTTTTTTGTTTTGCAGGGAGTGGGATTTAAGCTACTCATATGATTTTCTTTGGAGGCTTCCATTTCTTGTTTGTAAAATGGGAGTGTTAATGATGTAAATCATTACCTGCCTTTATACAATGCTTGGAAAGCCATTGGTGGAAAACTTTGTAGGAGACAAAAAACGCTCTATTAAATGTGAAAAGATAAAAATGTCTGTAAGATTTCTGTTTATAGCAGAATTGCTTTCCTCCCTCAAAGCTGTTTCTTTGCTTGCTCCTGTAATAGCCTGAATGCTGATAGGCTGTTAGGAATGAGCTGCAATTCCTGATGTTCCTTAGAGATCTGTTCTACAGAATCAATCATTTGAGCCCCAATCATTTAACAGGAGGGTTGAGTTTCTCCTACAGATTGCTGTGAACAAACTGCTGAGCAATCCACAGCAGAGGAGTGTGTAGGTTGGCTGTTGCTTTCTCTGGAAATGTGTTGTAGGAAGGACTGATGAGTAGGTTCCCTGGACAGAAAATAGCTACATTAAAAAAAATTTTAAAAATCACCTCTTTATCTTCCCCAGAGTAATTTTGTAGCTACTGGGAACAGGTCAGACTTTACTCTTACTTCACATAAACTCTAAACCATGCTAGAATGGGTTTTATTAACTATTTGCTGGATGTCTGAGAATGAAATGTGGGTTTTGCACTTCCAGTATGCCTCTCAATTATGTATGTAAGAAATAAAACTACTCCATACTGTGTGGAAGTGGATTAATCTGTACATGGGCAACTCACTGTCCTCACTCAAGCACAAGTCCAGTAAGGTTTTATTTTATAAAATCTTGCAGATTAAAATGCTAAATATTTCTTCACTGTGAGAGCTGCTCTGCCAGGCCCAGGATGCTGGGCTTGAGGGCAGCAGGATGATGGGGTTGGTGAGAACGAGCGTGTTCCTGACAGACTTTAACTCACTACATGGACCATATGTCTCTGGGGAAATTTAAAGAGGACAAGTGAAATATTTGTGAAACATTTCACCACCTTGAAACCAGGGTAACAAATTGTTTCCAAGAGAAAATACCACTCTGGTATTTTCAGTTGTTTTTTAACCTCAGCTTTTGTCTTTGGAAATTATTTCCGACTCGTGTATACAGTACAGAGTTTCACCAAGTGAATTGCTGAAGATATTCAGTGCACATACAGTACAAAATGTGCTAAAGGGGCAGGTAATGTGTACTGGACAAATCTGCATCTCACCGTGGCCCTCAAGGGCCAGGTGAAAAATCACATTAAGCACTGACTTAGGTGCCCCTGGCAAAACAGGAGCTTGGGTTCCCACTCTGGTATGGGGGGTGGGGAGTTTGTGCAGGAACCACTGGGCACTTGAGGGGCAGGGATGGGCAGGAGCAGGGGGATAGATGCAGTAATTTTCCTCATCTCTCTCTCATGGGAAAAAGCTAGAGATGGCTCTTGCTACATAGGCACCCATGCTCAGGTCAAGGTGCAAAACCTCCTGTCTCCACCCTGTGCTTCTCATGCTGTTGGGCTGCTTCAGCCACACGTCAGGAGCAGGATCCTCAGGGATGTAACAGGGAGTCTGGATGATTACAGCATGCTGATGGCAGAGAGGGAGAGCTGCTCTGATCTGCCTCCAACTTAAGGCAGCAACTGCTTTGGACCACTCTGGGTAACACTTTCGGGTAGAGGTACATACATTAGACATTTGTGCTGTTTGTCTGAATTTCCCCTGGCTGGCACAGATCTGCTCTCACCCAGAAGTTTTCAATCCTGATCTGACAGGTAAAGCACAGGAAGAACGTGCTGGTTCCCTGCACATTTTACCCCAGAATTTTCTTTAGTCCTGAGTGAGCAAAGAGGTGCACACCAGGGCAGAGAGGGCAAAGCATCTCTCAAGGACTAGCAGAGCAGCTCCAAAGCCTTCTTTCTCCTGGGCCACAGCCACTTATGCCTTCCCTACTGAATACTTGCCATCCCCAGTCTCTAAGCCCTTCACAGAGGGGGCAGGGTGGCTTTAGGAAGGTAAGTGGTGCATAGCCTGGCCTTTCTCCTTGATCAGAGGAAAATATGCATCTGCCTCTTTCCTCCCACCACCTCCGCTGTGAAACGGAATCACAGCAATTTTCCCTGACAAGACGGATGAGTGGGTTTTCAGAAGCAGGGATGTGTGCGGCATCACACACTATTATGGCTGCTACGACATCAGCATCTCCCCCCTGCTGGACTATTTTGTCTACTTATCTGCAGGCTCTGAAATCATCCAGTAATGTTTTAAGGCTTCATGAATTTTAAAATAGCAGCTGCCATCAATCTGTTCTGTGCACTTCAACTCAGGAGCTGCACATCCCTAGGCAGAGATAGGGATGTTTTCTTCAAAAAGCTTTATGGATGTCCCCTTTATTTTCTGCCCCACTCGAGCACCTGGACCCAGGCTGCTTCCTCACTGTCTCTTGGTGGGGGCTTGCCTCTCAGCACAGAGGATGGGCAATGCTGCAGGTTCATCCTGTGGTTTGTTTGTATAAAGGATTGTGGGCAAGGCAGAATGTGAACAAGGACTGTGTTCACAACATAGTCAAGAGCTGGGTTCAAGCTTCAGGCAGGGAGAAATGAGATCACTGAGATGATGGATGGATGGATGGATGGATGGATGGATGGATGGATGGATGACTGGAAACAAATCTGCATCCCATGCATGGATCTCCTGTAAAATGGTTTTATTCCTGTGGGACTTCACTAGCTTTTGGCAAATGGAAGGTTGGAATAGATTCAGAATAAAGTCCTTTAGGCAAAGGTGACCTTTTATGGCAGTTGCACTTGGCACATGACCACTGGTGATTCACATCAGTATGGCAGCAGGATCTCTTTAGCTTCTCCTGAAGTGAGGATGCCAAGTCTGTTGTCCTAGGAGCAGTATCTTTGAGGGTGTTGGGTGATGACTGCACCAAACTGTAGACAACACTCCAAAGAGTTGTGTCCCTGAGGTAGCTTCAGTGACATCCCTGAAAACCTTGTCATGAATAGAGCATGACTCACTAGACAGCAGCTCAGACCGGATCTGGGGTAATTAATTACAATTCAGATTTCCCTATTGATTCTCAGGGTTGCACTTCCACCACTCCCCTCATTTCATCTGTCTAAAAAGGAGAAAACAAAGACTTCTTATTGAAAATTGTTTTGGGGGAATTGGTTCATGAAGTTTTCTTACTACATTCAATGCTTGATGCTTTTGACTAAAAGAATAATAAATGTATATTGTGACTTGTTATGCCAGTATATACTGTGAAGCATAATCGGTTATATACTATCTTCCCACACTACCAAAAGAAAAATCAGGTATAGAGACTGAGCTTTCATTTCAGTGCGCTGTGATACTTGATTTACAACTGAAAAGCTACATAGTGAATCTTGCATAATGACTATAGAGCTTCACAGATGTCATAGCTGCTGTTTTGAAGAATGTGCTTGGTTGTTTGCTATCCATGCTTTTCCTTTGTGACAGCCCCAGGAGCAATCCTCACCAGGGACCCTCACGGTGTGAGTTGCTGTGTAGAGGTGGCTGCTTCAGCTCCATGTTCTTCCCTTTGGGCTTTGCTGGGCAAGTGTTTGGGCAGAGGTACCCATGTACCCAAGCTTGTGGGGTCATCGTTCAGCAACTATGTTTTGCTCTTGACCTATGCACAATATTTCCATTAAAATATATCTGTCTGGGAAATTGCTCAAGGTTATTTATCAGCCTGCATTACTGAGGACCTGTAATTAATTCTTAAACTGGAATATTTATCTTCTAAGGCATTTGGCTCTTTCCACTTTACTAAAAACATCCTCTTGCCTGGTTTCAAATGGTCCTTGTAAACATTTAATAGTGATTTTATCTTTTAGGATGTTAGGCCAATATCAACAAATATTGTTTCTGGGAGCAGCTCAGAAAAGAGGGGACTACACTTTCCCTTAGCTGGGGCAGTGAGGTGAATTACAGATTCCTGTCCTGCAGCTGATACTTCCTTCCGCTTCTGCAAACAAACCCCTGAGCAGGCAAAGTAACGTGCCTGTTGTTTGGCGTTCAGAGCCTGAACCCTTCCACGAGCATTTAGGAGCTTGGTGGTTTGATCTGAACCACACCCAGCAAGCAGACATCCCAGGGCTACCATTTATTTTTGGTATTGGAAATCCAAAGGTCTCTTTTAACCCTATAAGACAGATCTGGTGGAGTGCAGAGATCATGGAGAAACCATAGTGATAGCAGTATGGTACTGGCAGCCCCTTAGGATCTGAAGCAGATAAGGAGGTGTTGCCTCCCTGTGACAAAACAGCAGGCAATAAATATGGATGTGATTAGGCTGATTTGGTTGAAAATTCATTGGTTGCACTCAGATGCTGAGAAAGAAAAGGCCTGGCTGTCTCCCCAGCATGCCCAGGGCCAGTGACAAGGGCAGCTGACCCCAGCCCCCAGGAGTTTGCCCTGGGTCCTGCCCGAGGCTGGGGAGACTCCCCTCACCTCCACTGAGACTTCTCAGCAACTTCTGAGCAAAACATGCTCTACAGCCCACGGAAAAGGGATATGCCTGAGACAGATTTTGCTCCTCCATGGGGAGAACCACTCTGCATCCTTGGTCTGTGCTCCCCAGCAATGAGGAGGTAAGTCCACAGTCCAGACTTACAGTAGTTTTTCATTCTTCACCATCTTTGAGCCTCTGAACTGAGCTGGGGAAAAGCTGGCCTGGGTTTTGGACATGAAGTAACCACTCCATCAGTACAGACAGGAGGAGCATTTGAGGATTTTATATCAAAATTATGGGGATTTTTTTTTTACCCTTTCTTTTATACTTCATGTCTCAGACAGCATATAGAGGCTAAACCAGAGAGCTCTCCTTGGGTTTATTGCATTCTTCAAGGTGTCCAGTATCCCATTCGAGTGGCAATGTCCCTGCAGATTAAAGGTACTTAAAACACAGCATTAGCCAAGAGGGAATGTTTACATCTGTCCAAGTGCTGCTCACATATGGCTTATTAAAAAGCCTCCTAATGGTTTGGTTTGTGGCTGTTGCACAACAAGGCTGTTATTAGAATGTGCAGATCAGCTACAGCACCTGCTCTGTGCTAGGGGCTCCCCATCCCTCAGCCACACAGCAGAGGGAAAGATGCTGTATTGTTTTAAGGAAGTCCTTGGGAAAGCACTGGTGCTTCTGCAGTGAGCTCAGTCAGGTGCAGGTGGGCTCCATGTGCTTCAAACAGGTACCAGTAAGTGATTTGCTACTGAAAAATGTTTATAAACTGTCATATCTGGGTGCTCATGTTTTTACAGCACATAGCAAATGGATGCAGATGGAGTGTGACTTCTGGTGACCCTTCAGTATTTAAGCAGGAAGATGCAAACATAAGAGTTAGCCTGAGTCTCACATGCCTCTCTCATGCCAATGATCCTGTTGTAGAAGAGCCTGTCTATAATTAAGGGTTATTGGCAGGAGGCAGAGGTCTGTGCTAATTCAGGCTCATACCTTGAAGATAAAATATGCATCTGGTTGTTGAGGTGACACCTAATTTTAGCTCTGGTGTTGAATAATGGAATAGCATTAATAATAGTCTGATGTAAATCTGTCCATATTTCTTATGCAAAATTACCATCTCAGTAGTGAAACAGGCTTCTTTGATTTTGCCTGGATGCTGAAGAACAGCGCACCATAAATATGCATTCAATTAGTTTAATGTGAGTGAACAAAGATGTATTGCTTAATATAGCTGCAGTTCCAAGAACTGATGCATCGAATGCAATGAATTGTTTTCCCAGGCTTTTGATTGTTTCAGGGATTTCTGATCAAGCTTGCTTAGAAGGCATTATAATCTGTTTGTGTTAATGAGACATTCAGATACCAAGCTGATCAAATATAAGAAAGACATGAAGCAGAACTGAGCAGAACCTGGGCAGTGAGCTGTCTTGCTGGCTGCATTGCCCTCTTGCATAGTGAAGGAAAAACACAGGAGGAAACTGGGAATTTCAGGGGTCCACCCTCATGTGGACAGAGCAGAGGAGAGGTAAGGAGATGTCAGTTCTGCTTCCAGCCACACCATCCAGGCACGTGCCTGTGTGCTGTACAATGGGAACTGGTAATTATAAAAGCTTCTTGCTTACCTGGAGGCAACACAATGGGCTCCTTCCACTGCTTGTGCCCTTCCTCATCTTCAGCATCTTCCCCGTAGGGAGCTGAGCTGGCAAGCATAACTTAGACATAACTGGAGAAGCTCCTCCTGGAAACTGCCTGAAAGTCTTCATGGTTGTGCTTTTGCTTCCAGTTTAAAGAGAGCTGGAGACTGGATCCCAGTCCCAACACCCAGTGGACTGCTCCACACCCACTCTGCTTAAAGCTAATTGCCCCATGATTATGAATAATATTCCTAAATAATATTCAGTCCTGAGATTCTTCTGAGCCCTCTGGAATACTCAGGTCCTCAATGGTCTCCTCAATGGAGACAGTCAGTGTCAGCTGGAGTAGGCAGGCAGAATTCCACCACAGGGGATTCCACCACTCAATAAGCCTCCTTCAGGCCCCCAAAGAGACAAACCTGTTCACCTCAGTGAAGATCAGGATGTTTTTTCTCTAGCTTGCCACTAATGTAGGGAGTTTGGCTCCATTACCTTTGCCATTCCTCTTCATGCAGATTCAGGCTGATTTCAGACCTCTCCTAAGCCAGGAAGTAGCTGGACTACCCAAATCCATGTCCCTCAGCATCTCTTTGTGGCTCATGTGCCACTGATCATCCTGCAAAATTTCTCCAGTTTCTCCATGATCTACTGAACTGCAGGTCCTGGATGGGACAACACTTCTGGCGCAGATTTACTGGCACTGAGTTGAAAGGGAGCAATAATTACCCTCCAGCTGTGCTGAAGTCTCATAGCAAAGCCCAGGTCCTTTTCTGCATGGCTGTTATGTAGGCAGAAGGATGCCATCCTACACCAAAAAAAGTGTTTGCATTGCTCTCCTTAAACTCCGTGGGACTTCTATTGTAACACATCCCAAGTTTCTCAAGGTCCCTCTGGACTGCCTCTGCCAGCTCTGCCAAATGGAGATGGCTGTCATTACTTCTAATCTATTACCATCTGTAAATGTGCTGAAAGTGCCCTCTGTGTCATCAGCCTGGTGACTGATGAAAATATTGAACAATATCAACTCCTGTGTCATTCCCTGGGGTCCTCTGTTCATTACTGGCTGCCAGATGGCCCATCACAACATTGATTACTATTCTTTGACCTAATGGTCCAGCTAATTTTTTGGTCCAGCTAATTTTCAATCCATCTAACAATTTGTTCATCCGATTCATGTTTGCTCAGCTTTTGCATGAAAATGCTGCAGGAGAATTTCCAGCCGTCAAAGCTGTTTCTGATCACTGTGAGTTTCTGATAATGGACAGCAGCCACGAGGTCACACCAGCACCCTCAGGTGAATCCTGCCTGCTCACCTGAATCCCAGCACTTACAGCTTCTCAAGGCAGACCTTCATCTGTTCCTCCTCTTACTGGTTGTGTCATTCCCCTTCTTCTCAAATCATGTTGGATATGTAAGGTGTGGGAGTAAGCCTTGCCAATGAAATGTATCCAAAGAAAAGCATTAAATGCTTTGGTCTTTTTGCTTATCATCTTGTCAGTGGGTTGGCTCACACATTTGTTGATGGACTCACAATTTCTCCACGTTTGCTTTTGCTGCTAAGACACGTGTAGCATCCATCCTTCACGTTTCTTCTTGTGCCATGCAGTCTAAGCTCCAGCTGAGCTTTGTCCTTTCTGATTTCATCCCAGAGTGAATGATCAATGCTTACAGGCTTCTTTCTGTTGCCTGCCCATGATTCCAGTTGTTGTTATCTCTTATTTTGCATATCAGTTAATTGAGAAGACCCTTGCTGCACAAGGGGATGGTTTGCTCCTAAGCTGTATTTTCATACTCACTGGGCCACTGTTACTCTTCTCTGATCTCCCAGGCCTTCAATTGGATTTAAGGTGTCGGGTCATAAGCGTTCCTCCTTGGCATCCCACCTTCAGACTGCAATCCCCCATCTGTTTGCACTTTGGGTCCATGGTACCTGCTCAGATCTCACCTAATTTCTGAGGAGCACAGGCTTAGTGCTGAGGAGCCCTCCTGCCCTAAGGCATTTCAGCAGTTCAGCTCTATCTCTGTGGGGCTTGTCTTGTCTCCTTAATGTCAGCTGAAGAGAAGACAGCATGTAATGGATATAAGCTGCAGCACAGGAATTTAGGCCAGAAATCTGAGCATAATTTCTAGGAGTCTGGGCAGTTAGGTCTGGAAAAGGAGTACATCAATCTTATACAATCTTACCCTTCAGATTTTTTAAAGAAGAGCAGAGCAGTGGAGTTAGGTACTCCTGTACTGGGCTGGATGAATTCCTAAGCCCTGCTCAGCATCATCATCTTGTCAATGTACCATCTGCTTTGTTCAGCCGTGGGTCTCTGCCCATTTCAGCTCCTTTCTCCACATGACCAGGTCCTCAAGGGCTGTGTCACCCTCCCATTTTATGGTCCAGAAAAATGCATTTCATTCCTTCACTATCAGGAGCCCTGTTTCTTCATGGTCAGCAGACCCCTGTCTTCATGGTTTGGAAAGCAGTGGAGCCATGCTAGTGGGTGCCTGTGAGCACACAAACTCCTTGTGAAAGGGCCTGTTATCCCCCCACTGGGGAATGGGGCTGAAGGCTGCCTGCCCACCCATCACCTCCTTCCTGGGGGACCCAGAGAAATGCAGGGAATGTGTGCTGCTGAACCTGAAAGGGAGCTGGAAATACAAACCAGAAGAAGTCCTCCCTGCCTCATGGCTCTCCACCATCATCACTGGGAATGCTACTGGGTGAGATGGAACTGGAAACCTCCCTTTGTCTGCTGGAGCAGCTCCCGTCCAGCAGGGAGCCCATGCTCTCAAGCATGACCACCAGCAGTGGCCTGAGCATTGCCAGGGAACATATTAGATGACTTAATTTGGAGAATGTCTCAGCAAATACCAGCAGAAATCTGGTGTAATTGTCATAATTTCCACTCTCAGCGGTAACTCCCTTTTGTCCTCCCCATGTCAAAAAGCAACACAGCTGTGCCCTGTGGCCCTGTGGCCAGGACACTTTCTCCAGCTCAGCCGTGGAAAGGTTGCACCATTTCATGAGTCACTATCAATGTGGAATGTGGGGCCTGTACTCACTGGAGAGGAAAGCCCTGGTGCTCAGGGTCCAGCTTTGCTCCCCAGGAGATGCTCCAAGGGCTACCACCCCTGCAAGGGATGCTTCTTCTGTTCTGCCCACCACTGCTTCTACCTGTGCTGCCCACCCTTGTCTTCCCAAAAACCCTCAGTCAAACCTGGGCTGAAGCTCTTCACTCCAGCATGTGCATTTCCAGAAAAAACACCAGTGACATCTAATCACATCCACTCTTCCCCAGCCCTCCTGCAGGTCAGGTTTATCCCATGGGAGCCATAGTTAAGGACATTCACAGACATCCCAAGTCACAAATAGCTAAAACAAGATGTTATAAAAGCAAAACCACCCCCAAACCTCTGCATTACCTAATGAAATCAGCCTATTCCTTGATGTGGCTGTGCAATGTGCACTTTCACAGCTCTTCAAAAGTGGTTTATCAAAATATTAAACCATGGATGTTCACTGTTCTGTGCAATCCTTTGCAGTGTGGGGATGAGGAAGATGATGTCTGCTTTGGGGGGCAAGTATTGTACGTATAACAGTGTGCACTTAAGCAGCTCAACACAACTGCTGTGATAGGTTGTACTATTTAAACAACATTTAAAATGGGGAAGATTCAAGAGACCTCTTGAAGTTTATCAATACCAATTTTAGTCCTAAGGGCACTTTGTAGCATCAAAGGCCTTAATGAAAGATTTCCCAAAGCAAATGGAAAGTTGGAAGACTTTTATATCTTATCTTTTTCTATTTCTTCTGTTCCTTTTCTTCTCCTGAAAAATCTATATAATCTGTCCACAAGCAGGTAGTCTGAGAGAAGATTTTATTACTGACAACTACAGACAGCTTCTCCTGTCTGAAAAATAGATTCACATAGTCTTTGCTGCTGCCCTCAAGAAAAATGCCACTTTCCTCACTAGAAATCAAAGGAAGGCTAGACTTTTCTTACCAATTTTTCTAAATTATTTCTAATGTTATAAATTTTTGCTTTTACAGCACAAGTCCTGTGGTGTGACTTTTACTTTAAAACCCTTGACTCCTGGAGACAAATCTCTTCTGTCATTCAATGCAAATTTCTGACCTTCACACTCTAAAAGAAAAGTAATGGGCTCTTATCTAATGCGACCCAAAGGTTCAGAAAATTAGAGAACATCCTGAGCTCCAACGCTTATCTTTTAAATTGTATGATTTTTAAATCAATCTACTAATGTGGAGACAGAATTAGGAAAGAAAAAGGGTGCCTTGTGGTGATTTTTTTCTCCAGCTTCTCTGTACTTTAAGAAAATGGTCATGCAATCCATTGGAGTGAGCTGAGGAAAGTGGTGTCAGCCAAAGTCACTGAGTCGTGGAAACCTGGGAGCTGCAGCCCTTGAGAGTTCCAGACAGGGGTTGGTGTGCTTTGGGAAAGGAAATGCTGGCTACTGTACATTATCTGCTTGCTCTCCTGTTGCCATCTTCCTCTAGGATTGAGGAAATTTGATCGATTCATCCCTTATACTCGTTGGAAATGTTGCTTACTGGGGACTTTGACAACTTTGTTCAATCTTCCTGGGGCTGTGCTCAGAGGCTTGAGCAAGCTGCTGCTATCAACAGCTCTAATTTGAGCCAAACCCTTGTTGCTATGGACCAGCATGGGGCAGAGGGTTGTGCTCAGCTAGGAGAGCCAAACCAGACAGCTGAGAGAGGAAGAGGGAAGAGAGGAGGCAGAAGCCTTGTGAGCACAAGCCTTAGCTGGGGGCTGCTGCTGGGGCACATTGCACTGAGAGGAGGAGCGACTGACACCACTTAGCCCTGACTCAGTGAAATAAGCCTCTGGAGAGGGTGGGATGTGGGCATTAGTCCTATTTCCTCAAACGAGCTCAGTAAGTGCTCATAGGCATCAGTGACATGTCAATAACCATGGGAGGCTCTTACTCCAGGGCTGGTAGGATCTACCTCCACTGGAAATTTATAATGCTCAGAAAAGTCTTCCTGAGTCTTATTTCCTCTGTGCACAGGTAAACACTGAGCTCAGGAACCTCAGTGCGCTTGAGCAAGAGCTTTAGCTGTGGCAGGGAGTACCCTTGGCTGTGTGGTGGCCCAGTGTGGGATTTGTCTGTCCCCAATCTCACAGAGACCAGCATGTGGCAGCTCAAGCTGAGGACAAAAGAAAGAGCACGAGAGAAAGTCACAGGGTCTTTTGTAAGTACTGTTTTTTCCTGTTTTCTAGTGTATAACAAATGTAGAATCTCATCTTGTTTTGTGTGTATAATGTAGTGTCAAACCTCTGCTGAATTCTGTGTATGTAACATTTTCTGCTGAGCTCCAACCAAGCAGAAGCACTGGCTCCAGGCCTGCTGGGGTCAATCCCTGATCCTCTGTGGTGGGGTGCAGAACCACACAGCCTGTACCCCCATCCCCATCCCCATCCCCATCCCTGGGGGCAGCTGGGGTGCTGCCTCTCCTTCCTGCCCTTGTTTTGCCAAGAGACCAGATATCACCTCTCCAGCCCAGGCAGAGCAGGGTACCCTGTCCTCCCAACATCCCCAAATGGGAGCTATTGGGGAGGTGGTGTTTTTGCTGCATAGGTTGGCGTGGATGTTTTTTCCCTGAAGAAGGAGATGAATGGAGGAGCTGGTGGGTTAGCACATAATTGGATTTGTCTCTGCTGCAGTGGCCTGAGTGGGTGATGGATGCTCCAGCCAGCTGGAAAGGAGGTGCTGTCATCCCCTGCTAAGAGACCTCTCATGCTCTGTCAGAGGGAAGGGCTCTCACCAGGGCATCCTCCAGGAGCCTTCTGGAAGAGAGAAGCGTTTTGCATGCATCCACAGGGACATCCTCTGTATCTGCCCAGCTAGGACACTGGCTTGGAAAGCAACAGGTTTACTCAAGTCCTTGTGCTGCTCTCCAAACACTTCCCAGTACAGTCTTGAGTGCTGGCCAAAATTTGTTTTTTCCTTCAGAAACCTCATTTGTGTTAGGCAGTCTCAAACACCATGTTTCAAACTTCTGTGTGCTTGACCTAACCTCAGAGCCACGTCTGATATGCCTGGGTTTCTGCATTTTGCAGAAATTTCTGCTGGTCAGATGAAGAGAGAATCTAATTTGCTGGTTAAACTTCCCTCACCAGTCAAGCTGAAGCCTTGTGGCTTTTAAGAAAAGTGCCAGATGATTCCTGCAGTGTGGTTGTTGATGCTTGGCTGAGCCAGAGAAGATGGGAGAGAGAACAAGATAAACCAAGATTAAATGCTGTGGGCCATTTTGCTTCCTTACAGAGCCAAACACTCCGTACCCTCCAGCTTAATTTCCTGGCTTACCTGCTCCCCACAAACGGCCTGCAAGGACATCATGTTTGATGAGTGGCATTACAAGAAGCCTTTTCAGTTCTCAAGCTCCCCTTTGTTATGCTCTGCTCACAAGAACCATGACAATGGCACCAGTGACCACAGATGTCGGTTCCTGGCATTCTCCACCCCGTGCAGTCTGTTCTTACATAAGACTTGGGGGAAGATGCTTGACAAAAATATTTTCCACTTAAAGCAATGAAGCAGAGTCTTGATGACATCATCTGCTGAGCAGCTGCGGATAAAGAGCTTGGGGCTTTTCTCCCCCCCCAAAATGGGGTTACACATTCTTCCTCCCAGACCCAAGTAAATTCAGCACCAACACTGAGCTCATTACTGGGGGAGATGAGGGTGCTTGGGGCACAGAAGGCATGATCAGCATCAGAATGGCTGTTTCTGCATCCTGCCTGCTTGGTAGTGTCAGCAGTAACCCAGCTGGTGTGCTGGTACACCCCCACACTGCAGGAGGATTTGGCTTCTTTCCTTCCTCAGAAGAAGTGAAAGCAACTGGTTGAGCTGGGCTGTTGAATCTACTTCAGTTTGCTTCTTGTTTGCAAAGCAGAACTCCCAAACTTCCACACAACTCATGGGAAGAATAGATAAATACTATAAAATATATAAATCAGAAGAATGGGCCAAGAGGTGCTGTGAAGGTACTTTTCACAGCTTTTACCTTCTACCTGTTGATGCTCCTAAGCAGATGCTTTGACTTTCCAATATCCAGGCAGCTTTGGTATTTGAGCTGCTAAAATCAGAACCAAGCACTTTCTGAAATGGTAGTGACTTGCTTTGTTTGCCCTGGATTGCTCAGTGTCCCCACTGCTTCATTGAGCAATCTGTCTGTGAGTTGGGATGCCAAACCTTTCAGGGTGCCGTGCCTTTAGCCCCCAAGTCCCCTGATATACTTTGCAGAAACATGTTCTGATGGTGTTGCCTCATTCCTGAAAATTGTAGGTTTTTCTGCAATAAGGGCAGAATTATATCTTAGGATATGAAACTTTACTCCTTCTCAAGGGGGCTTGAGAGGTAAGGAATTATTTTACTGGTTGTGGTATCTGATCTTTATAAAGTAGAGAAAGTTGTACTGGAAGCAAGAGCCACTGTGAAGATCTAAGTGCTAAAATGAAGATTTCATTGCAAGTGCTTTCCTACATCTGTAAAGATTAATTTTTGTATAAACATAGAAATATTTCACTTTGTGCTTAGTGTGCTGGCTCTTTATTTTCACTCATTTCAGATTATTCCCCCATACAGTCTGATAGCTAGTCTTCTTGCAGTCATTGGCTAACTGCATCATGAGCATCTCTGTTGTGTAGAAGTCTACTGAAAAGCAGGGTTTGACACAAGGAGGTTTTCAAAGTATGGATACAGAAGTCTTTTTTTTCATTTCCTTTTGTTGGGAGTGAAAACTGCCTCTATTTTTCAGGAACAGCAAAGTGGTAGTGTTTCTTTTATGACAGTACAAATAATAACATTTCACTGATTGTGGTTAAGAATGAGATTCAAGGAACAAACCCATTTAAGTAAAAACTTGTTTTTATGCTACTGCTTATTTCACAAAAGCTTGCTGAGTCACGTGCTCTGAAGGGTACCTGAGGGGGAGAGGGATTACATATTCCACACCAAGATGACAGAAAATGCTTTAAATTTTTAGCTTGAGGTTTTTTGAGAACAACTAAATCTTCATTGATTTTTCTAGAGATCAGAGCTGAACATACTTAACTGGAAAAAACAGCCCCAAGGGAAAGAAGAAAACATAAATGTATGACACTTTACATTGATTTAGCCATCATGTTCCACTGGACAAATGGGATATAGCTGGAAGAGCCATTACACATCATTGTCTCCAAAGATGGCCTTGATATTTGCAAGTACTTACACACAATTACAGCTTTAAGTACAGTATCAAGTGGTAGAGCTTTGCCCTTCCCTCTTTAAGTCACAAAATTGCACACAGTGGTTGTGAGTCATCCAGAGGAGCCTGAAGAGGTGGGCAAAGCATCACTATGTTCTCTAGGGAATGTACTAAAAGAATGGAGAGAAAAGGAAACTCAAGCAGCCATGAAGAAGGAGGAAGGCTTTTCCATGCAGAAGGGATCCTCCTCTGGGTCTTACTGCCTGTTGGGAACTGAACTTTCCAAAATCCTTTTAACTCCCAATTCCTCGGAAACATATTCAAGGTGTTGCCTGAACATCAAAGAAGGGGACTTTGAATTAGGCTTTAGCATTTCCAGTTTCACATTTTGGGCAGTGAAACACAACCAAATCAGCCAGCTGTTGAATATCTCTGAAGGAATTGTTATATGACTATTACTTAAGATCCAAGCAGTGATTTTAGAGAAGTTGCCACCATCAGATTCTCATATCATTTTTTGCTCCCAGTGGAGAAGGAGTGAATTCAAGTTGCCTTTGACTTGATCAAAATCTACTCAGATGTTAGAGATTGGAAACACTGCACATATCTCCCCAAAGAGCAATACATTTGCTTTCAGCCCAGAAAACCTGGTTATTCCTAGTTAGGACTTACCTGAATCACTGCTTCTCAAACTTTTATGCAGGTAGCCTCACCTCTAGTTTTACTTCTTGATTCCTTTATGGGCTTTCCACTCTCTTCCATTTCTGGGTTCATTAACAACTTCGTTACTTCATTACTTCTCACTTCTTTTCTTGCTCTGGAAGTCTAAGGATATGCTCATGACTTCAGGATAGATCAGTTATCCATATAGTGGCGCCACCAGCTTCTGCACAATTTTTTCCACATTGCTAAATACAGTGAAGACTGGGTGAGTTATTCTGGAGACTAAATACTGCTGTAGATATACCGCAGCCTCACTGCCATGCTGCTCTGGGTGTTCACAATGTTCAGGGCTAGTGCTTCTTGTACGAGATTTCTCTTGAGAAGAGGCAGCTGAAGACATCCAGATTGGAGTCAGGGAATGAGTTCAGAGTGTAGACAACTGCTGGGGGATTCAGTACCTGAACTGTCTCTCTGTGTCTCTTCTACTCAGTAAAGTAGGTACATCCTTTAAAGACTGCTTGTTCTTATACCTTTAGTCCACTAACGTGTTTTCCACATAAACAAGTGTGGCCCCTGGCCAGCAAAGACATCTGTGTCTTAGACAGAGGTAGCAAGTTCTTACTGGACAGCCTGAGCTAAGTGCAGAATCAAGCCGGAGTCACTTGAGCTTGAGTCAAAGTACCACTGGGATTCAACTTCTGCCAGGGTAGAAGTCAGAAGACAAGGGAAATCCCAGATTTGACCCAATTCAACTGTGCCCTTCTCTGTAGACTGCACCTGAGAAGGAAGGGATGGGTGGATAAATGGATAAATGAATGAATGGATGGATAGATAGACAGAGAGACAGAAAACATATTTGCTGTGTTAATTGCTTGTACTTCTTTATTCCATGGGTTGGTTTCTGTTCTTAGCTTCTCCTTAGCTAGAGCTGTCGGAAAGATGGCAGAGAATGGAGAGAGCTAAGATAATGTAAAATTATGGTCACAGTGGCCACAGCTGCCTTTGGAATGGATACCACCAAATATGTGGCATAAGTACAGCAATGCCTGAATCTAGTCTCCAGGACTTTCTGTTTAGTGGCTAAGGGTCACCAAATTCCATTTGACTCAGTAAAATCAGTAATTGCTGTCCCCAGCAGCATCATACTCAACCACCTTTTGGCCAGCAGTGCTTCCATAGGTATTTCCCAGCAATGCACTGCACATTTGCCTCCCTCTCATTTCCAGATAAATGAGGATTGTGTACCTCTGCTTCATTCTGGGTTCATTTATGGGGTGATTGTGAGGACCCTGCTTACCAACTCACCTTTAGCCAAGGACTGTATTTAAGGTCAAGCTCTTGGCTATGGTCCCTGCCTGAGCCCCAGACAGTGAGTGCACACACTCAGGACACAAAAACAAGAATCCCCCAGGATATTTTGACCTGTTCGTTGATGTGAAGTACTTGCAGATCTGGGGAACAAAGAGTTGTCCTACGCTTTGTCTCACTAATGGTAACCTTCAATTATCTGCCCTGGATCCTGTGACACCTCTGCTTATGTAATTTCCTGAAGGTGTATACCTGTATGGCTGCAGTACTACTGATCTGCTACTCCTGTACCACAGCCATGGAATCCTGCTTTGCTGTGTGATAAAGGCTTCATTCACTCTGTAGTGCTGTTGTTCCTTTCCAAGTGGCTCTTATGTTTCCTCTCCCTGAGTGTACTGCTGCAAGATCTTTATAAAAGATAAAGGATAACTAATTCATTGTTTGCTAACGACTCCCGCTTGTGAGGGCTGAACACTTGGTCTCCAACACTCTTTCATCACTGTGGGCCTGGCTTGGCCCTCTCTGGAGCCAGCAGGACTTTATCTTGATGTGAATTAAGCCTCAGATGCTGTGGCTGATATCAGTAAGTAAAAAAATGGACAAGCCTGGCATTCAGAAGTATTGTATAGAATAGACAGAAGCACAATTGCTCCAGAGCTGGGGATTAGGAATTCTGGTCAGTGAGGCTGATCTTGATGTTCACAGACATGGGTTGCCCTCCTAGAAATGATGCTGAGAATTAGCACACTCTTTTCCTGCTGGGTAATGGTCTCTGCCATAAAAGAGTCACAATGTGATTCATGAGCAAGCGATTGTGTGTGATATTTCATGAAACTGTAGTAAATATATCATCACAATCTTCTGAAGGGAGCATTGGTAAGACAATGACAGAGGCCAAGGAATTGACTGTTCTAATTCTGCAGCCTGAACTGCTTGGCACAACTTTAACTGGAACTGAGGATTTTGGTATCAGTTCCCTCTCCTGATAATGTCACCAGCTGTAAGGTTCCTGTGGCAAGCTACCAATCCCTATTTGTTCAGATGGCTGGCTTCTCCCTTGGGCATGGATCTCCTGAGTTCCCAGGTTAGCTGACAAATGGCCTTTGTGCATATACAGTGAGTCTGCTGCTTCCCTGACACTGGAGAGTCATTGTGCTGGTCTTGGTATATGGAATGGTTTGAGATGGGTCCCTGGAAGTCCTGTCTGCAATTGCTTTGAATAATTTAGTAAAGCTGACCAAGATTTGGGAAGGACATCTAGGTGATTTTTAAGGTCCCTTCCAGTCCAAACCTTTCTAAGATTCTGTGATTTCCATGCAGTTTTTAACTATTTCATGAGACTTAAGTCTACTTAATTGACTGCAAAGCAGGAATGTCCATTGATTTGACTGAATTGGCCTGTTCAATAAACAGCCTGTAGTTTTGGAAGGCCCTCTGTGTTTTAAGGACTGCTCTGTGTTTTATAGCTTCTCCTCCTGGGCTGCATGCTCCAGTCACTGTTACTAGATCTGCAGCAATTCACATGCAGCACCTGCAGAGATGACCCAGTGATTCTTGGACAAGGAACCTAGTAAGGTTTTGCTCTCAACTTCTCTAGTGCACCTCTCTTTTTTTTTTTTTCTTCTGTAATGAAGTGTAATCATAATAAATACATCAGGTATAAAGCAATCTCCTACCTCATAAAAGGTATCCAGTTAAATTGCCCCTGTTTGCGTGGGAGTGCTTTCTTTTTTACTGCCAAACTTTCCTTATAAGGAGTAATAGTGAAGAAAAATGTGTATTGAAGGTTTACTATTTCACTGGTTTTCTGTAGAATCATTTACGCAAAGCTGTGAGTCATCAGCTGAAGTTCAGTGTTTGAAATTGCTGGCAGAGTAAATTAATTTTTTGCATGAGGAATCAGTAATCTGCATGTATTACAGTCAATTCATAATTGCTAAAAAATCACATGGCAAATGATTATAATTAGGACAGGAGCTGTTCAAATCAAGAACAAAAGAAGGCCAGAACCTAAATCTATTCATTGCTACGTTTGTTCTCCTTGAAGATTTATGAAAGATGACCCAACTCCTTACTGGAAAGCACAGTGGAAATCACCACTGCCCCTTTCAGCTGCTGCTGTGTTGTCAGCGAGTTTAGCAGAAATGCTTGTGAAGTGCAACGTTTACTCTTAGTACATGTCACAGAGACCCAGGCATAGAGGCCTAAAATAGGCAAGCCTTGAGAGCAATAACTTCATTGTCCTGCCTGGATAGCTGAGCCTACCTGGAAATTGAAATGACCTCTGTCTATGACTGTTCTGTCTGCTCCACACTCAGCTCTGCAATATCTATCACTGCCGACCTTCCTCTAAGGGTTTCTCTCCTTAGAAGCAAGGAAAAGTCATCTCTATGTAAAGAGAATGTCTCCAAGGGTGAAGGATGCCTCAGGAAAGCACATGTCATTCTTGAAAGAGGTTGCTATCCATTAGCCCTTCAGCCTGCAGGAGGACTGAGACCATGGCTAAGTGACTAGAAAAAATCAGAACAGAATGAAATCTTGAAAAGAGATATTCTGCTGATAGAGGCTAAAACCAACACAGAGACACCCCATCTCCACCCCCAGGCCCCCACACTGATAGTGCAGAGACAGGGGTATGAGTTGAGCCTACACAAGCCCCAGCAGCCTGACACAGCCCACATCTCACTGGTGGTGCAGAGGCACTGTCCCTTCCCTCAGGATGCGCAGTGCTCCGGGACACGGTGGGAGACGGCAGATCTCCTGGTAAGGTAAGCAGCTGAGGGACATGGGGGGACAACCTCGGGCACATGTGAGGAGGTGATGCAAATCAGCATCTGAAATATTACCCCAGGCTTTGAAACGAGCAAAGACAAGGTTTAAGAGGGACTTCACTGCAAACTGTGGCTCTTGCCTCTGGTTATCTGTGCTTCATCCATGTGCAATGGGCCAGGTGGGAGGCAGAGCCCACACAAACAGTGGGCTGTGGGACAGCACAGCCCCTGCTGCCAGCAGACAAGCTCCCCCAGCTCCATGGGAGGGCAAAACTTTCTGAAGATAGCTCGATGCAGAAGAAGGATGCTGACTCCAAAATGCGTAGGCATAACTGAATCAAAAAAGTGAACTCACCCAGTTTACAGCAGCTGGCACAGATAATTATTTAACTGAATCAGAACAGAGTAAAAGCTTCCTACTCCATAAATCCAGATGAACGTGATTAATTCCTGTGAAATCTGATTATCAGAAAGTTATATTTGGCCTTCATTTGAAGATTTGTGTAAGGGTCTTTTTTGGCAAGGTCAGCAGTAGTGCCAAGCCTGCTTTGTCACCAGTCTAGAAATCCCCAGCACTTGACAAACACACACACACATGACACAGAGCTGCTGTTTTGGCACTCGGTCCAAGGAGTGAGGCCATGGGCCATCCCCTGCCAGAGGAGGGGAGCACTGCCCATCCCACTGCGGGGGTATGCAGAGTTGAAAGATGCTCTGCATCCCAGAGATGGATTTCTGTTCTTAACCACAGCTTCCATAAAAAAAATATACTCAAGAGAGAGCTATTATTTTCTCTTCACAGGTGAGAGAGAAATAACATCAGCTGGCAGTTGCTGCTGCTAGAAAAAAATGAATCTTCAAGCTGGGAGGCTGCTGAAGTCCCCGAAGCAAGAAAGTTTTCTGTCTTCTAATGACTCCTGGATGACATAGCAAACCCTCTTACCTGATAGCCCACAGTTTGCATGAAAATTGCTGCAGGATTCCTCTAATGTGTGTTTAAGATGAGATTGATCTGAGGAAGAATCCTTGCTTCTCTTGCTAAAGATCTGCCTAGAAGGACTTTCTCCAAGTGACATATCCATGACACCATCCGTTTGGTCTCAGCAAGCCAAGGAAGACAAAGCTCACTCCAGGTTTTCCCATCCTTCTTCCATGCCCTCCATAGTAATGGAATATGAATGGCTAATTCTTGTCTGCATGAGGCTGACCCTCTCCTTTTCCTGAAATTAAAACACTCCTCAGGTGTCTTGATGGAGAATTTAATAACAGTCCTGAATAGCACAAGAAGCTGCAAGGCCCAGACACCATATTTGATACTAACAATCAAGCATGCTGCCATGCCCAGATTTAGCCTCCTTTTCAGGCACTCATGAAGTTGAGAAAAGGAACTTCAGCAGGATCAGTGCATTTTTACTGATGACACATCCAGACAACACAGGATCCAGACTGGTGCTCTTCCAATGGACATGTGCAAGTCACTACAGCCCTTCCCAGGATACAAAATATTTGGAGTGATGACCAGAGGTCAAGGTGCCTTTGCTCTGACACAGCTCAGCAGCAGTGAGGCTCTGCAATCTGCACCATCTTGGCTGACAGGACAGCTATGGAGACATTGCTAGTTAGGAATAAATATATGTGCTGCCAATCACTGGTGTAAAACCAGATGTGAGCTTGCATTTGTGGCTAGCCAGTTGAGAAAGTGACAAATCCTTCATCTGCAGGAATAAGAGAGTTTGGCATAAAGATGTTTCTTTAGAAATGGAAAGGAAGAAGTCTGATGTATTTCAACTGATTGGTTAAGAGCAGGTTAAAGCCAAGGGCACAATGGACCTGAGATCAGAATCACGAAGAAAAAGAGGCAGTTTAGATTTCAAGTGCTTTGAATTTGTGTATTTAGACAATCCTTAAGGGGTTGTGATAATGTTTGTGTACATCCCCAGATAAATGTAAGAGAATATGGCTATCAATTTAGCCTTTGCACACATATATCATGCTCTGGAAAACCTTCAAGTACCTGGCTGAAAAGGGGCTACACAAAGGTTTCAGAAAATAAGTCCTCTGAGCAGCTCCTGAGCTGAGTGAAGGGAACAGATGTGAGTGGCTGAGTACCAACTCACCCTTCTGCCATGAAGATCTGTGAGCTCTTAAGATAGTTTAAGGTCACATGTCCTGAAGAATTGTTATTGGGCGATTGTTTATTGCTGGGATCACATGGCTATCATTTAGGACCAGAAAGGCTCTTTCCATTGTGGTCTTATAAAGTCCTGCTCTGTTTCTCAAGCCTCCCCTGCAAGCCAGATGATGTATCACATTATATTACAACTTGTGCTTTTTTAACTCTTCTTTTTCCCTGGTCTAGAGCAAGATTAGTCTTTGATGAGTTGCGGTAGTTCTGGAAGAGGGAAATAGTAGTCTAGGGCAGCATTCATCCAAAACTCACGAGCTTATATGGTCCTGGTTTATCTACTGGAGAGACCAACAATCAGCATAACAGGCACAGACAATGAGTTTCAACACACTGTCTGTGACAGGCAGGTACTTGTGAAGTCTAGCCATGTTAACAGCAGGCACTGGAAACTGGGCTTTTGTTTTCTTCTAGAACAGAACAGAACAAGAACAAAAATCTGCACTACAAATGAATGGGATAGGACATCTACACCTCATGTAACAGCAGCTTAGCAAATGTTCAAAGGGGCTTCTTACTATCTCAGCTGTATCCTTCAAGTCAGTTCAGTGAGGCTCAAGCAAACTTGGGCCACACATGCCATTATTCAGAGGAACATCAAGGCTGTGATGGGCTGAGGAGCAAGGAAGGTAGGAAGCAGCAAGAAATGCTGTGGAACATTCTGCAGCAGCTGCACTTTGAAGGTTGAATTTGACTTAATTTTCTGACTTCCTTTTGATCAGGGAGAAGATGATTACAAAAAGGAAAGCCAAGGATCAGCAAGACTGGAGAAGGTCTAACACTGTCTATAGAACCACTGGATATCAGAATGCAGTTGGACTCTTACTGAAAGAGTGGGGAGGAGACATCAAACATCATGGAGATATTTGTCAAGGAACGCATCTTTTCACATGAAAAGCTTACCCTGCAGATGTTCCTAACATCTACCTCTTCATACTTGGCATCAAAAAGAAGATGCCTCAAGAATATAAATTACCAACCATGTAATGATGTGGGCACTCAAAATGAAGTTCCCATCCAGAGCATCATCAGTCATGGAAGAAGATGCAAGTCCAGATGTTTATTGAAAAGGCACACCATTAGAAAAAACACAGAAAACAGCACTTCATGCAGCATCATGAATTATTAGTCTGAGTTATACAGACGTATGGACAACTTCCTTGTCTCCTGCCAGCAAGATTTCCGGTCTCACATACCAACACAGTTCATGTGCAGGGTAGATTTATTGAATGTCCCTCAGCTAGAGACTGGCCAGCCTCATTCATTTTAGTTTTAGGTTTTCTTGGGTGGTAAAGGTGCAGATTTCTACATTTTTGAAGTATGCTTAAGTAATTTCCAGGAAATAGATGCATATCTGTACGTGCTCTGTTACCTAAATGGTCTTTAAGAAACAGGCAGCAGATGTTTTAAGGCAGAAAATCCCAGCATTTCGCAAACAGTCTCAAGTTCTGTTTATTTAAAGAAAGTACTTAATAAGTCCATTGTGAACATAATCATAAATAAAGTAAAAATGGTTGCATTTGCCATGACACTTTTAGCTGAATCTCTTCCGGATTTTGTTTTCTTTGGAGTTCTGAAAGAGCTGAAGACTCAAAAGGTGACCTTCATAATTCATTAATCATCACAAAACAGTTCCTTGAGGGAAAGAAATATGAAAGGTATGTGCAGTGCTGAAAGAGGGCAGCTTGATTCACAGCAGATTTGAGAGTCTGGGCTCTGAGCCAGAGGATGATTTTTCTTAAAGAAACAGCCGATCCGGCCCCAGGTGTGTGGTGGGTCCATCCAGCCTGGTGTGCATGGTGGCTGCCCCTCTGGCCTGCCTGTTCCTTCCCCCCTGACACCTCCTGCTGGCTCTGCAGAGGTCAGGGCTCACCTCTTTTGACAGCTCAGCTGTGTGGTGTGGTGCCTTGGCTTGTTACTCTAGCTATGGCTCAGCTCTCACACCGTCAGCTCTGCCAGAGACTGTCCTTGCCTTGTTCTTCACCAGCACGGACCATCTTCTCCTGGGCCTCCTTTTGGTCTCTGGAGACACCTATGCAGGTAAACTAGGAAGGAACAGCACAGGCTTTCACCACTGGCCTGCAGCTGTCCTGGTGGAATACTTAGCACACTCCCAGCACAGTTTTTAGCCCCAGCAGCCACTCTTTGGTGCAGCAAACACCTGGGCACAGTTCAGCTCCCGAGAGACTCAATGCACATACAAGTGCAATGGACTGTATGGACCCACACCTGAGCTGTAGGTGCAGGCAGGTTATCCAAGCAAATGAACATTGCCAGGGACATGTGCACTTCACACGCCCAGCTGCAGACAATGGGGTTCATCCCTCTGCACTCTCCTCACACTTGGTTGCTCAACAATCTGATCTAGGTCAAAAGAAGAGTCAAAAGGAACAGTCGGGCATCTCAGAAGAAGATTTCCTTGGACTCAACAACACAAGATTTGTGAGCTCTCAATTAATGAAAAAATAAACCTGACAGACGGAAGAGCCCAGGTCTACCATCACCTTGGAGGTGACACTTGCTGTGTATGGGTGTTCCAAAGGTTAATTGTCAATTACTCCATCAATGCTGGCAGTGCCAGGCCTGGGCGTCCTCACCATGAGTAGAGCTATGGCTGCTCATGCCCTCTGTGGCTGGGGCAGGATGGCAGCTCCATTGCCACACAGCATATTTCACCCTTCACTCTTCCCCCACACATCTTCCAGCTCTCTGAGCTCTGCTCGTGGCCATTTCACTGTCTGAATACCACAGATGAAGCCTCTGGTGCATGTTGCAACTGCTCACAGGGTTTCCTGGAGTTCAAATATGCTGCTACGGTTTTTCCCTCACACCACAGATGTCACATCTTCAAGCTTGTTCTATCTGAAGCAGTCACCAACATCTGTCTGCCTCACACGTGCAGAGTGCAGCCAGACCTGGAGAGCCTCAGCTGCAAGATCTGTAGGAGTGGTGTTGCAGACTGAGGCCCATACTTGGACATCTAAGTAAAGCAGATCTGTCTTTAAAGGCACTCAGCATTGCAGATCTCCCTGATTTTGTCCGTTGTTCACCTAAAAGGAATGAGAATGTGATTAGCGTGGCACAACTCTCCGTAACTCATCTGGGATAAGTCCTTGTTTCCTCATGCAAGTCTTCTTTTAGCCAGGCTTGCTACAGAAATGAAGCTCTTGCTATACCATAGTTCAGGCAGAAAAGCATGTGTGCAGGTGTTCCTCCTCATTCCTGCTCTGTCAAAAGGTGACTGGTATAAGCCAATGTGTCCCATTATTTTGACAAAAATAAATGGCTATGTACAGGAGAAAAAGAGATGCTGGGAATGTCTGCATGGGGAAGCAGGAGAAAAGGACCAATGTCTTCACAGATACCAGGGAAGTTCCACAAGACAGGTACATTAGGACTACCACAGCCACTGATAAAAGTCTTGGAGCTGGCACCAAGTAATCCAGTGACTCAGTAGAAATCCACCAGAAAACCACTCCACCTACATTCCCACTGTAAATCATATTTTCTCAAGGCAAACACATTGCCAAAACACTTTTTCATCCCTCTAACTGCCCAAGTGCTCTTTATAAGCCAGACAAAAAATAACAAGAATGTGACTTAGCTTGGAGGAACATCAAGCTGTTCAGGAAAGATACATGAGCCCTACAAGTTTAGGGAGGAGAAGCACAGGTACAAGAGCTCATCCAGAGACACTGAAGTGACAGTGGGCAGCAAATCAAATACTTGCGAGAAAACACACCCTGAGCTCTATTCACACACATGCATTTTGTAATGGAAAAATGGGTGAAAAGACCTTTTTTAGCTGACTTGATAGAGAACAGACCCCTCTGGTCCCACTCCAGCGCAGCAGCTGAGCAAGGTTTCATTTTAAGGGCATGTGTAACCTCAGTAGAGCAAGTAGGATTTCTGTGTGCTTAGAGTTAAGCACAGGTTGAAAATTGCTTCTCTGGCTGGGACAGGGCATTTACCTTGCAGGTCTTCCTTGCTGCCCTCACAGCTTCTGGGAGAGTACACTGGGCACTGAGATCACCATCTTGGTGGCATGGCAGAATAGAGAGAAAAGACACAATTTCAGGAGAAGACCAGAGTGATCAACTTCTAAGGTAAAATCATAAAGCAGAATAAGTTTTTTTCTGATGTATGACACAGTGTTTGAGCAGATGTAAAAGTAGTCTGTAAATAGCTGAGGAGAATAAACACTGTTGATAGAAAAAAATTACTTAGGCAAGCACACTGACCATGCAATTAGGGTAAATGAGAGAGAATTAAGAAAGGAAAATTCAAATTAAATACTATGGACATATTGATGAAAGAGTTTAGGCTGTGAAACTGTTGTCTACAGTTTTTGCTAACTTTCACAGTTCTGCTTCTCATAAAGCCATCAGGCTGGAATTGAAAAAAATTAACATCAATACTGTGGATTTTTAATTTGTTTTAATTTTAATTGGATTGTCTTTGCATAATTCAATGTATCTCTATTACAATCAGGCCACTCAATGCCACCTCTACAAGAAGAAAGAGCCAAATTATGCTCGGAATATTAGTATCAGTCTTCTTAACTGGTTTTGGGCAAATAATGCTAGAGCAATGGAAATCAGATGTTGTTCCAGGCTGCTCAGATTTAGGTGATGTACTTTGGATGTCCACGTATTTTTATTCTAATCTTTCAGTGTAAAAGAGCTTGTTATATATTCACATAATTACTTCTATCATTTAAAAATAATTGATATTTATTCACATAGATCTTTTGCATGGTGAGGCTAAAGCACACAGGGATTTTAGTATGAGCAGTCTGCCTAAACCTTGTGTGTCAGCAGAGGAGAACCAAAGATTGGTGCCAAAGCCTGCAGTGGAGGCAGGCTTGTCGTTGCCTGTGGCTTTGTGTTTCAGATAGCTCAAGGCCTCAGTTTCACAGAGAATGTGTTACTGGTTGTTGCTGATCAGCTGCCTGGATCCATGTCCTTGGGACAGTCTGGTCCTGGTGGGAGGATTCCAAACGCCGTGCTGAGACAAGTGTCTAGGTTGTGATGAGGCCACCATTGCCCCTTGGCAGCATTGCATCCTGGCTTTAGGCAGGGCATGTCTTGCTTCTGCTCCTATCCTTGTCTTTTCACTCTGCTATTGTTTCTGCACAGAAGGATGCTGTAGCATCAAGGGGAGCCCAAATATACATAAGCTAGGGTCCAGATGCATGGGCACAGGTGGCAGGCAGAGCAAGCTACCACAGCATCTGTAGAGGAATTGTTCCCACTGGCACCTGTTTGTCTACAGCCCGCCCTGCATCTCTTGTGGCACCACAGTTGGATGAGAGGCTGGTGTAAGAACACAGCGCCCAGTCAGGTCACAAACCACGCTCACCTAGGAGCTGGTTTTCCAGGGCGAGGACAGAGCCCAGCCAGCCCTTGAGTGCTGTCCCCTCCAGCATTCCCAGCCTGCTGCAAAGGCAGAGGGACAGCAGGTCCCCATTCTGCTGATGGTGGGGGCAGAGCAGTGAGTTGACCCGGGAGCTGCGTGCTCCTCCTCCCACCAAGACAGTTACAACATTAAAAGCACAAAGTGTGTTTCATGGCCTGATCCCTGGCAGCGAGTACCTATTGCTGCTATTTGCCTCTTTGGGGTTGCCAGAAGAAGCTTCCATGAGAGATTCGAGGCTTTGCTTTTCTTCCATAAGAGATTTGAGGCTTTGCTTTTCTTCCATGATGATTCTTCTCTTGGCAAAAGTGCCTCCATCTACATGAGCAGCTGGCGACTGAGAAATAATTTCAGGGGAGCTCAGTTTCTGTGGAAGCCTTGCATGTGCCCCTTACTGTAAATCTCCATAAACACTGGTGTCACTGTGAGATCGGAGGGCAGCTATTGCCGTGTTTCTTGATAAACACAGATGGTGTTTATGCTTAAATATGCCAAATGTGGTAATGAGAGCAAACTTTCAAAGGATTTATTTTTATGTTGTTTCCATTCTGTCCCTCTGATAATTAAGGCTGCTGTGACCTGCCTCTCGAAGGAGGAAAATATATTTATGCATTGCTATTCAGCTTTCTAAAATAACTAAGGAAGGTTTTGTTTGGTTTTTGCTGAAGGACACTGAGCTCCTGTTTCCTGGGTTTTATTACCCTGTATTGAAAACTGTAGACCAAGGTTTAAAAGGATAATTTGGCTAGTGGTTCATGTACATATTAATTGCTTCTAAAGCTTTCTCTATAAAATTACTATTTTTTTTTCCTCCAGAAAATGACATTAATGTAAGAGCTGGAAAAGTTTTACTCTATTCTGTGTCGGTTCTTATGCTATGGCCATGCAGTAGCATTGACCACCAGTGCAGAGGAGTGTGTAGAGACATCTATCTGTCTTCTGGGACACGCCTCTTCTCCTATGGTCTCTAGAGGTGAGTGTTCTGGGAAGCCCTGTTTCTGATAAACACTGACATATGCAAGCATGAAAACAAATGTTGATGCTAGAGGCAAGATCTGAGGAAGTTCTACACTCTGTGAGGAAGGTGACAGATCTCCCTACACAGACAGCTACAAGCATCCTTGCTCTCCTTGTCCCCATGGAAAGGAGCTTCTTTTCCTTAGGATAAATTTATTTCCTGAAAGGATGGTTAGTCGTTGGAATAGGCAGCTCAGGGAAGTCGTGGAGTAGCCAGCCCAGGGAAGTGGTGTAGTAGCCAGCCCTAGAGGTATTTAAAAGAGGCACAGATGTGGCACTGATGGGCACAATTTAGTGATGGACCTGGCAGTGCTGGGTTAATGGATGGACTTGATGATCTGAGAGGTCTTTTCCAATGCAAATGATTCTATGATTTTATTATTCCTCCTGCAGGGATCAGTCGAGGTTTCTTCCCACACATCTGCCATCCCTCTTGGAGAAGAGCCTGCTTCTCTGCAACACAAGTACAAAACTTCCCTCAGAGTACAGTGCTGAAAACCTGGGATAAATCCAAGTAAGGCTGCTCTGAAAGGTCAATCTGACTGACCAAGCTGGAGCACAGCACCCCTATTTGTCTTCTGTCTGCAGGCCAATGCACAGGAAATCTTTCAGAGCTAATGCAACCTTGAGCCATGAGCATTGGCACTGGACGTTTGGATGAAATAAATGGGCTGTGACATTTCAGGGGGGTCAGGATGGAAAAGATGCTAATGTGGCATATCAAGCAAGCTGTGACAGACAGCTCCAGAGATGCCTTTCTTCCAAGGGCTCAGCACCAGCCATGCTTGTTGTAGGTCCTCAGGATTTAAGTTTTGATCCTTGTTATCCCGCTGTTTTATTGCACTAAAGGTCACAGACTCCCTGGTACCTCTGCTGTTATCAAATCCAACCTGTAGCAGAGTCTCTTACACTGAGTTCTTAAATAACTGTACCTAAATGTCATTGTTGCAGAAGGAAACTGCATGCACGGAGACTTTATATTCTGTTGGCACAGAGCTCTTGCAAACTAAGAAGAATAAAAGAAAAAAGTATACTTTGTATTACTTTAAAATTTTGAAATCATCTCAAGATGACTAAGTAGTGCAAACAGCTTTCTAACAATTTGACCTTCCATGAATACCTGCTTCTTTAAGGAAAGCTAGCTCTTCACCATGTATTTTGTGACTTTGAGAAAAAAATAATATTTTAAATTTATATTCTCCCTTCCTGTGGCTTGCAGATGCAGTGAGGAAGACACTAGGATGTTTTTTTCTGCTACAGCTGTTACCATTTAAATCGTGGCCAACAAGAGCTGTGTGCAATAATAGTTTCAGGAGTCTATAAGGCAGCAGCTATGTAAGAGACAGCTGTGTCTGTTTTCTTCTTTACTTCATCTTGGCTTCTATAGCTGTTTTTACAGACTTGCACAAGAGGCCTAATTTCCTGCACTGCCAAGCATCTTCAGCTTCCACCTTTTAAAACAAGAGTAGATTAGGGGGCTGAACCCTGGAAGCAGGAGATATTACCTCAGCTTCACAGCATCAATTGGAAGACACTCAAAGGCAGATCATAGGAATTTCTGATGATGCCTGTTTGTCACTCAGGGCTACACACAAGCCTGTAGGATGCTCCTGGATGCTTATGGAGCCTGTTACCCATAAAAGCTGACCCAGCTGATGACATGGACTTATTCTTCCTGGGTCAATGCAAAAATTGCTGTTGGAATGATTATTGGATCACCTAAAAAATGGTGGTGTAGATATAGAGGTTTTACGTGCATTGAGCGAGTAACCTGCGATGAAAGCTTGGCTAAAAGTTGACATTTGCAGAGGTAGAAACCAATGAAAAAGATCTGGCAAATCAGATACTCACAGGAACAAGCTTAAAACCAAATCCAAGTCAGTTGCTAGAGCAGCTGCTAAACACTCAAGAAACTCGGGCTTTCAGTTCTTCTGGTCCAGACTCTCCTACATCTTTCAGAAATTCACCTCATAGGAGATTCATATAGCTTACTTTTTAGGTATTTAGGCTCCCTCTGCAACCAGACGAGAGAGAAAAGCACTTCAAAGGTAATTCATCCTGCTCATATCTAGGAATATATCTCGATGACCTCTGCTGAATTCTCCCCATGATTTCCATCATTACCTTTCCTGTATTGGGGAACACAAAACTGGATGCAGTATATAGATGTGGTATAATGAAGGGTGACCAGAGGGGATGATCCTTTCTCTTGATCCACTACAATGTTCTTTTTGCTTCCTCCTGTATGAGCAAAGTGAGAAACAGTCCATGTACCTATGTTCCAGCTTGTGTGAAGTGATGGGGCTATAGGGTATTTTATAGGGTATTTCCCTGGCCCTGTAACCACCCCATGGCAAGAGCAACAGCTCTCTATGGACCTCTGGGTTTCCTCACAAAACTCCATATGAAATAAAATTTGAGCAGAATTTAATTTTACATGCGGATTCAAACATGGCAAATATCGTGACAGCAGTTTAACAGGATGTGAGCAATATCAGCTAAAAAGAAAATTTGGTACACAACCTGGAATGACTGATTTCTTAAAAGAAACACTGGAAATTGCTTTGATTTTTTGCAATGACTAAGTAACAAAAATAGTCACAGTCAAATATTAATCCAAAAGGAATGAAACATGAAGGATTAAGTCATAGAGATCACTAGATTTTCCATATAATTTGATTTTAAACCGTTGTTAGGAACTAGGAAAAACAACAGAAGTGCTTGTCTTTTTATAAAAAGGACATTTTTGAGGGTATGCCAACTGCTCTACTGCTCATCTACTGCTCAGCATTCTGAGCTGAATCTTAAAATAGTCTTCTGAAGTGTGGCGCAAAACCATGAAAAATATTTTAAGAGCAGCAGGAAAGGATTGGGATTGAGAAACAGAGAGAAGAGGTCCCGGGAGCCGTGTCATCCTCAATCCGGGCTGATTTCCCCGAGTCCGTTCTGCTCGTGTTTCCCTGATTTGCTGGCACCACCTGGTGGCAACCCAAACAACGCGGTTTATCGAGAAGCTGCCAGAGCAATTTCTTCTGCAGGAATGGATAAATCTAAACCACAGCGAACTCTATTCCCACACTCAGAGCATGATTATTAGGAACTATCAATCAAAAAACTTGCCCTATTCGCCTTCGAATCCAAACCCGTCATGTTGCACTCATATCCAAGTTCCTGGCAGTATCATAGCTGGGCAGGTTTCCAAGATTTTCACATAAGTGATATTTTTACAGAACAGCACTGACATTTATACAGCTGTAAATTCCAAAGGACTTCAAAAGCAATAATTGTGAGGTACCATTAAAGAGTTGGAAGATGTCAGCTGGGGGTAGATGAGCAGAGCATCTAATAGGAAAAGAGAGAATTTTGCCAAAGGACATCTGAGCTAAGTCATGTTCTTAAAAAAATAAAAGTGAAGGATGCTAACATGCAGGAGCCTTCCTTATAGGAGCTTTCTTTACAGATTTTATCCAAAAGAGCACCACACGATGAGCTGCATTAAATTTCTATTATTGGAGATCAGACATTAAAGCTGCTAAACACTCTTCTTCCACATGGTTGGCAATATGAACAGATTACTTTCTGCATGGTTTTCATTCTTGTATCTCCAGAAGGAGTTTATTTTATAACTCACAAGATGAAATATAATACTAATAATTTGCACCACATATGAAATATACTGTGCTTGCTTACAGTGTTCCAATCTTTAGGGCTGACTGCTGGGGAAGCAGTGACTAATGGATGAACTAACACTCTGCATTGGAGACTGAGAAAGTTTTCTTAGTGATCAAATGGAGCTAATCAGGACAAATTTAGATTAGAAAATACATAAATGAAGTAATAAAGACAATTTAGTAACAGCAGGAGGTGATATCTATTGATATCCAGAAGATATATAATCAAGAAAACTGAGATGAGGTTACTTAGAAGGAGCATGGGTGACGGAAAAAACTTATGGGCCCACTGTATGCCCATGAAGCGCTGAATAATGAAATCCAAGGAGGTGGACATACAACAGGAATTAAAAAAAAAATAGGAAGAACATTGATTTAGAAAAGGTAGGTAATACCAAATAAACCTGACACCTTTCTTCACAGGGCAAAAAATGTATTTAGTCTCTGTGGGTATCTGAAAAGCATCTCGTTGGATGCCCTCAGAGAAATTATCAAGATGCTTTTAGAAAATGGCATTCAACACAGCACGTGTAAGGCTGGGCTTTCAGGTCTCAGCAGGAACTGGTCATGGACAGAATTTCCTTGGTGGTGAAAGCAGAGGGCTGAACCCAGGATGGTAGATTGAGATGTTCAGTGCATGGGAGAATTCGGACATTGTAGGGGAAGAACTGCTGCCTTGGAGACTGGACCAGGTGCTCAGCTGTATTGAATGGAAACTCACAGTCCCTGGAAGGGATGCTAAGAAATTCACAGTAATTCAGTGCTTTGGGAGTGGTTAATAGGGAAAAATATTTTTATGTTCAGGGATGATTTTGAAGCTGCCTTCTCCCAACCTGAACCAGTTTCCCATCACTGAATGAGAATCATAGAATGGTTTGGATTGAAAGGCACATTAAAGATCATCAAATGCCCATAGGCAGGGATGCTATTCACTAGACCAGGTTATTCAGAACTCCACCCAGCCTGGCCTTGAACACTTCCAGGGGCAGGGCACCCACAGCTTCTCTGAGCAACCTGTTCCAGTGCCTCACCACCCTCAGTAAATAATTTCTTCATAATATCTAATCTAAACCTGCCCTCTTTTAGTTTGAAACCATTGCTCCTTGTCCTGTCATCTGCCCATATAAAAAGTTTCTCCTTTTTATAAACCCCCTTCAGGTACTGGAAAGTGCTATAGGGTCTGCCTGGATCCTTCTTTTCTGAGATTTGCCTTCTGGGCTACAAGCCCTGTTGGCTCATGTTCATCCTGGAGAACACCTCAGGCTTCTCCGCTGGGCTACTCTCAACAGGGCTCATTATTCTTGCTGGTGCTCCTGTCCTGGTCTTGTGCTTTAGGAGCAGACTAAAGGTGTGAAGAGATAACACGAGGAAAGAGGACAAGCTGAATTAACATTTATGGCACTGCACATATTGCAGTGGCTGTGGTTGCTATTATACTGTGGGAATGCCAAGGTACTGCCTGTACAGTCTCTAGCACTGCCTCACCTTGCCTAAACACTCACAAATTATGTGCCAGGTGCCAAAATAATAAAAAACTTTAAAATCACAGTATTTGAAAGTATGAGTGTTGTTTACTTTCTATTCACCTTTGAATTTGACCCTTTGAGTATTTACAACTTTTTTCTTTATGGCTGCATTGATAAGAATTTGCAAGGTTCAGCCTCATGCAAGAACCAAGATGTGGAGCAATGCTGTTCCAGCTGCAGCTTTCTGCCTGGTTTTTGCCCACAGCCAGGCACTTGGTGAGCTGTATCCAGCCAGGGCAGTTTGTTGAGCATGGATCCAAGTGTTATGACCTGGAGCTTAACCATAATATTTCATCCAATATCAAAACAACACCACCAGCCTGGAAGTGTTTCTTTTAAAAATGACATAAGTATTTAATTTTTGAAAAATGTGTGTTGGATTAGTTATTATTCTGGTTTTTTTGACACAGTTAGGCAGGTGCTTTTTTCGTAATTTTACCTTCTACTCTTCGAAAGGTAAAAAATATTAGAGAAATTACTATTATTTTGCCATTCTCAAATAAATCTTCAAATAAGTGGAAGCAATTTTCCATAGAGAAAACTTCACTAATATTACCTTCATATTTTCAGCTGTGCTCTGGACTGGCTGTGAATTCTCAATGAAAGAAACAGATCCAAAATCTAATCTTAATTGCAGAGGAATAAACTACAGGGGAATACCCTCCATTCATGTTTCAACATTTCCTACAGCTTTGCACTGCTTCATTTGAAGTCTCAGCTTTTTGTCAAACCCCAGAGAAAGTCCGCGGCATGAGACACACAGCCTTCACACAGTTATAAAAATAATGTGTTGGTTTCGACCCTGGCACTGTTAAACGAGCAGTTAAAACAGCACACAGCCTCCAGTGTCACTTTTCTTGGCACGGGTTTTTTCGGAGCCGCAAAAGCAGAAAAGGAAGCTGGAGGCACGGCCGGTAGATGTCACCCATGCACCAGGCACCAAGCGTGCAAACCTCACCCCATAGCCCCCCAAAGAGCCACGGCAGGCAAGGAGGCTTGAAAGGAAGGTTTATCTCAAATGCAGCCCATGGACCGTGCAGGGATGTTCAGAGGGCATCATGGACATCCTGAGAGGGGAAACTCTTATGACCCATTCTGGACATGGGGAGCGCCCAAACTTCTGCCCGCACTGCCGGCATCTGTGCAAGGCGTGAGCCCCAAAGGGAGGATGTGCTGCTGACAGCTCTGCTGGGCACGGGTCACCTGCCCCAAGCAGGCTGCCGGCACCTTGGGGAGCCAATCTCCACCATCACCTCGTCTTCATCACCATCTTCATCCCCTTCTCTTGGCACCATTTCTGGGCTGGGGATGCTCCTGACAGAGTGTCCCCCCTGCAGTCCTGTGCTCCCCAGCGTGGCAAAAACTGCCAGCCCCTGTCACTCCTCTTTACACACGCGTGTCATGGAAATGAAGATTCCAGCTTGCTTTTTCCCCCTCTAAAAATCAATTGAAAGCAGCTTGGTGCCATCCAGCTTAATCATTAATTAGCACTGTGCTGACTCATGGTGCTTGTTAAGGCTTTCTATAAAACCCCTTAAACCAAATACCTGCAATCTTCCCCAAACCCTGCACTCAAGGCGTACTGACACTGGACAGGCCCTGCATTTTTACTGCAAAAGGTTAAAAAATAGTCAAGCTTACACCCTGATCTGCTTATCAGTAGGGCATTTGGGCCCAGCCTGGGGTTTTGCTGCTGCCTGTCTGCTCTGGCAGAAGGCAACTGCTTTGGCTGAGCACCTCCTGCCTCACACCACTGTCTGGTGCTGGTGGGGAACTTGGCTTGTCTCATCAACTTTCACATCTTACCAACTAATAATGATTTCTGAGCAAAACATTGGGAACTGCCAGCCTGGACAACTGGGAACAACATCAGATATACCAGTGGCTCTGACTTTTTGTGTGCTGAGGAGCTCTGTGCTCTGGTGTGCCTACCAGGTCATGGCCCTTTTAAGTCACCTCTGTGGTTTACAGGAATTTGGGCACTGAAACATAGGATAGGAAAATATGAATTTAGCCAATCAGTAAGAGATGTGATCATCTCTAATTATAGCAAATGGATCAAAGAACATCACTGATGTTTCTAGGAGTTTTTGTATGTCAACCAAATGAAGACTTTTTGCCTTGCTGGCTCTAGGCAAATAATCCCTCCAAGACTGCTAATCACATGCAATGAGGGCAGAAGCCACAGTTATATGTTGGCTGCAACAGGCAGCTAAATGTAATTTTTTTTCTGGAGTGAAAAAACAGGTCTTGGCAAAAAAAAAAAAAAAGAGAGAGAGAGAGAGAGAGAGACATCACTCTTCTGACCTGTCCGGCATAGCTAGAATTTATTTTGCAAGTTGGAATTTTTGGAAGGGGGCAAGTTCATTTCATTTTCCTGTCAGGAACAAAAAACTGTCAACAGAAATCAAACTGATCTGATAGAGCAGCTTCAATCCTGCACCTCTTTGTACTGGTGCAGGAGTTCCTGTTTGGTCATTTCCTGTGAGTGGCACGGGATAATTATTTTAAAGCGTGGTACCCTTTGGTTTAGTGCCCCAGGACTTTCCTGGGGGGCTTCCAGAAGGTGGAGGAAAATAAACTGCTGTTTCTATCCCACTTTATGTATGAAAAACATGGGTAGAAAACACCTTTCCTGAGTACATGTGAGAAAACAAGGAGAGGGCCATTTCTGTATCCTGAAACCCAGCAAATACAGGGTTCAAGGAGCTGCTGACTTGCAGCCTTTCCTGGGCCACACCATTCTTGCTTGCTGAGCAGCTCCCCCAGCCTGTGCTCGCCTGGCAGCTCACCTGGCTATAGGCACCCTCTTGATCCTTGAGGCTCCTCTGCCTGGTGCCTTCCCATGGCTGCCTGGTTGGACCAATTAAAAAGCCATTTAATTTCTTTGCTTCAATGGAAGATGCTCGGTCTGGCCTTCAAACAGGTCTCCCACTGTCTGTAAACCAGAAACTCACTGTAATGAATAAAACCTTTTTTCAATAGTAACACAAATACCATTACCATTCACGTGGGCTGTACAGAATACCTTGAACTGTGGGAGAGGCAGACCCAGTCACCACCCCATGCCTGTGCTGCGTGCGGTGTTACCGTGACTGACACTGAGATAAAACCTCTTATTAGACTAATTAATGTAGCAGCAGGCGGGATGGCAGGCATGAGGTCATGCTGGGTCTCACAAGCCAACTCACAAAATCCTCTGGTAAGCAGGGCCTGAGGTCGTTTCCACGAGGTGGGGCTCTGTCCCCAAATTTTGCAGCTTTTCCTGCTTTCCTGAAGGCATGTGCAGCTTTTCCCTCTGAGGTGCTGAGGGTGGGGGCAGTGGTCCTGGAAATGGGGAGGGAGAAACATGGGATGAAATTTTGATGCAAGGATGGTTTGAGGTGCTCAGCATGGGGATGGTCAGTGCAAGCTCCCTGAAAGATGCTGATTCCTGGGAAGTGTTCAGCACCCCTTGCCTCTGCAGTGCAACACTGGGGACAGCTCAAACCTGCACCCAAAATCCAAAGCAATGATATTTTTGCAAATAACCACTGAACTCGTGCTCAGAGGGGGCCTGTGAAGGCTGAATCCTGAAACATACTGAACACCTTTTCTCTACAGGTACTGAGAATGTTCAATTAAGGCAAGATGCTTTTGCAAAAGGGTTTTCTTTTCCTAGCGGGAATTATTTGCTTCAGGTGGCAGTTTCACAAGGCATTTTCCCCATTTCTCTGCACTTGATACGAGTCATGTTAACATCCCAGTAAACGTGTTTTCTTTTCAGCTACATTGCTTGTAACTGTATTTGCCTGAATTAGAGTGAGTTTGCTCTGCAAACGGCATTCACCTTTCCCAGATACAGCGCAGCTGTTCCCTGTACGTTCTCGCAAGGCCCTTGTTTGCACAGACTTGTGTCAGCAAATACACCCCTCTGAACAAGCCACTCACTCTGACTGCCCAGCGCTGATAGGGGAGCTGTAAGTCCTGCAAGACACCTTCATCCTTGTCTTCTCCTGTCATTAATAGGCACCTGCCTCCAAGACGGCGCCAACAAGGCTTTGCTCACATCATCAATCACGGTGCTGGGGTTCACTGAGTCCTGCAGAAGTGTGAAGGAAAGGAGTAGACATTATTAATCCTTCCTGAAGTGAAAGCTCTTCAATAACACAGTGCTGACACTCACTATGTATCCCCACAGCACAAACATGAAGGTCACCACCTCCCATCAATACTCAACAGAAAACGCATCCCACATGCCTCCCACATGCATGACAGCATTGATGGCTACTCAGGTGGAATCATGGTCTGTGGAAAACACCAAAGCAGCGGTGCCTGCCGTGATGGTGGAGGCACAGGGAGCTGTGCAGGGGCTGTCCCAATGCCAGAAAGCAGGATTGACGCCAGAGTCAGGGCAGGCTGCAAGCTCTGCTGTCAGAGGGGGTTCCAGGCTTGAACCTCAATCTGCAGGAGCCAGAACATTGAAGAAATACACTCCTTTCAATGATGTGTGGGCACATGTCCATCAGATCTGACTGTGAGATGCTGCCAGCTTGTCTAGCAGGCTGTGAAGCAGCCTGGACTCTCTGATTCTGCTGAGCCAAAGCTGTCTGTGACACAGTGGTGACTTCCAGGGCTTGTGGACCTAGAAGATGTAAGATGGAGTCAAGGATCTACATAAGACAGAGCTCTGGTGTCCAGGAGAAATCAACTTGAGTATGGACCTTCCATGTGGAAGTGTCAGTGTGACTGTGGGAGGTATAGGAATTCTGATGTGTTGGTGTCTGCTGGGCTCCTCATTGCTCCCAAGGTTCTTGCTGCACACACAGGAGTCTTGCTCCTGGCTCTCAAACTGGCTTTCCAGTGCCATCCATGTCTGCTTGGGCTTCAGCCTGAGATATAACCTTTGAGGAATGTATCAATCATTTGGATCTAAGGGAAAGGGATGAGTCACCAGAGAGTCAAGTGTTGTCTTCGCATAGCTCCTGAAGAGAAAAAATTTCATGGATATATGTGTGTAGGGAGGAAGACACAGAAAAATGAAGAGGGCAAAAACAACTATCAGGGGCTTTTCACCACCTAACATGTCCTGAAATACACACTGGGGCTTCCAGAGAAGTCCTTCTCCTCCCTTCCACAAGGTTGAGGACTGCTGTTGTGGACACCTCTGGGAAGAATCACTCTAGCTTTACCATCAAGTAAATTATCCAGCCACTTGATTTCCTCCATTTTTCAATCTGCCACTCAATTCTTACACAGAATATTTCAGTTTTGAGGTGGTCAAAAGCTGGAATACCAAGCAGGGCTTCATATATGCCCTCACTCTGGGCATCCCAGACTGAAATTCAGATCATGTGTTGGAACCTTTTTCTTACAAAGTCTGGGACATAGGTAGCCAGCTGGGGATCTGACTCTCATCTTCCTAGTCCTGAAGAGGTCCACACCGACTGTTTCTGCTCTCAGGGGCAGGTACACCTGCAAACTTACACACCTGGGCTACTCTGACCTCAACCAGATCTTCCAGATGCTCAGGCCAGGTCGCAGCATTTCTTTAAACTTTATTTAAAAACTTAGTCTCCATCACAGCCAGGATGTTGCCTAAAATAAGAATGGAGTTTATTACAGCATCCACATTTTCATGCATATTGCAACTGATTTAATAGGTTTCTCAGAGAGCAAAAACAGGTGTCCTGGCAGATGAGTGCTTGGGGGAGATCTTCAAGCACAGATACAGCTTTCAGGTAGATGCAGGAAGGCTGCACCAAGCCTAACAGAGTTCAGGAAGCATTTGGGCAATGCTCTCAGACATATGGTGTGATTCTTGGGGTGTCCTGTGCAGGGCCAGGAGTAGGACTTGCTGGTCCTGGTGTGTCCCTTCCAACTCAGCATATCCTATGATTCTACAATTCTAGTCTGCCATTCTATACAATCAGTACCCAAGCAATCTTTTCAGAATGCATTTTTTTCTTTGCTCTGAGCTTCCTGTCACAGGACATCACCACTTTTAGCTGGAGGCCTGACTGTAGCTGCCTTTAAACTTCAGAGGGGATGAAGGCAATACATGGTTCTCTTCCCGTAAAGTGCCTGCAGCAACTCCACCCTCCAAGCTGGCTTGATACTATCTGCAGTCATTTAAGCAGATATTGAATGAGTTAAGACTCTTACACATCAACCATGCGTTAGAAGAGTCTGAGGAATGGTATTTTACTTCATTGTCAATATCTTGAACAGCTTATCCTTGTCTGGAACACATCCCTATCTCCTTGAAAGCAGTCAGGCACAAAGCAGTCACATTAGTGATTCAGGTCCTCAGCTAATTCCACAGTCATGTCCAGGTCCAAGAGTATGAATCTGGACTGTTTTTAACTGGCCAAGGCTATCTGAGACTCCTCCTCTGATCAGTATTCACTGGGAGATGAGGATGTGGTGCTCATTACAGACCTGGATGCAGACAGTTCACAGGTAAGGGCTGTGGTCTGTGATGCTGCTAAGAGTTGAGCTGCTGTGTTGAGTTGGACTGAGCTCAAAAGTGCAGGTGCTGGGGCAGAATGACAAAGGCTTTCTGTCTGTACTGATCATCCAATGCCAGGAGGAAACCAGTGGCGGCTTTGCCCCTATTCAATGAGCTTGAGCTGGTATCCAGAGCCATTTCTCATTGGGCAGTCATGGCTCAAAATATTTGGGGTCAATAAAGAGGGATAATTTTTGCTATCTGATGAAAGCTGAGTAACTTAATTCAGTTCCCTGTGGGTAAGTGTGTACTACCACCACTGACATCTGCAGGTGATCCAGCTGGCTTTCCACACAGGTCAATTACCTGCAGAGGCTTGCAGCTTGCAGCACAAACTTACCTGGGACCCCCTCAGGGCTGGAGGGTTTTAGCAAGGACTCACTCTGGTTCACGTATCTAAATCTGCCAAAGGATGTTTTTGAAGCAGCACAGTGAGATTGCATAAAGGTTGTGTGACGTACTGAAAGGTTATCTCAGCTGGAAAACTCTGAATTGGTGCATTTCCAATTATACACTTCTGTGCAAAAGATGTAACAGTTCACTAGACGACGTCTAATTTGCCACTCATCTTGGTACCTTTTCAAGGAAGTTTGAGTTCAACTTTAAGAGAGAGTCTATCTGTTGTTATTATCAGTGCATTCTGACTATGCAGACTGAGCACCAGAGAGACATTAAAACCAAATGACCATGACAGGGAAATGGAGCCAATCATAGTTTAAGGCTGTATCAGCTGAATCAAGCAATCGGTGAAAGAAGCATGAAACCTGCTTAACATGCTATTGCTTCTTATCAGACTAGGATTTGCTTTGATGCAGCAACTCAGTCCATCATGATAGTCACTGGTGGAGAAAGCTGGGAGAATGTGAGGACAGTCACATGAGCCTATAAAGGTATTAAGATAAATCAGTGAAATCAGAAAAGGAGAATGGCAAACTAGGAAAATACAATGTGGGAACATGATCATGTTTGCATGATCTTTAGGAAAATTATATTTACCTAGTAACCTTGGTTATCTAATGCACATGGGCAGAGCAGGTCTCTTACTATGTGTCTGTACAGCAACTGGCTAAATGACACATAAATACCATTAATGCTAATATTATATTAATAACTGCAAGAATAAAAGCAATGGAAGATGAGATCGTCATGCAAGAAATCCTTCACAACAGCAGCAGGCAAAGTTCAAAGCCTGTTGTTCACAAGGATGTAGGCAGCATTCAAAAGAATATATAGCAGCTGTGCATTGGTGTTAACTCACAGCATAACTGCAAAAAACTGAAAATGTGTACCACAAGGTTTCAATTTAAAAAGGAATAGGATCCCCAACTAGAATGGAAAGGAGATTAATCTTTTGTCACTCATTTTTGAAAAGAAAAAGAAAATATTGCATTTTTCCTAGTAAAGGGAAATTTTGTAGTTCTGAATTGTGAATGTTAACACAGAATCATTTTATTCCTGTAAAGGACTTGAATGACTAGACAAATGAAACTTTTTTCATGCAAGTGTAAAGACAGAAAGAATCAGAAATATGACTATTTTTTATTATTTTCTTGGTTTTTTATTACATCATTTGTAGAGACTGACTAGCTATCAAAGGATATTTTGGAAACATCACAAGGGCAATAATTAAGCTTGTCTGTTGATCTATAGCAGTAAACAAGTGTGGTGTATTTCCCATGTAGCTTTCTGAAAGTGGGAAAAGCTTTCCTGGGTTTTCAGTAGGTAAAGAATTGCAGTTGCCATGCATAGATTTGTCCAATCTCAGTTGACAGAGTTTTTAAACTTCCAAAGTAATTCCTGTTTAAGACCTTATATATAGTATGTGCCAAAAAGAGAAAAAAACACAACTGAGGGGTTTGAGTCTTTAGGACTAAGGTTAAAAATTGAGAGACTTACCATTTATCAACCCCCTCCTTCCAAAATCTGATACATCCACATAACAACTTGCATCTTTCTCAAATCTGCTGGTTTAAAGAGAAAAAAAACACCAACCTGTTCTAACTACAGCACTGTGTCTATTTGCTTTCCTGTGTAACAGGAGAAATAAAGTAGTGCTTGGGTGATCTGAAGAAGTCTAGGAAGATGCTTTGTAAGAAAGGGAGCTAGATAATGGAATATCAGGTTGCTACCAAGCAGAGATATGATGTTTATGGTTAGAAATAGCCTGATTTGTTTTATAGAAGAGCTTGAAAAATGTAGGTACTGGATATTGTTATCTGAAATGTGAATGAAATGGTGGTAGCCTGCAGTCACTATCACATAATCACTTAGATTGGAAAAGACTTCTAAAATCATCAGTCCAACCCAGCACTGCCAACTAAACCATGTCCCCAGGTGCAACATCTACATGTCTTTTAAATACCTCCAGGGATGGTAACTCCACCACTTCTCTGGGCAGCCTGTTCCGGTGCTTGTAACCCTTTAGGGAAGGCATTTTTCCTAATATCCAGTCTAGATCTCCCCTGGCACAACTTGACACCATTTCCTCTTATCCTATCTCATGTTATGTGGAAAAAAGACCAACACCCACCTTGCTAGAATTTCCTTTCAGGAAACGGTAGAGAGTTTTTTTTTTACTAGCTAATAAGAGTTAGCCCGTGGATTTACACTTCAGTTTGAAATTAGGCTCCTAACTTTTAGATACTGTGGAGACAGGACCTCCTGACATGGTCTGAGTGTCCTTCTCTGGAAGTGAAGGCATGTGGCAGTTCAAGAAGCCAGGTCCACGGTGAGCTTCGCCTCTGAGATGCAATGGCTTCATTCCTTGTGTGCTGTGTCAGGTGCTTGATGCATGAAGAGATCATAAAAGAGATAAGTGACTTGCCCAAGCACATTACAGTCTGAAAGGCAACATTACTTCTATGCAATTAATTTGCCTTCAAACTACTAATAAACACTGGCAAATATTGGCCCAAAGACAGCAATAAAATAAACACCATGAGCCTGGGTCCCGTCCTAAAGCTCTGGAAGTTCATTCCCAAAAGTTGCTTTAGTTGTAGCAGTACAGAATGAAGACCTTATATTGCAGGGCAGTTGTGCTCATGAGCTTGGAGGTCATAGGCTTTACCATAAGCCGTTTTCTCCCACTGACTTTCTCTGAGCTGGAATACAGCATGGCATCTATGATGTCTTATGGTGTCCAGCCCATCTCTGGCCCTTTGCTCCATCCAAACTGCCCTAGTTCTCATTGGTCTTGGCTATAAGGGCTCCAAAAATAAAGATTTTTTTTCCTGCTACTCAGCCCCTGAAACAATTTAGCAGTAAAATCAGCACCTGCAAGATCAGACTTCTGGACTAGGGCCCTGAGCCCAGGGGGATCCAGCTGAGCCCAGCACACTGCACACCACCCTCTCTGGCCATGGAGCAGAGCATGCAGATCCACACTGTCATCCCAGGAAAGCTGGTTTCAGCAGCATAGGGGTAATCTCAAAGAAGCACCCAGTCCTTCTCAATTTGTTTTCCTATGATCCCCAAACATTTCAGAGCCATTCAAGTGAAAATGCCAGCAGTGTTTAAGAGTACTTGGAATATATTGATCTGCCCAGGAAGGAAAGGTAAAACAGAGACCTGTTGAAGCCGGCCGATGTGGCAGCTGCCTTCTCCTCTCAGTACATGGTTAATACATTAAAGCTTCTCTTTCAGCATAAGGGAGATGAAAAATAGGAACAAAGTCTGAAAATACATAAATTGAGAAGCTGTTGGGGAACCAAGCTATGCAAACAAAGGTTTTTTATTAGTTCTGATCGCGAACACAAAGTAGAAATTGCTATTTTAATGGAGGAGTGTGTGCAAATACAACCAGAAAGACCAAATAAGCAGAGGGAAATCTCAGAAGTGCCAGAAAAGTATAGCCTGCAGGCTGGAGAGCGGCATAGGAAACATTAACAGAGGTCCCATTCTCTCAGGCACCCCAGTCCCTTTGTTGATCATTGGGCTTTGTTTTGATTTCTTTTTTTTTAATTTTTTTTTTTTTTTTTTTAATTAGTCAAGGGAATTCTGTTGCAGAATTACCTGACTATTCCTTGTCCTAGTGACTGGATGAATATGCTCTGTTGGAGCCAGAAGTGGCAGCCTGTTTCAGGCTGTATTTAACATGTTCACCTAAGAAGTTGTAGACAAGCAAATTCTGGTAAGTTATGTATGATCAGGGACATCACTTTATTAGAGACCATAAAGTTTTGGAGTTGGGGTACTTTGGAATATTTCAATATCAAATAATATCAATCACTTATATCTCCCTTAAATATTTGGGTCCCCATGTCAATCAGGACATCACCCTTACTAGTCCCTGCTGCTCCCCAAGAATGGTGCTCCTGCAGTTTTCATTACCTGGGCTCCAAAAGTACTCAAAAGCTGGACATGGCTGTGGGGTGCATCCAGTCATCTTGGCCCCTTCAAGACACTTTTTAAGCTGCTTTGGCCTTTCCCTGGGAGAAATTACAACTAGATTTTCACAGACTTTCCCACCCAAGGCAACATCTTAGAAAACAGGTTTCCTTGTTTGGATACAAACAACAGTAGAAAAAAGCTGTACATATAAGCAGACATATAAAAATCACATAGAGCTAGGATGAAGGGAAAACTCCTACACATCCAGCTTCATGAGATGAATTTTATTCTTTGCAGAATTGAAGCTCAATTGGATGAGTTTGCCTAGAACAACCAGCAAGCAAGCAAGCAGCTCTTGGGCTGCTGCAGTAGACCTCAACCCAGTCAGCAGCTTTCCTGCCAGCCTACCTGCGGCAGCTGCACACTGCTCAAGTGCCTCTAAAGAATGAGACCTGGAGAGTAAATAGCTATCCACAGCTGCTGGGAATGGAGCCCTCACCTAATGGTGCTTGAAGCACCATCACTTAGAGTGGGCAAAACATGAGTTTTGGACATGTGGAATTGTTTATATAAATTTTTTTTTTTTTTACTTCTTTTTACTTAGTGTTTGTCAATTTAGAGGTTTATGCTGTCAATTTATACAGGTTTCTTCTGGCCGGTTCACTTGTTTGCACAGGGATTGAGGCCACTGCCTGTGATTTGTGGGGGGCACTGTGGGTTCTTCCCCCTCCCACGATCGCCACCACTTCCTCTGAGCACAGCACAGCTGGAGTTATGATCCCATACATCCCAGGGAAAAGCAGGCAAAGGAGTCACGCGAGGAATTGGGTACTGCCACGCTAAGCAAGGCTATGCCTGAAGTTTAAACATTCCCCTTCCTTTGAGAGGGAAGTCATGCACCACCACTTCACCCCTGTGGCTGAGTTTAGGCCACTCTGCAGGAGAAAATGTGACATTTCAGGACGACAAGCAGGGCACCTATATAGGAGCTTGACACTGTAGTCCAAGGTGAAGTAATTTCCCTGAGGGAAATGATGGTTTGTATTGATCTGCAACCACCTGAACACGGTCTACAGAGCCAAAGAATGATGAGAAGAGCTGGACCTGAAAGCAGTTACAGTAATTTCACGATCATAAGCCGCACCATTTTGACTACAATTTTGGTCCAAACCCGGAAGTGCAGCTTGTACTCTGGAGCGGCCAATATATGAACAAAATTCAGAAATTTCCCCACACGGAAGTGTGAGCCGTGAGCTGAGCCGAGATCATGAATTGAGCACCTGCCAGAAAAACACGCAATTGCGTGATTGTTACAAATTGGTTATTCTGTTGCGCGGCAGGGGGAGGCGGGCTCCTGCCAGCAGCATGGCGCGGGGGAAAGGTGAGCTTCGCTCCATCCCGCCGGCACCCCGGCACGGGGGAAGGTGGGCTTGCCTCCATCCCGCCGGCACCCCGGCACGGGGGAAGGTGGGCTTGCCTCCATCCCACTGGCACCCTGGCACAGGGGAAGGTGGGCTTGGCTCTGTCCCGCCACCACTCCAGCGCAGGGAAAGGTGGTCTTGGTTCCCGCCAGCATCATGGGGGGAGCAGCGGTCATGAATTGAGCACCTGCCAGTAAAATCCAAGATCGTGTGATTGTTACAAATTGGTTACTTTGTTGCGAAAGTGCAGTTTATAATCCGGTGCGGCTTATATATTGCCAAAGAACGAAATGTTGCTGACACCCGGTAGTGCAGCTTATAATCAGGTGTGGCTTATAATCATGAAAGTACTGTACTTTAATATACCCTTTTTGTACCCTATCTATGGTTACACGATGGAAAATGTACAGCACATCCCAAGAAAAGTTCATTTGTTTTGAGTTGCCCTTGCATAGCTGGAGGCAGGTCTGATGAAGGTGTTGACAAACTCCAAGAAGAGTCCTATTCCACTTCTGAAAGTGGAACTTGTGCACTTGCACAAAACCAGGGGACTGAAGCTGCAACTGAGGGTAAGAAGCTCTGAGCTGTGCAATGCAGGTCAGACTGGGTGGTCTGCATCATTTGTCTAGCCTTCAAAACCTGTGATCATGTCTCAGGAGAAGAGTGGAATTAGTGCTTGTCCAGTTCATTGCACAAAAGCAATGATGATAATTGTACTGACACTCCAGTTTGCAATGGGAGAGCCACCCAGTACTGCTTTTTATGAGAATTCACCTCAGGAGCCAGTTAATGCTGAACTGACCCACAGCAGCCTTATGTGATGGCAGAGAGGCCACAAATGGCCTCGTGCCCCAGGTTCCTTCATGACGTTTTTCCTCGTATCCACTGGATCAATTTTACCTGAAATGTTTGCTGAGCATGAGCAGCGAGGAGGAGGCAGGAATGCTAAAGATAACTCTGTAAACAGAGAAGGCATGGAGCGGTCAGAGCCCAGGGGAAGGATCAATATGTTGTCTTAGCCAAGGGGATGAACAAATTGTAACCGAGGGACACACATCAGCAAAAGAAAAAAGAAGGTGCTTCCTTTCTTTAAGACAGACCACAGATGATTTTCTTGCCTGCATGAGACAAAAATACTGATTCCTGGGGAAATTAGGAAACAACAACAATAATAATAGCAATATTATTAATAGAAGTGCTACTATTACAACCAGTAATAATTATCATAATAGTAATAGTAATGCAAACATGCCCCTACTGAAGAGGTGAGTAGGGTGCGGGTTCAGCTACCCGTTGCCTTTGCAAATGAAATGCAATGAGCATTTGGGTACTTGCAGGATGCCCCCTACAACCTGCAAGAGGCTTGCACAGGAATAAATTCTGACTTTCTGCAGTACCCAAACAAGCTTCCCAGAAGCTCTTTCTGGCTGTTCTTCCTCCTCCTTTCAGGCACCTCTTTGTTCTGTTTCCTGGCATCTGTAACCGCATCTCCTTTACTCCCTTTGCTGCCTTTTCTTCCCCTCATAGTTCCTGGTTCCCTGTTCTGTGTGGGTCCCAGGATCTCCCCCACTCATGATTAAATGATCAATGTTAAGATCAGAGGAGGTAAGAGAGGCTTCAGGGGCTAGGGAAGGTACCCCTGATGCCACCCAATTTGGGGTGCAGCACTGTCCCTGCAGGGAGAGAAGGGAGCAGAAAGAAGAGTGAAGAAGCAGGGTTAGAGGGTCCTGGTCTCACTGATCCACTCCTAGGACTGGGAACAAACACAGGATCCATCTCTTGGGAGAGCAAGGATTTCAGGTTCCCCTCAGTTAACTGAGTCCTAAGAGGTTCTGCTGACTGATACTCAGAAATGTTGTGCCTGTCTGGGCTCCTCTTCATTGCAGGGGTCTCTGCATTGCACTGACTCTGCTCCCCTGAACTGTGTCCCCAGTCCAACCACCTTTCCCAAACTGTGTTGAAAGCATTCCTAAAGCTTTTCCTTCATAGCCTCTCCTCTTCCTACGGCCCATCTCTCCTGTCCCCAGGGGCTCCACTCCTGACCAGTGCTTCTGCCCCTCCTGAAGGGCCCAGCTCTGATGGCAAGGGGAGCTCAAGTGCCCCGGGACACTGACAATAGCCACTTCCCAGCTCATTTAGCCACCAGTAATCCATAGTGAAATCATTGCTTTAATGCCAAAAGGGTCTCTGTTTTGCATTTGATATTTAAGAACTGGATGAAATATCAAGACAACAAGTACCTGAATGGGCAAGAACTCAGATTTGAAGCCATCATCACTGTCCTTTCCTCTAGTTTTATACCTGTTTCTTCTTTTTTTGCTTCCTCCTGCCACTGCCACCCCATGCAACAACAAGTCAGATTTTCCATCAAGGATTTATCCTGCCCATCTGTCATGTTCTCCTTCCCCTGCTCCATTTGATTAATTGGCAAGGCACCAGCACTTGTACCAGCAGACATCACAAACACTGACGCAATAACTTTGTTTATCCACCCTCAGCTCTGTAGTATGATACTGAACAAACAAGCTGAGCAAAAAAACCCCACCAAAACTGGGTTAAGGCTCCTTTCAGATATCAAGGTGCTCTTTTCCCTTCTAAAACTGAACTCTGTGGGAGGGGGTTCACTAACACAATTCTGCCAGGTACACAGTCAGGAGTAGTGTAAGAAGGGACTGTCTTGCTGGAGAAGTACCCAGAAAGGCTGTACCCATCAGCTCTCCAGCACTGGATTGGAGAGTTACCCTGACATAACTCTGACAGGTGCTGCCTCTCCAGGGTCTGGTTCCCCAAAAGACAAAAATCTTTCCCCAAAGCTTAGTCTCGCTTAGTTGAATTGGAAGCTCACTGGCTTGGGTGCTGTGGACTCCTAGCTGGCTGAAGAGCCTCAACATTGTTACAGCATCTCACTCACTGTGCAGTGTGTGTGGGTTAATGCACGTTCTGGTGCCCACACTTCTGTGAGTGTGTCTGTTCAGGAGAACCTCTCCTCCTGCACCCTTTCCTTCATTCCTTCTCCACCACATGTGGGAGGAGGGACTGGGCAGAGAGCACCTCAGCCCTGAGACAATGTATTTGCATCATGGCTTCAAGCATGGAAAAGCTGTCTGCCAGGACTAAAGGATGAAACCCCACTGGGGGAACTGCCAGAGGCCATTTTTAGCTTGCCTAATCCTTAGCTCTCAGTTTGGGGGGTGTTTCGAGCCTCTTCAAGCAAGAAAAGTGTACATTTGGTATCTATCCATTGCCCTCATGCAACCAGAGAACAAGACTTCACTCAGGAAGAAGGCACCTTCAAACATCTGACATTGTCTCTCCAGAGGAGGATGACAAAACACATGAATATTTTAGATCAGGCATTTGTTTTTTCTGTTGAAAACTGTGGGTCTTCCTCTGGTGGAAAAGGATCTCATGGAGGGGATTAAAACCAGTTTTACTGCTTTTAAGATCATCTGGAGGCAAGTAAACTTTGACTTCAAGAAGGATTCAAGGTTGCCCATGCAGAAACCAAGAGACCATGGATGGCAAAGAGCTGTAAGGAAAACCAGCCCTCGGTAACACAAGAGATTTGGGGCTGCCTATTTCCACAACAGCAGCAGCAGCAGCAGCCGCGCTGCTCAGAGAGCATCCAGGTGATTCCAGCCCTGGGAAAATGGGGACGTTATAAGCTTCTGTGTAAAAGTAGCGTCTATCTTTGCTTCCCTTTTAACAAGATTAGTCTTGCTTTTCTCTCCCTCTTTCTTTTGCTGTCTGCTGGCCACCTCTGTGCTCTCCCACTAATGTGATTAGCCGTGCACGGGGACCATACTGGCAGCAACTGTCACAAAGATCTCTGCTTACTTGAGTGCACCTCTTTCCTCAATGAAACATCTTGTGTTTATGGTCACAGGGGGTATTGTTAACTCCTGGATTCGAATAGAAAGGGATATTTACGACCCTCCCATAAAAGTTGATTCAGGGAGACATTTAGGAAAGAAAGGGACAGAAGACAGATGTGTTTCCTAACACAGATGCTGAGGAGGTTCAATTGTTCTGCATATGTAATGACTTTTTATGGTTCCTTACAAACACTTTCCACACTGCTAGAAAGGTGCCTAAGTCAAATACGCATAGTTGCTTACAGAAGGCAATTTAGTGACCATACAGGACACTACAACTTTATGTCTTGTTAAATATGTCAGAGATGGGCATCACTACACGTACAACACGAAAGGGAATCTCTGCCTGCACTGAGTCATGGCTACCCTGATGCCTTCCCCACTGCAGCATTGCTTTCATTTAACATTTCCTGGCGCTTTCAGAGCATGTTTACTGTCATGCCCATATGGTTAACTCTTACAGCACCTATTGATTTTTTTCTAAGTGAGGTACATTATCAGTGTTATGTTGACAGCTGTAGTTTGTGTCTTCCCAAAAGAGCTGAAAAAGGAGCCTAAGTCTTCCTAACTGTGCAAACAAATAAGTACTTATAGGTGACAAGACCGGAAAGGTTGCTGGATTATAGGTCTGAAGAGAACAGATGACCAGTAACTGAAGCATAATTACAGGCAAGAGAGGAAAAGGAAGATGGCAAATTGCTATGTTATCCTAACAGTAGCCAGAGGATTCTTGGTTACATGATGCTTCTGCCTCAGGCTGGCTGTTTTTACTCTCTGATGTGAGCTCCTGCAGTGTGACAAGAGTTAAGGTGAGTGTGCAGGAAGAAATTTGTATCTCAGGTGGTGAGATGCACTTGTGGGTATTTACAGCAGTGGAAGATCTGGCTGACGTCACTAACTTGGTTCCTCTGTGCTCCTGTGACAGAAACAAAGACATTTCCCAAGAAGTCTTATGCCAAAAATGTTGTGCATAAAGTGGCTGTGCACTGAGACGCCTGCAGAGAAATGCAGCTCATCCCAGCTGCACCCACCATCCTCCTATTGTTATCCAAGGGATTAAGACTGACACTGTCCTCCTGCCTTGATGTGAACAAAAGAAATGGGAAAGATTGGTAGCATGAGATCATCAAGGAGCTTGTGCACCTCCTTTTGTGCTCAATATTTCCAGCTGGCTGTGGGTTTGCAGCATAACAGAGCTAAGGAGGGTTTCACTGGATTGACTCACCGTCTTACCGAGTTAGCTGTGAACTTAAATCCTAAGCAGGACATCTTGAGTTGTGAGTAGATTAATTTTCTAATGTCCAGATAGAGTCCAGCTTGTTATAATTCAGAGCTGAACTGCCACTATGTAGTCAGTGTTATTAGGGTTACTGTACCTGCCAGACTGATTTCCTGCAGTGTGAAAGTCTTTATGGGAACATCTCAAAAAGGGTTGTGACCAAGTTCCCTGCATAGACTAGTAGTTTCTAATGATTTTGTAGCAATGGGCACCTCTTTGTCTAACAGTTGGGAATACCAACGTCACTCCTGCATTCTCATGTCATGAGTGTCCATTCATTACCCTGGGAAAATATAACATTCCCAGATGGGGAAGCTTTCTTTGGTAAATAATTAATAATGAAACTACAAGCTGCTGCTTGTCTCATATGCTCACACAACAAATGGTACTTTCTTTGCCTGTGAACAAGCAAGGTAAAAACCTCATGGGATAGACAGCATGTCTGCAAAAGCCAAACCTCACTCACTAGAAAAATTTGGGCTAAAATGACTGGGGAACAGCCAAGTTTAGTAAAGGCTGGAGTAATAAAATGTTATGACTCACAGAAATCCCTGCTCAGGGGAAGGCAAGCTCAGCCACAGCAATCTCATCTCTCAGGAGATTTCAGGTATGCTCCATCCAGATGTCCTCAGACACAGATAGTGGGCATCCACTGGGAATTATCTAACCATGTGAGTAGCAAAGGTAAGAGCCCCTCTGCCCCATGTAGCTGAAGTGAGACAACAGTGCAGCCTGGATAGAAGGGGAAGGCACGCTGCAGAGAGCATCAGACTCCTCCTGCCAGCCACACAGTGCTTCTTAATGTGAGCTTTGTTAATGTTCAACTGCCATGGGAGAAAATAAGGTCTGACGTGTGTTTCTGGTTTCCAAGGATCTTGCATTATTTGCAGAACTGTAGGGTCTTACCTTATCCTGCAAAGTGTTGTATTTTCATGACCAGCTGTTCTCATTGTCCGAGATCAGACAATTACAGAAGTCAGTCAATCCCCATACACATCACATGCTTTTCAGGCCAGGCCCTGCCCTTAGGTCCTCCACCAGCTTTATTGACTTTTTCAGAATAAATCCCTTTATTTGAGAATGTATTTCTCTATTTCCTTCCTTTTGAAGGAAAGGAGCAGAGTGAGCAGAAGTGCTATATTATAAAGTACCTCCTGATAAGGAAAACTCCTGGCCACCAGCCCAGGAAATCTGACACTAGGGATATCAGTGACAGCAGTTTTTCATGCATCCGCTGGCTGTGCCTTTGTAATGGCTCCAAGGAGCAGTGGGCAGAGGTAGCCAAGCTGGTCTGGAGCACATCAGCTCAAGCACTGAGAGCCATTAATACCATGGTGTCTCTCTGTGTTTGACTATGGTCCCAGCCCCACACTGATGGAGCCCTTCCCACCAGCCACTCAAAGTCACTGGAGCCCTGCCTAGGCAGTG
>PYHW01010828.1:3248892-3259635 GCA_013186435.1 Turdus rufiventris | reverse complement strand
GTGGCCTTGCATGATGGGGTGGGGCACAGCCCTGCCATAAAGGGGGAATGCTGTGAGCACTGAGGAAATGAAGCCAAGAACGCTGAGATTTCTTAGCCATAAAAAACATGCTGCAGGCTGTGTCTTGCTGAACAAAGTTAGTTCCCAAGGCTTTTTTCCCCCTTGTTGTTGTCATAAAATCTCGGTGAAATCACCTACAAGCTTCAGAAGTTGCATGAGGGAGGGGGCATAAGTGTAGAGTCCATTGTTAGACCCTGTCGACACTCTTCTGCTTAAACTGGCTTGTACTGGTATGGCTCTGCTGGGCCCAGTGTCATGGCCATAAACTCAGATCCCAGGAATTAATTAATCATCATTTTCTTCCTTGAAAACAGATGACTGCTAAGAAAATTTTTGAAAAAGGGAGTCTGTGCTGGGCTCCAAAACCTTGCTGTTTCATCCCTCTCATCAGAGACAGGGCATCTATTTAGCAGGACTGTTCCATGGTGGAGGCTAGAACTGCAAGCTAGTGACAAGCCTATGGATCAAAGCACAGAAAACAAACAAACAAACTCAACAGGCACTTTTACAAGGGCAACTACAAACACCACAACACATCACTGTGCACATGTACACAACATGGCACTTTCTGAGTATGACAAATCTATAAATGTGCCTCTGAGTGAATGCTCAGTGATTCCACTGACCCCCTGCTTATCGTTAGCTAGCTGATGCAATCTATCCTCCTGCCTGCAAACCATACCCAAGATGATTTCAGCTCTCCCTGTCCTGATGCCATCCCTACCTGCCCCTCCTGGGCAGCACATGGTTCAGCAGGTGTTTGTCACTTGACACTGGAGCTGCAGAGAGCATTGGTCTGATGGGCACCCAAGTAGCACCATTATGGGTGGTTTTGGATCATTGAAACATAGAACCTTAGAATGGCCTGGGTTGGAAGAGATCTTAAAAATCACCAGTTCCAACATCCCCACCATCCACGAGATCAGGTCATTCAAAGTCCCATCCAACTCAGCCTTGAACACTTCCAGGGATGGCACAAGGAAAGACAGTAGGTACAACTGAGGGGCAACATGGACAACAGGAGAGATCTAAGAGAAAAATGGTGTGGTCCAGATGTGCTAGTTACAATTAAAATCTGCAAAGAGAGCTAGTTCTCTTAATGAGGTGACAAGGCTTCTCCTAAGAGCATGAGCTGAATGACTCAGCCCTCTACCCCCCAAAATCTGCTACGGCAGGGAAAGGCAGTTTCCTCTGAGGCAGATGATGCATTTAAGATACCCATCAGAGTCGTGGCAGCTGCTTGCTGCACAGAGCATCTTTTAGGTGGGCAAGGAAAATGGAGGCCAAAGTAGAGAGCCAGAGAGTCTGATGAGTAAATCTGGCTGGTGTCATCTAAGTTGGTTGTAGTCACAGACTTACTAATAGATATTAGGTAGAATAGTGAAAAGTATTTGGATTTGCCAGCTTGATGCAGAATGAAGAGGAACTTTGTATTTTTTCTGTTTACTGTGATGGAGATGTGGAGACTTTAACAGAAAACTCTTTTGTTTGGAGTCCTTTCCAGAAAACACAGTGCATATTTGCCCAGCTTCCAGCAGCTGGGGGGTCTGGTGGACTACATCTTCACAGAGAGCTTTCTGTTTAAATACATTCAGAATTAGACCTTTTAATTTAATGTTGACCCTGACTAAGTGTCACAGGCAGCACTGTGGGACAGCTACAATCTTTGGACCTGGCTCTAAAGTGATTAAAGTGACTTGACTGAACTGACTTGTCACTCCCAGGCTCGCAATTGATTAACCATGACCAGAGTAACACCTTCAGATGAAAGGGTAAGGGAGAACCATGCACTACTGAGGCACTTGTTCTGTGTTTGTAACAGCCCAGTGAAAGGCTGGAATCCCTACTGGGGGATGCCAAGGACTGGATGAAAATGTAGCACAGCCTCTTGCCCCAGACTTCAGCATGCAGATTTATGAATAAGCACAAAATGTGGGTGAATTTTTCACCCACAAATGGCCAAAGGGAAATGAGAGTATCTGGGAAGAGAAATATATAACAAATCAATCAAAATAAAGTGTGATAGAGATCCACCACAATAATTGTAGGGAATTCTTGGTTTAAGCCAATACAAAAGCACTTTTCTTTCTTTGATGACTGCATTACCCTTGCTCTCCTTTCATGCCCTTCACTCTGGTATCTTATTACTTCCACTCATGTCACCTTAGCTTAATTAGAGATGTGTGAAATAACCAAAATGTTAATGCTGAGTTTCTGGCTGGGACTGAAGGTATGAACAAACTACTAAGTACAAAATGTTCAAAACCTGTTATCTGATAGAAAGAAACCTTTCTGTGGGAACATCAAAAGCAAAACTTTGACCTATATTTGCAAAAGAAAAGCAGAAATCAGAAGGTAATCCAAACAAGTACATTGATCCCAAACAGATTGCTTTGGGATGTTTTGTGGTTCAGACAATGTTGGGTTTCTTTCCATTCTGCATCAAACCAAACTTTGCAGTTGGAAGCTCCCCACAAAAATGGAGTTCAAGTCCTTTCCCCTCCCAGCAGAGCTTGGTACAGCTTAGTCTGTCCCTACTTGCCCCGAGCTAGCCTGCTGCTGGTTCAGTCCAGACCGGGTATGCAGCCCTGCATCTTCAGACAGCATCATGCCACACTCCCACAGGTATCTCCATCCTCATGCTATGAAACCACCACTCCAACTGGCTACCCTGCACCCCTCATCCATTTCAGGTGCTTGGAAGTGGTTTCTGCTCCCAGCACAAGGTGACAACCGTGTTTTATTTATGGAAAAATCTCATGCCATGAATAGAAGACCTAGGCTTGAGGGCTTTGTGAATGAAACACAATTTCTTTGCTCAGAGGTCCATCCTTGAGCAGCATGGATACAGCCTAAGGTATACAAATGACCCCTGTTTTGGCTCTGCTTTCAGCACACATATGGTCTCTCTCTCTCTATCTCTACCCTGGGAAAATGGCCTTACCTCTGGGTCTCCAGCAGGAGAATCCCTTCCTTCCCAGAAGTGCTGGGAGACCTGGACTATGCTTGGGAAGGGTAACATAAAAGCTATGGCAGCTACTTTATCTCCCACTTTATAAACTAAGTGTATGGAAATTGCCCAAAGAACAAAACCTGCAAAGTGACCTCATTATCCCTTTCTTTGTGGAGTTTACTGTAAACCAGCAGGCTTTGGATCTTAATTTGCTGGGAAGTGCAGTAATGTAATTAACTAAACTGATAACAAGAGGAGTTGTGTGAATTCTTCAGAGGAAAGGAGGAATGTGCTAGACAAAGAGAGAAGTAAAAGAAAGAAGGAAAAAATCCTTTCTTTGGCAAGAAATAAATTTGTTTAGCATGAACATAATGATATTACGGAAGACTTGTTTTGGTCGAGGGAATGCCATGCACAGGTATTTTCTTACTTAAAAAGGACACAATTTCTACAATTTCTAGATTATTTAGATAATTTAATTAGACAATTCTAATTTAAATCATTAGATTTTTTTTTTTAATAAGAAACATTTTCCCTGTCCTGAATTTTTCCTTGCTTGCCTAGAGAAAGATGGGGAAACCATCTTCCAACAAACACAAGAACCCTATTTCCACTGTCAATCCCAGGTCACGCTCTGCCTGTGCCTGTCCCCTGTGCTGCCTGTGAGGCATCAGGGACTCTTCCCAAACCCAAACCTTGTCAGAGATCCAAGCAGCCTTTCTCCTTGGCGCTGCCATCTCTGCATGCAAATGCTTTGCTGAGGACCATGCAAAGCTCCAGCGGTGTGAACATCATGAAGCTCAGCCATACACGTCCCTGGGCGAGGAGCTGTCCGTGCCAGTCCTGGTGGCTAGAACAGGTTCTCATGGGCTTGTGAAAGGTGGGACGGAATGAAGAACGGAATGAATGGAATGAAGAACGCAAGTTTCTCTTGTCACTAGATGGCCCTGTCTCCTTTCACTAAATGCACACGGTTTTCTTTTTACAGCCCCAGATCTGCAGCCCTGCAGCTGTGTGCATGCAGGGTCATCAGCCACATCTGGGAAGGGAAATCTTTGGGAGGTGGAAAAATTCACCTGGGCTTTGATGATGGTTTTCTTTAGATCCTTGGTAACTTCCCTGAGTAAAAAGAATACTGTTGCAAGAAAACTCATGCTTTGAGATTTGTACGAAATAGTACTCTTGTGAAGAGGTTCTTTCCTTATCTCAGACTCCTCCAGCAGTTATGCTGTGCAGATTTAAACAAAAAAGGGAGGAATTTAAGAAGCTGCTGGGCATTTAACTCAGGTCCAGGCTGGTGGAGAGCCAGGAACTCGTCTTCTTCAATCCTCCCATGCCAGCAACTTCCACCCTGTCCCACACTCAGCCCCTGGGACCCGCTTCTGGGCTGTATCTTCTTGGGGGCTGCAGCTTCAAGGCACAAATTCACCTTCTGAAGATGCTCTTGTTCAGAGACAGGGAGCTCACTGCCACAGCCCACACACAGCAGCCTGGAGGAAGGTCTGGGGCAATGGAGGCAGCAGGGGACAGTGTTGCAGGGAAACCATCTCATTTTTTGACCCATGGCAGTGGTGCGACACTCTTCTGGGATTTTGGCTTCTGTGAGGTGGAACAGGCAGGCAGCTCTGTGTGTTGGCATTTAAATGAGGGGACACTGAACTCTGTGCAGTAGGCAGAGAATGCACTGAAGTCCTGAGGACATCTGTTGCCCCAAACCCTTACACTGACAGGCACGTTTTTATGTTTTGGATGTCTCTAAGTAACTGAAAAGCTACTGCAGGTCTGACTGTGGACAAGCAAGCAGATCAGATTGTTGCTTTCCCCAGGAAAAGTACTGTTACATTGAAAAAATCCATAATGTATTCAGGGCTTTCACTGGCTGTATTGGCTCAAAGCTGAGTATTTTATCAACTGCCAGATCTCTCAAATGTATTCAAGCGATGTTTGAAGCAAAATTCCTGCCTGGAAAAAGCTACTATCTGAGGATATAATCCAAACCATGAAAGACTGGGGGCATTTTTGTATCAATTTCAAAAGAATTTGGATCAGGCCCTGAGGAACTAGTGCAGCATTTCCCACTCATATCAGCAGCCTCTGTGCTTTGAGGACACAACCCTTGTAATAACAACTATTTGCAGAGGTATTTGAAGGATCACAGCTTCAGCTGCACAAATGACACAAGACACGAGTGACCACGGTGGGAAAGGAAGCAAATTTGCTTATTTAGATAATTAACAGGCATTTGAGACAAGTGTTGCTGTCTAACACATTGCTGACAGACTAATAATTCTGTCTGATGAAGCAGCAATTATAACAATAGTTATGGTCCACTAAGACAACCAACCCCCCTAGCCACTGCTGCCAGGAAAGGAGTGATACGACTGTGTTTCTCCTTAGTCCAGGTAAAAAGACCATGTGCTAGAGAAGCATCCCATAGGGCTTGCCTGGGAGAGGAAGGGTTCACTGAGCTACTGAGTGGCAGCTTCAGAGGAAGCCTTGCTTTTATGGCCTCAGATAGCTGCAGGCATAATTTTGCACCTGCAGTTTTGGTCAGATGGATAACTGCGGCCCTTATTGACCCATGTCATGTGGGTTCCTCAAGAGCCCAGTGCTGCAAGCACAAATAGTTATGGTTTATTAGGAAAGGCACCATTTGCAGAGCAGAGATAATGCTGGATGTTATGTCCCTTCTGAAAACCACCTGTGCTGGGAGTCAATATAACCCCATCAATCACAGAATCATGGAATGGGTCAAGCTGGAAGGGACCACAGTGGCTCATTGGTCCTAACTCCCTGCTCAGGCAGGGCCATCCCAGAGCACAAGGCACAGGATTGCGTCCAGACCCTTGTTGAATAGCTCCAGTGAGGGAGGTTCCACAGCCTCTCTGGGTATTCTGTTCCAGTGTGCAATCACTGCACAGTAAAGAAATCCTTCCTCATGTTCATCTGAACTTCCTGTGCATCAGCTTCTGCCCATTGCCTTCTGTCCTACTGCTTGGCACAACGTCCTTCCAGCAGGCAGCTTCTTCCCAGAGTTGAGCTGGGGAACTGAGGAGTATCTCTACTTACTTCAGGGGACTACCATGATGGAAAGGAGAACTGGGGCCATTTTGTTTTAACCTGGTCATCTGATCCTGTCCAAAGGCTGGGTGAACTGAATGTATGGGGAAGCAAATCCTCCAGGGTGAATGCAGGAATGGGGTGAAAAGAGGTGTTTTCTAGAAGAGGGACCCTCCATTATCTCACAGCCCATGGAGGGGTTGTGACCAAATCCTCCTTTCCCCCATCCCACCCAGAAAGAGCTCATGGGGAACCAGATTACAGTCAGGATTTTCCCTTCTTTTCATGCAAGTCATGGAAGATTGGTAGAGAGCCAGGACCCAGGTAGCAATATTAACTGACTGGCCTCAAACTATGTAAGGAACACCTGAGACTTGGCTCAAATTTGCTTTGTATGACATACAGAAAATTTTATTCAAACTAAGTGGGTCAGGATAATCAATGGGAGGATTGATGGGCAGCAGAAGGCTCTGTGTGTTGCTCCCCACAGCTCTGCTGTGCAACTTCACCATCATTTACATCCCATGCTTCCCACAGACAGGAGGAAAAATTAACTGATGCAGGTTTCCTCTGTTTCTTCTCTTCAGGGAATCAATCTATTGAGAAATTCATTTAGAATCCACTGTGCCCGAGATAGAAAAACATCACCTGACAAGAAAATGCTCTTATGGAAAACAAGTCTTTGATAGCTTTACATGCTTCTTGAACACAGGGAAAGCCAGTCAATAACATTCCTTGTGGCCTAAAAGCAGAAACATCTGTCAGAGGCGGCTTGCTGGGCTGAATATAGCAGCAGGAAAGCCCAACTGATTAACTCCATCCTCTTCCTAACATGTTTTTGTGGTTCCCAGAAATCCCTAGAAAGGGCTCCTGAGGACGCTGGCACTATTACAAACCAGCTATAATTCAGTAAACAGAGAGATGAAGAAAACATTATCCTGACTGCAGTTCACCTCTGGCATCCAGGTTGCATAATTCACATGTACTTCATCCTACACTCCCTTAGCTGTGCGGCAGGCTTGGGATTTAGGAAAAAAGGAAGAGAGAGCCCACACTTGATGAAGGAAAGAATAAAGTGATTGTTGTGAGGAGGCAAAGAGGCTGGAGTCCATACAACCTTGCAAGTAGACTGGAGCAGGGGAAACTGGCGGAAAAGATGAGAGCAGTAATACAGTAGACACAGGAAGTACTTCCAATGTGCCTGGACTAAATCTTAGTGCAGCTACCCACCAGGACCCCTCTCCCAACCCCTGCCCTTTTCATCCACATTTGTAGATTCACCTCTATTAAAAAAAAGCTACAATTACTTATTTGCTACATTTTACTTCTGTCCTACCTTGTATGTGACAGTTCACCATGTATAAGTGAGGAAATTCTCCAATAACTGCAGGAAGTTTCCTGACAACTCTTGCCAACTTCAACACAATTTTCCCCCTTTCTCTGGAAAGTAGAGACATGTGTCTGGTCTGTTGCAGGATTGCTGAACCACCAATGCAGTCAGGGTCACAAAACTTACTGGGATCAGCTCAGAACACATAAATACTAGTTAGTGTCATCGTTAAGTCGCAGTCTCTCTGCATCCCACCACCACTGGACCATGCCAAGAGACCCTCTAGATATGATGCCTCAAGCAAATAAAATTCAATAAATCTAGAGAAAAAAGTAATCTTTCAGTTTCTGAAGTTTTTCATGCAGGAGAACAATTTCTGCAATCACAGAGCTACTCTGGAAGCACATATAAATGTATTTATCTTCATTTTAATATACATTCAAGTAACTTCTGTGTAATGTTCTTAAACATAACATCTTTTGACTTCTCTGCACAAAGAGAAGCAACTTACCTTGGAGATGAGGTAAATACCACCACTTATAGCAGAATGGTGGGATGGGAAAACGAAACAGCCTTTGCTAGAAAATTATTATGTGGCTCATTCACTCAGTTCTTCAGAGGGATAGGAGTATTCATAGCACTATGTGAAGTCTTTCTCTGATTAATACTTAATTCTGAGTAGATCCTGGTAGCTTAAATAGTTTCAATCAGAGTCTGAGGGATTTACTACCCTGTGGGGGGTTTACGTGCGTGTGTGAAGGAGTTCTGCGTTGTTTTTTTTTTTTTTTTCTTGAGGGAATGAACTGCCTCATTTTTCTGAGTTTTTTCTCCCTTTCAGCTTACAGATTATTAAAATTTATCAGCTGCAGTATGGACCTCGCTTTGTAAATGTTTATATTCAGATTTAATTTTTCTCCATTGCATTTGTCTACCTCTTACCAGGTTTACCTTTCACCTCCGACAGTGGAAAATTATAACATCAAATCTGAAAGGCACTCTCTTTTCTAGCTCTCCTAGAGGACTCTTCAAAACCCTCCCTCCTATAGTCAAGTCAGAAGACATCAAAACCACAACACAACAAGAATCCCTCTGACCTTGAGTCAATCACTATTTATATATTTCCAAAACTGGATTAAAGGTCCCAGAGGACTCTGCTGAAATCTCAAACTGGCATTGCATAGTGCAAAACCCAATGTGAAGAGTATTTGAATAATTAATTTCTCTGTATAGGCAGTAGAAACATTTCTGAAGTTTCTGCCTTGCATGCTATTTCCTCACCTGTTTTAGAGTGTCCTGAGGCAATATCATGTTTTCACAGGAAAGGAAAAAAAAGTTCTCAAAAATGAAACATTTATAATTTCTTTTTTAACTTTCTGGATTGTCTTTTAGTGCAATTCCCAGGCCGAAAAGACCCCAAACAAGCAAAACCACAGGAATATTTTCTTTTATGTACTTTACTTAGTGTTTTTAGAAGTGGAGATTTTTTCAGACTGTCTACCCTGCTGAAAAGAAGCTGATTTCTTGCCATTGCTTTGTGGTTTGACTGATTCAGCCCTCCCCTTAATCTAGCTACAGATGAGTGAGATAAGAGACATCCCCCGGAGCCATGGGGATCTGCTCCTGGCCAGCACCAATTCCTCACTCTGTCCAGCATCTTCCCTCCCCATAATGTGCTGTGCACAGCCAATAGGTTCCCCATCCTTTTGCACCCCTGCTACCTCATTTAATTTGTCCCTTCCCTCCTCCAGTCCCCATACACTCGATTCCTGACCCTGATTCCCTCGTCTTTCTCTTCCCATTTCCCAGCCTGCTCCAGGCATTGCCACCTGCTCAGACCTTACAACTCTGAGGACACAAACAAGGAAGAAGGATTGGGATTTTTTTTCTCTACAGGATGGTTCCCTTGTCACAATCATATTCCAGCTTTCTTACCCTGTTCCTCACACTTGCTCTGTGGGGAGAATTGCAGCAGATGGAGAATGTAATCTAAAATAAAGCTTATGTGACAAGTCAAATAGAGCAAAACAGAGCAGATGATGTGGTCATAGAACAATTTAGGTTGGAAAAGGCCTATAAGATCTCTAAGTCCAACCAGTAATCCAGCACTGCCAAGTCCACCATTAAACCATGTCCTTGAGTGCCACATCTTCACATCTTTTAAATACTTTGAGGGATGGTGACTCAACCACTTCCCTGGGCAACCTGTTCCAATGCTTACAAACCTTTCCTAAAGATTTTTCCCCTAATATACGATGTCACCTTCCATGACACAACTTGAGGCCATTTCCTCTTGGCTGGTCACTTGATACATGGCAGAAGAGAGAGACCTATTCCTACACTGCTACAACCTTCATTCAGGCAGTTGTAGGGAGCTACAAGGTCCCCCCTGAGCCTCCTTTTCCCCAGATTAAACACCCCCAGCTCCCTCATCTCTGAGTCAGTACAAAGAAAGTGCTGGGCAAAGTATAACAGACCCTCAGCTCAGCTTAGCCTCATGTCTTCTTCCTCTAGCTGTGCCCTCAGGTGGTCTGGGGACACAGCAGGACCACAGGCCAGCATGACAGCACATCTGCCATAGGATCCCAGCCAGGCTGAAAACACTCAAATTTTGGGGCAGGTGCTAAGCATCATCCAGCAGAGCCCATGAGATTCCCGTGGTCTGGACCAGAGGCTGACCAGCATTATCCAGACTCATTCTCAGGCAAAGCAGGGAGCCAAACCAAACCTGCTCGGAGAGCCTTTGCCTTGGGACATGACCTGGCACCTGCAAAAGCCATGAAATCCTCAGGAAGACAGCAGAGTCCCTATGTCCTTAAAACCACAAGAGGGTTGCTATGTGTGGCAAAGATCTCCTCCGCCATGTGCTGGATTCTGCACCTGGGACAGGGCAACCTGTTCATACAGTCTGGGGACTGAGATGCTGGAGAGCAGTGCCATGGAACAGGACCAGGGGGTCCTAATCAACGGCAAGTTGAACATGAGTCAGCAGTGCCCTGGCAGCCAGGAAGACCAGCCCTGTCCTGGGGGGCATCAGGGACAGCATCACAGCTGGGCAAGGGAGGGAACTGTCCTGCTCTGCTCTGAGCGGGGGCAGCCTCACCTCCAGCGCTGCGGGCAGCTTTGGGTGCCACAGTATGAAAGAGACATTAAACTATTGGAAAGTGTCCAAAGGAGAACAGCAAGGATGGTGAAGGGTGTGGAGGGGAAGCCGCATGAGGAGCTGTGTTCAACCATTGGTTTTTTCGGCCTGGAGGAGTCTGAGGGGAGAGCTCACTGCAGCTACGGCTTCTTCATGAGGGGTAGAGGAGGGGCAGGCACTGATCTCTGCTCTGTGTGACAG
>PYHW01010828.1:3226757-3248842 GCA_013186435.1 Turdus rufiventris | reverse complement strand
AAGTTGTATCAGGGGAGGTTTAGGTTGGATATTAGAAAAAGGTTCTTCACCCAGAGGGTGTTTGGGCACTGGAACAGCTCCCGGGGAATTGGTCACAGCACCAGCCTGACAGAGCTCAAGAAGCGATTGGACAACTCTCTCAGGCACATGGTGTGACTCTTGGGGATGGTCCTGTGCAGGGCCAGGAGCTGGACTCGATGATGCTGGTGGGTCCTTTACAAATCAGGATATCTAGTGATTTTGTGTGAGGGCTCCCCGCGCTGCGCGCATCCCTCGGGCAGCGGCCCCGCAGCTCCCCCCGCTCCCCTCAGGGCCCGGCCGCGGCCCCGCCCCACCGAGCACGCGCCGCCCACCCGCTCGGTCACGTGCCCTCCGCCATGGCCGGCGCGCAGGGGGGCAGCAGCGGCAGCGGGAGCGTTCTCCCCGTCCGCCCGTACATCTGCTCCTTCCCCGGCTGCGACGCCACCTTCAACAAGGCCTGGCGGCTGTCCGTCCACCTCTGCCGGCACACGGGCGAGGTGAGCCGCGCCGGCTGGGAGAGAGGGGTCTGTGGGACCGAGGTGTGGGTGTTGCGCTGGGACCCCGCGGGGGACCGGGCAGGCCGCGTCCCTCCTCGGGCGTGCCACAGTACGGCTGCGGGCCGTGTCCGGGGCATCCCGCCGTGTCCGGGGCATCCCGCTGACGGGGCCGAGCCCCCGAGGAGTGGGTTTGCCCCTGGAACAGCTCCTCTCTTTCAGAGGCCGTATGTTTGCGATTATGAAGGCTGCGGCAAAGGGTTCACGAGGGACTTCTACCGCTCCCGACACCTCCTCACGCACACTGGGGAAAAGCCGTTCGAGTAAGGCCCAAGTTTTTACTTCTTAAGCTGAAGTGCGGTTGTTCGTAAGGAAAAGATGTTAAAATAGGGCAGGGCATGCCTTTGGTGTCATGGGCACTGCCATAACAGTGCACACAGGGTGGGATCAAACCTTGACCGTATTCTGGCAGTGATCTGTAATGCTTAAAGGAATGGGCAGATCTCCCCCAAGAATACATTATTAAAAGGCTAACTTAGCCTTTGGCTTTTAGTGTCTTCAAAGCAAACTTCTGTATTTGAGTTGAGTTTCACTAATTCTCCTGTGTGTTCTAGCACAATGATTTCTGTATCTGCCTAGGGAACAAATCATTGTTTGACAGCAGTTATAAAAAATGCAGTTCATTTGCAGGTGCACAACTGATGGATGCAATGAGAAATTTGGAACAAAATCAAACATGAAGAAGCACATTGAGCGCAAGCATCAAAATCAGCAAAAGCAATATGTGGTGAGTAATTACCTTTGTACTGTACAGTGGAGGCTGAACAAGCTCCTTCCTGTGTATCTGGTGAAGCATGTCAACTTGTTATTATGCAGTACTTGTATAATTTCACATACCACGACTGGAATTTCAGCAAGCGTATGAACTGAACTGTCATTATTTGGCCTCTAATGATACCTTAATTTCCTCAATAGTGTGACTTTGAAGGCTGTAACAAGTCTTTCAAGAAGCATCAACAACTTAAAGTTCATCAGTGTCACCACACCAATGAACCTCCCTTCAAGTATGTGGTTAATTTTAATACTGAACTTTAACACTTAAACACTGTAGATGACAATAGGTGCGTTTTCTCAGCCTTTCATTGATGTGGCAGTAAACAAAAAGAGAAATCAGTTTGTAGTCAGGGCTGCAAGTATATTTCTTGTACTAGTCCTTTGCTCAGTGATCTGTTCTGAGCAAGTCTTGTTGCTCTGTAACTTCAGCATTCCAGCAGTTCAAGAAATTAACACCCTCCTACCCCCCAGTTTTTAGTTTGTAGTTTGAAATACAAGCATAAGAGCTTGCACAGTAATGAAAAATGCAGCTACCTTTATTTCCCAGTAAGAAGCAATGCATTGGCTGACATTGATGTGAGTAGTACCTAGAAAAAGGGGAGAGACTTGGACACTAATCTTGGAAGCTGTGCATTGCAATTCCATTTGGGTAGCACGTCATTACAGATCTGCTAAAAGCAAAGTTCAGTCTTACATTTCTTACAGGTGGGTAACACTTAACATGAGTGTTCATTCCACTTCAGTGCAATTCACTGCTGTAGTTGGATGACAGACAAAAATGTCAGTGCTCTGCTGGTCCTGTATAAGCCACTTATACCTTCCACTTTCTGTCCTTCTTCTATGTTTGAAAAGCTTCCACGTAGGGATGACACAAGGCTTGACTCTTCAGCTAAAGCTCAACTTGCCATATATTTGGAAATATCTCAAAGTCATCCAAGTCTATTGAAAAACTATTATGGAATTTACTTTTACAGGGTAGAGGTACACACACAGATCTGTAGGCAAACTTGGATTATTTTGTTCATTTTAGTTGTTCTTGACTTGACAAAAAATACATAGATATGTTGAAAGCAATGAAGCCACTGCTATTTTGTATCTAGATGTAATAAAGAAGGATGTGGAAAGTGTTTCGCTACTCCAAGTCATCTAAAGCGGCATGAGAAGATACATGAAGGTAAAACTGTTTTTTCTTTTAAAGTTTTGTTTCAGCAAAGGAGAAAGGACTGGTTCCAGTGCTGAGCATGCACAGATGACAGATCTGAAAGTGTTCTGCGTGTAGTGATCCAGACAAGAACACCTGTTTTGAATAGTAAAGTGGGATATAACTGTAGGGTATTGCTGTGTTCAGTTATGGTGTGTGTGTGTGGCAGTCTCAGCAGAGCTCACGATTCCTTCAGAAGTTATTTCTTCTCCTGAGGTGCTTCTTTGCAAATAATCCATCTTTCGGAGATGGGCTGACAGTTAAGGCATTAGCCTAGACTACCAAAGCTTAGGATCGGTTGCCAGTTCTGCCACAAATTTCCTATGAAGCCTTGCTAGAACCATGTACATTTTTAGTTATTAATGAACCTAAGTGAGATGCTTTTAAGTGAAATCATCGTGATGTGCCCACTTACATTTAAGCTAATCCTGCTGCCCTCCTATCCATTCTTTCACTGACAGATAACCAGCTTTCCAGTGATAGGAAAAAATCAAACTAAACAAACCCAACAGACTAGGAAAAGTACCCAGAAGACTCTAATTCCTTTTTTTAAAGACAAGGACTTGTTCATAGTTTTTTGAGCATTCCAGTCTTGGATTTAAACAGTGTTGACTTTCTGTGGTTCCTGCCTGCTGGATAGAATGGCAGAATCTCTTTAGACTCTAGAGTATTACCGTATGGTTATTATTTGTTTTTAGTATGTAGGACAAATATTTATATAGAAATCATATGTATTACTAGTTATTTTCATCAATTTGAGAGAAATTTTATGGCTGGGAGGAAGTAGCAAGAAGAGAGAGTTTCACGAAATCATTTAAGTCAGAAAGGATCTCTGGAGGTCATCTGGTCCAGCTTCCTGCTCAAGGCAGGGCCAGGTTGTTGAGGACTGCATCCAGGGCTAGGGCTTCCACAGCCTCTCTGGACAACTGGTCTCAGTGATAACAAGGTTTCTTACTTAGACCCATTAGGATTTTCTCTAGTTCTAAATTGCGTTGATTGTTCTTTGTCTCTTATCCCATTGCTGTGCAGTATGGGAGAACACAAGGAATAACTGGCTTTAATTTTCAAATGCTAGAAGTGGAGTTCCCCCTTGCAAAACTGGACTGTTTGCCAGACTCTTTATGATTGTAAACGTCTGTCCTGCCCAACAGGTTATGCATGCAAGAAGGAAAACTGCTTATATATCGGAAAAACTTGGACAGAGCTGCTGAAGCATAATAAAGTCAGTCATACAGGTAAATTCCAAATGCTTTAGTAAACTTATGATACAAATAGGAAACCAACTGCTAATATGAAAGAGAGTCCTTGCTGTACTCATTTAATCAACTTGTGTGTCCCAAACTTGTCTAAATATTATTGGTACAGTGTCTGTCACTCCAGCTAGACTTTTGATGAAAATGCTGCTCAGTATACCAGCTTAACTTTGTAATTCAGTTAACAAAAAATTGTTTTATGTACAATTTCAGATCTGGGTAATTCATACTTCATTGTCCTCCTGAAGTGTCTTAAATTCCTTACATTTCATGTTGATTTTAGCATTGTTCTAATAGACCACAAGGCTTTGATTCAGAACTTCTGTAGGAAATTGTTAATTTATACTCTCTGTTTCTCCCATTTAGAGCCAATAGTCTGCAGTGAATGTAACAAAACTTTTAAGCGGAAGGATTACCTCAAACAGCATCAAAAGACACACGCTGTGGAGAGGGAAGTCTACCGCTGCCCCAGAGAAGGATGTGGAAGAACTTACACAACTTTATTTAACCTTCAAAGCCATATCCTCTCTTTTCACGAGGAGAAAAAACCCTTCTCTTGTGATTATCCAGGCTGTGGAAAAGTGTTCGCAATGAAGGTACGTTTTTTTTAACTGTTCTTATCTGAATCCCGTTATCTGAAATTATAAACTTAACTCCTTTTTTTTTTTTTTTTTCCCCCCAACCTGCTCTTTGTAACTGTAGCAGAGCCTAGCAAGGCATGCAGTTGTACATGATCCTGAAAAGAGAAAGCTGAACCTGAAAGTAAGTTACAGTTTTTGGAAAAGTCTTCTCACCCCTACCCTGTCACTGTAGAGGAGGGTAAACATCTGTTTCAGAATGTGACTTCAAGCAGGAAAGCAGGTCAAATAGCTAGGTAATTTGTGAGATTCTTAATGTATGAAGCCCCTTTAGCTAATGTAGTCCTGGCATGTACAGTAATTTCATGATTATAAGCCACACCATTTTGACTAAAATTTTGCTCCCACCCCAGAAATGTGGCTTACACTCAGGGGCGGCTAATATGTGAAAATTTTTCTGAAATTTCCAACCCTGGAAGTGCCAGCCAGGGTGCCGAGCTGAGCACCTGCCAGTAAAACCCAAGATTTCGCAATTGTTACAAATTGGTTACTCTGTTATGTGGTGGGTGGAGGCGGGCTCCGTGCCAGTAGGGCGGGAGAGGGAGGGAGGCGGGGGGCTCCCTCCTTCAGGCACCGCAGCCGGGGGGAGAGATGGGGGGCTCCGTGCTGCCATCCCCGCAGCTCGGGGGGGAGGTGGAGGGCTCCATCCTTGCCTGCCACCGGCACCACGGGTGCTGGTGGGCTCCGTCCCCGCCTGTTGCTGTGGGGCAGCGCCAGGCCGGGGCGAGCGAGCCCGGCGGCGGTGGCAGCCAGCCCCGAGCAGCCCTCCTGAGTGGCAGCGCCGAGCTGGGCCACCTGGCCCCGTCGGCAGCCCCGAGCGGGCCGAGCCCACACGGCCCAAGCTGAGCCAGTAAACCCTATGATCCCGTGATTCTGTTACTAAGTGTCAACTTTGTTGCACGCGGGTCCTCGCTGCGAACAGAGCGGCTAATAATGAGGTGCGGCTTGTGTATGGACAAAGAACGAAATGTTGCTAACACCCAGAGATGCAGCTTATAGTCAGTGCGGCTTGTAATCGTGAAATTACTGTACATTAAATTATTTTTTCTCCACCACAACAGTAGTCTTTGCTCCACAGATATGTTAAATTTACTAATTCTGGATCTATTTCTGCTAGGCAAAGCGTTCTCGTCCCAAGAGGAGCTTAGCCTCTCGTCTCAGTGGCTACATTCCTCCTAAAACGCAGCCAAGAAAGGATGAGGTTGTGATGGAAAGCAAGATGGTGGATAAGCTTGTGGAAGATGGAATACCAGCTGTTGAAATCCGGACTCTATAGCAAAGGTTAACCTAGACAGTGTTCTTCATGGGATGACCAATGCAAAGCTCAACAATAACTTTATCTAAAATTAATATTGTTTTTTATTTTTAAAATAAATATATATTGTTTATACCGCTTCAGAAAGTCACTGATGCAACTCATTTGACTTCAGATCTTCATTTTCATCTTTCTTTACTGTATTGTTTTTCTTGACTTCCATCTTCTGGTGTTCTTTCAACTCTTTGTCAGACATGTGCCTCAAAACACAGGTACTCACTCCTTCTCTAGCAAGTTTTGGCTTGGAAAGATAAGTGGCTTTCTCAGACACAGTCTCTAAAATTTGATCAAAAAGCATGAACTAAAAGGGAAGAGAAAGACAGAACTAAGTGAATGCACAAATACAGGTAGAAAAATATATCAAGCTGCTCTGTAATATAATGATCTGCTACATTTAGCTATTAGCTGAAACAAGCTAGTTTCTGGTCCTAGTTTGAGCACTTCAGCTTGTCCTCTCCTAAGTGTTCTTTACTCATGAGCAGATTTTGGCAAGTCACTAGAGGGGGATTCAGCCATTTCCTAATATTTAGGCTGTTCTGCTGACTGACAGTGTTAACACCCCCTTTAAGCGTGTCATGAGAGTGGTCTGCATCTGACTCCTCTCCCCCCTCCTCTTCCTGTAGATTCAGATATATTATTATATGAGGCTTTTTTCTTAAGAGGTAGTATTGTTCTAAGGTTAGCAGGACCTGGTAGGATTGAACTGAGTGGTAACAGTGCATTCATGTAACACACTGAATTCCTAACCTCATTATTAAGCCTTTAAATTTAAGGACAATGTAAATTAGAACTATGTCATGAAATGTTCTGTTCCCTCCTATAATCAGTTCTTCTGTTACCCTTTCCCTGTGAGTTTAATGTCCTATAGAAAGTTTTATCTTTTTGGATGGAGTCCTATCACAATTTTCCCCAGCAGTTTAGTTGAGGAAATCCTCAAGGAAATGTAATTCACTACAGATATTACAAGGAAAAACATGTCTTACTATTAAAAATCCATGTGTGTGAATGACAGGAAGTCTCAAGGCCCTGCAATTACACTGGGAAGTTGCCATCAGCTCCTTAGCATTTTTAGAGATGTTCACTTTCTAGTCTTGTAACAGCATTCAGTAGTTTTTCATGTAGAAGGGGACAACTAATCTTAGCCAAAGTTGCACAAATGCAGCTCCAGAAGAAGAGTTTGTGAAATACAGTTTTAAACCTCGTTGTTAAAAGTTTTCAGCAGGTGAGCTGGCTAAAGCTGTAGATGAGAAAATTTCACTAGTAGGAACTGCTTAGATTCTGCTGTCCAAGCCAGTACTGCAGCTGGATTCTTAATAAATGGTGTTTGGATTGTCTCTCTGGGAGTACTTTTCTACAACAGTGTTAGAACAGAAGCAGCTTAAGGAAGGCAACCATTACTTGTAGTGTTGCATGGGACCTAGATCTCCACTGAGATACTAAAAATCATGGCAGTACCAAATAGGGAAGGTCAATACAGCTGCAGCTGTTTATTGACATTGACTGGTCCAACTTTCAGGAGTGCACTTACCATGTCTGTACTGCTACCTTTTGCTTGCCGGACGGTAACTTTAACATGGTGTCTCTTTTCAATCCACTGTGCTATCTGTTTAGTCTTGGTCTCTAAGTCGTTCTTGGCAATAGCTGAAGAAAAGGATAACTCCTTCTGAACCACCCCTGTTTAAAACAGAACTGAAATTGTATTGGCTTAACATTGGACAAACCTGTACTAGTTGCTCTCTTTTATCAGCTTATGGTGCTTTGTCTGCTTGACTCTCTCCTCCCATGCTGCTTTCTCAGAGCAGCCCAATCTTACTGTCTCAGCATGCACCACACTCACCTGAGAGGGTGGCTCTTTGATACTTGCTGCCCTAACTGGGAGACTGTGCCTGTTTGAGGCACACAGGGAAATCTCTTCAGGGTCAGAAGGCTTAAGGTATTTTTAATTACAGTCTTGTTCATATGATCCACAATGTAGGTCTAACAAACAGGTAAGCATTGGATGTGGAATTAAAGACTTAGTGTGGAAATTCCTGTGTTCTGCACATAGGACAGCTGAAGGTAAAAGCTTTGACGTTAGACAACTCTTCATATCAAGCCCATTTTATTGAATGTTGAAGTGCAATATTCAATTGGAAGTACAATGATGCCTTGTCATATATTTGAACAGTCTACAGTTTCTTCCTCCTTCAAGCCTCTCTTAAGTAGTTACCACCTGAATAGTATTTTTGTGGTTTCTTGAACAGAGCAACTCACTACCACAGTGCCCCCCTCTAAAATCAGAACTCTACCCAAAGCACAGCTATCTTCATTAGCCTGAGGATATGAGTAGATACAAGGTCACATGCCTTTTCTAAAACCTTTTTGCCAAACTCAGTTTGTTAAACTGCTGGAGCAGACAGTCTTAAGGGAAAAGAAAAAAAAAAAAAAGCAAACTGAAAAGTGTTTAATATTGAAAGAAGTTCTCTTACTCTGTACAAGAAAGGGCTCTAGACTTTGTTTTCCCAGCAGCAAATGAGGAAGAGAGTGTTTCATGACTACCGGTGACAAATCATATATTAGTATATCTGGTCCTTAGTTTCTAAAAACTGCCTGTCACTCTATACCTTAGTAAAAGAAAAGAAATTCAGTAAGTCTCATGGAACCAGAACCTAGTTATATTCACTCAAATAAAGAAAATTTTTAACAAGTCAGCAGATGCCAAAATAGCAAATCCTGAGAGCGGAACAGGAGGCTTCTCTGTGGAAGACTGGACTAATCCAAAATTTTATTTTCACCACTGTAAATCCTTAATAGCATGGACTGCAGTGACATTGCTTTGGATTTACACAAATACAAGTAAGAGGATTTAATCTATTGAAACCACTTTTAATGCAGCATTTTTCAAAGTCCTCAGTGTTGTAGTGTTTACAGTGCACATACCTGGCTTTGGACTTGATTTTTTCTTCTCTGCACGTTTAAGCTGTTCTTCATGAATCTGCTGCCCAGTCATTAGTCTGTAAACTGGAGGTTCTACATTCTCACGAAGCAGAACCAGTTTCAGGCCACGTTCATCCATAAGCCTGAGTGCATCTGCTCGGTGCATATTTCCTAAGCTCTCCCCATCCTGGTTGATTACGTGCAAAATACGATAGGGAATTCTTCGCCCAACACTTCCAAATGCTGCTTTCCCTTTTGGTTGTGCGTGAGATTTTTCATCTGTACAATATGGCTGAGTAAGCCCAAACACAGCTGACTTCCTAGGGTCAGGTACCGCTATCCAGAATGGAGAAGAGAGCCACTTTTGTGCTGAATGTGTCAGAAGTGTACCAAAGAACCTTTTTGCGTATCTGTTCTCATTTCTGGTTGCTTGACATAAATGTTTCATTGTGCACAAGGCAGTCATTCTGAGGAAGAAGAAAAAACAAGTTACTCCATCAGTCAGATTCTTACAGTTCTACTAGAAAGACTTGACTCCAGTTCAGTAAACCTTAGTGTTTGTAACTACTCTTTTAAAATGATACATGGTGCTACTGTATGGAATGAGCAATCAAGAGTCATTTTACAGTAACAAAGGGATTTAACCCAGACAGAAAATCTGACAAAAGGGCAAAATGTATGAGTTCATGTTACCTTTAGTATCTTAAAATCTGAGCCTGAACTACTTTTAAAAATCCGATTCTTGTAGTTCCTTTCCCCTCGCTTTCAAATTTAAATCTAAATAGTTACAGGCATCTATCCTGACAGGGTACTCACAAACCTATAAACTTTCAAATATGCTTCAAAATATACTCGTGCTTGAAGACTACTGAAACTCATCTTTGAGACATTTCTTCCACTGGATTTTTTTTCCCATTCTTCCCTGGTTCATGAAATCCCCCTGGCAATTTTGGTGCAGCTGACCATTTTTAGCATTTTTGTTCAGACCTCCAGAAATCATCTGTTTTCTAACAGCTGTAAAAAACTTTGGAAATAAACAATAAACCGTGAGTATTCTCTGCGGTTCTCCTGTTTTATTTTTAAAAGGGAGCCATTTCAGGAAAAGCCAAGGACAATGCAGGAAACCAAACACACGTCATACCACAGGAGTTGGCAAGAGTGAGACCTCTTTTGCCCAAGAGGGAATGTGACTCTGCTTTATAAATACATGCACGCATAAACATATATGTATACACATATATGACATTGTGTAAATGTGCATCCATGTGCATACATACACACTGAAAGGGTGTAAACCATCAGCAAGGATAAAAAGTTACTTATAATTCTAAGCACTGATGGCACAGGAACAAGTAAAATGACTTGCCTGTGAATAACTTAGTCTGCAAATGGACAGTCTGGAGCCTGGGATAGATTTCATACCTCAGCAGTAGGGACAATGTCCATGCAAACTGCTTCAAGAAGGAGCCAGATGAGTTCATGAACAGGGCAGTCTGATAACAGCTGGATCCAGAGTTCAGGCTAGCCACAGGGCACAGAAGTAACAGCATTTCCACAGCAGCCTAAAACCAGCTGGTAGAGCTACCGTCCCTTCCTGCCCTGGGCTCTGTCTCTGCCCAGTCTAGGCCCCTGTGAAAGCAGCTTTTTGTCTGGCTGTGACAACAGCCCTATGACTGAACACCCACTGCCAACACCCAAGTATTTTTGCGCTGCATCAGTGCAGCAACACAAAAACCACGATGTCCTTATTTTTTAAAATAGTTTCACAAACTAGCTCTGGATCATGCACTGCAGGCTTGGTCTGCAGCCTGGGCATCACTGCTCCATTACTAAAAGACCTAATTAAATTTATTTCCTATTCAGAGGAGCCTGGCTTGCCTTTGACAGCTACTGATTTATAAAACGAAGTAACAGAATGTCAGCAATGGAACAGCGGCCTGTTTTAAGGAAATGTTGATCTTGCTCTGCTAAAGACATGGTGTTGTTGCTATTCTCCTTCATTCTCTGACGCTATTTAAATCTAACACATCCAGCCTCAGCTGTCTGAAAGAAAACAACCCTTTTTACGGAAGGGTTTTTTTCGCGTAACACGGCAGACAAGGCCGGGTGACCTGGCAGGGTGGGAGCTCCAAGGAAGGGCAGCCCCGGGCGCTCCGGGACAGCCATCAGCGGGAGCGGGGCCGCTTCCTGGGCTGCCCCTGCTCTGAACAGGGAAGCAAGAAGGGCTGTACGTGGGTGTGTGACCGTGCCCTGAAGCGGCCGCGTTCCCGGCTGCGCCTGCCTGTGGCGTGCCCGTGTCTCCCTATGACCCTCTCTTACCTGCCGGCCGGGCTGGGCCGGGCCGGACCGAACCGCGGACCCCGGCCCACCGAAACAGCCGAAGGACCGGAGCCTCCGGGAAGCTGCGGAACGTCCCGCCTCTCCCTTTCCGTTTCCTCCCGCTCCTCCTCTTCCTCTTCCTGCGAGAGCGCCTCCGCCTCTTGCCCCCGCCGGTGCGCGCCCTCGGGAGCGCGCGTGCCCGTGGATGCGGGGTTATGAGCGGGGTCCGTGCCTCGCTGTGCCCAGTGCCTGAGCCTCCCTGTGCCCCCCTGTGTCCGGTCCCTGTGCCCGGTCCCTGCGCGCTCCGGGCCGCACACGGTTCTGTGTGCCCGGCTGTGGGGCGCTGCCGCTGCCCTGCCTGCAGTGTGGGGTCCCGGTGCGCCTTTGCTGCGTGAGGGCCGCGGCCGGGACAGGGCCCACCCTGCGCCCAGGGGCCGTCCCACAGGGGATGTTGGATTGTGTGGCATAGAAGCGCACAATTTGCGTTTGGGTTGGAAAGGATTTGTAGAACTCATCTACTCTTATCTCTCTGCAATAAGCAGGAGAGCAGGAACATCCTCAACTCGATCGGGTTACTCAGATTCCTATGTGTCCTGATTCCTGATATGGGGCATCCACCACCCCTCTGGGCAACCTGTGGCAGTGTTCCACCACCTTCCCTGTAAAAACTTGTTCTCACCTCTAGTCTAGATGTACCCCCTTTTAGTTTAAAACCATAACCCCTTGTCCTGTCACTGCAGGCCCTGCCAGAAAGGCTGTTCCCGTGTTTCTTACAGGCCTTCAGGCACTGAGGTCAACCCGCAGCCCTCCCTTCTCCAGACGGAGCAGCCCCAGCTCTCAGCCTGTCTCCATAGGAGAGGTGCTCCAGCCATCAGAGCATCTTTGTGTCCCTGCTCTGGACTGGCTCCAGCAGGTCCAGACCCCTGTCCCCAGCTGGGGCTGAGCTGAGGCTGCAGGGGTCAGCAGTGTATGCTGCTCCGAGCAGCCTGAGTCGGTCCCAAGGCCTCTCCGATGCTTGGATTTGTTGCCTTCTTTGGTAGGAGAGGCTCTTCCTCGGGTTTGTGACCTCCTCCGTCCAATTTGGAGACAGAAACCTTCGAAAGAGAAGCTAAAATTCATTTGCAGTGTATTTCCCCAGCTGTAAGGAGCACGCTAAGGCAGCCAGCCACTGAACAGCACGGGAGTTTGCTCAGGACCTCTTTCCTGAGCCCAGGGGTTCATCTCTATCGAGGGATGCTGTTTTGCCACCCAGGCAGGAGCTGGAACAGCACTCAGACTGAAAGTGTGCTTGTGTTCAGAATTCAGTACAAAAATGAAGCAGCTGTCCTTCCAGCCTAAAAACAATCAGAACATTTTGGTTTATATGCTTTAGCTAAGTGACCCTTCATCCCTCTGCCCCTCTTCTTTCCAGGAAGAAGAATACAATGAAAACCTGATCTTTATGTTTTTGGGTTGAAAGCTTTCTATGCTTAACTGTGGTCTTAGAATGGTTTCGGTTCACGTGGTTGCTGTTTTTGTTCTGTCGTTGTGGTACATATATGTAAAAAAAGGTCTGTAATTGCCATCAGAAGACATCATGTGGTAATCGTGTGCAAACCCAGAAAACTTTACTAAATCAGTTCACAATCTGAAGTTCATTCATATCACCTTATCCTCATTAAAAGTCCTTGCTGGCAGTAATGAAATTGGAAGAATGCCAGTAACAGAATTAGCCAAGTAGATGGTGAGCTGTGTTAAGACCCTGAATGACACCTGTAGCTTCTCCTATTATATGCAAATAGAGCCAATAGAGCTTGCAAATTTTTCCATCCTGCTCTTCTGTGCTTTTTTTTTTTTTTTTTTTTAAATTTCACTCAGGCTTTATAACTTTAGAGTTGTAAGCTCTTTGGGAGCAGGGATTACAGTCACATCAGTAGAATGCCTAAGAAAACTGGATCTCAGTTTGATGCTATTGAAACATGAATTATTGAAATTCTTTACTATCCAGTTGTGGAGAGTGAAATATTCCACAATAAGAAAAGGTGAGACGAAAAACGGTTTCTACTGCTCTTTTCATGGTCTGGAAATCAAGTGTGGAATTTGAATAAGCACGAAGGGAAATTTTGGCAGAGCTGAGGCCTGGAGAGAGATTTTTTCATCATCAGCTCTGCAATATGCATTAGAAGAGAGCATGTCAGCAGTCCCCTTGCAGTTACGACTATTGTCACTCTGAGAACCATCCCCACAAGACAGATAATTTTCAGCAGTGTTAATAGCAGCAATAAAGCTAATAATCCTCTTCACTGTGATAAAAACTACCTGCATGAAAGCAAGGTACTTCAAAGCATGCAACTTGCATTCCTTCTCTCTTTCCGTTGTTTAATTCTGTTAAGTTTAAACCCAATGCTTGTTTTACTTCATGCCTTTCTAATTAAATACAGTGTGCCAAGAAACAGTGCAGCTTTCTAATGCTGTTTGTCCTCAATTAACTTGATCTTTCTGGGGGTTCATTGTTCTTTGTCTCATGTCTCATGTCTGTTTACACTGTAATTGTCCTGGGGCCATTTTTTTATATGTGCCTGCCACAGTGAGACTGCAGTCTTAATTATTTGAAAGACACTATCATAAGAAGTGCAGTTAATAATAACTTTCTTCCTTCTACTTTGCCTGATGCACATCATCTTCTGCCCACCCCTGACAATACAGTCAGTCATTTATTTGCTTTTTCATTCTTAAATCTTAATCTGCTTTTTTTTTTTTTCATTTGACATTTACTTACAAAGTTGCTGTTTTCACTTTATTTTTTGTGCCATATTAAGGCCTGTTCTTCTAGACCTTGTGCCTAACCATAGACATTTCGTTCCCCAGATAATTTTAAATGCAAATATATGAGAAGGGGAAAGTATGGGTGGATGGAGAGATTTCTGGTCCTTGTACATGAGCAGTGCAGTGATCTGTTAATGTGGATGTTACTCATGTTAGTAATAATTATTGAGAGGCACAAGATGCTACTGAGAAACTTCTTCCATGTTAACAACTGATCTCTGGGGGATGGTTTCAGTATTTCCGGAGGATGTTGGAAACTGGTTCCAGTCCTTCTGTGTTTTGGGGTTAATTTTAAAATCAAAGAATCACAGAATCATCCAGGTTGGAAGAGACCTTCAAGATCATCTAGTTTAGCCATCAGCCCAGCACCAGCATAGTCCCTATTTAAAATCTCCCCCCCAAACTATTCATTATGGGTACAATGAGCAGTTTATAATGCTCAGCAGAGAGTGAGGATGCCCTTATGTGGATGACAGTGTGTTCACCTGGAGACCCGAGGCTATGTCATTCAGACTTCATCACTCATTTTGTGGGAGCAGAAAGCAAGCTGCTGAAGTGCCTTACACCTGCAAGGAGCTCTTACTTGCTGGCTCTGAGTGGAGGACTGGTCTTTCCTTGGTCCACAGTGAATATCTTGGTGCTTCCTAAACTGGAGCTTTGCTTATTAATATTTGGTCAAAAAATTTTAAGTGCGAAACAAGACTATCAGGAATTTATTACTGATATTTTTGGCTTTATGCAGTACCTTGGACTCTTGGAGCAGTAGCAGTGGGTGGGAAGCAGGTTTTTTCACTCTTATTACAAAATGTGTGGTTAGTCTCCTGCACACTTGTTTTTGCAGAAGTACTGAGCCTCTGGAGCACTGCTTACCCTGTGCACCTCTGTTTTACTGTTTTTTTCTGTATAATTCCCTCCTTCACAGGGCGTTTCAGCAGGGAAGCTTTGGGGAAGACTTGGAGAGAGTCTCTTACTCCTTCCCATTCCCCAGTCCTGCTGGCAGCTGGCATGGCCCCCTCCACCTTCCTGCTGGTTATAATCGTGGCTGTGTGTTTCTGCAGACCCCTGGTTCAGAGAGGGGCTGTAGCCTCCCCTTTACACTCCTTAGTGTTGCTTTTCCCGTTAGTGTTTATGAAAGACTTCTGCAGATGAAAAACTCCCTTGTGCTGAGCTGAGCATTGCCATATGGCAGAGAACACGTCAGAGTAAACATGTATTTAAAGGACACAGAAATTCTGGATGTGTAGTACGTCCATATTTCTGGATCTGCAGTAGCTCATTTACTCCGTTTCCATCCACAGCTTTTGAAAGTTGCTTCCTACACAAACTTCTCTATTTTTATTCTAGCAAGAGACAGCAAAAAATTAAAGTAAACCACAAAATTTCGTAGTGAGTGGTAGATGGTCACTGCCTACTGATGCCCTGCACAGAATATACAAATATAGTTGAAACAGATGAAGTTTTGTTTCATTTCTGAGATCTGCCCCTGTTGTGGGAATTAAAACAAATCTTTTGAAGATGCATGCTCTCCCATTAAATTGCTTGGGCTGAATTACTGAATCCAGGCAAAAAACCAATTTTGCTCCCTGAAAAGCAAGCTGACTGAATTTGTTAAAATGTTAATCATAGAGCAAGCCTGTGGGTCCCTGGGGCGAGATGCAATTAAAGTTCACAGTATAGAAAGTTTTTTAACTGTCTAGTTTTACATCTTGACTGTAGGGAGAGGAGTTTCCACTGTACATTGAAGACATTGTTCTACAGCTTTTGCAAGTTGTTGGGTTCAGCTGCGAAGATTTTAAAAGCTGCTTTTGTTGGCAGCCTAGGACACATCCGTGACCTTATTAAAGTGGAAGTGAAAGCTCTCTTCTTTTTTTTCTTTTTATTTCTTTTCTTTTTTTTTTTTTTTGCAACAGTAAATCTACTAATTTTACAGTCAGTTGAACAGCAATAGATTAATTTGTTTAAAGTCTGCACTCACAAAGAAAATGTGAACTTCGCTGCCTTGAATACCCGAAACTACAGTGCGATATTTAAAGGGTAGAAACTATTACAACTTGCCCTAGAATGGTCCAAGCAGTTCCCTGTCACCTGCTTCTCAGCACAGGTGCTGACCTCCCCGTCTATTCTATCCCTCCTGACAGACTAGCAGCCAGGCTGGGGCTTTGTGTGCAACAGAGAGCGCTTTTCCAATGACTGGGCCAGTTTTCTTCAGCAACCACAGGAAGCAGAATAAAGAAAAGGTTAAGGGCCACCGCAAGGGTCAGAATGGGTTAAATTTAGTTAACATCAGAGGTTATAGCTTTTAACAAGAGCATGAAGGAAACTTATTCGAAGATGCAATTTGTTTCTTCTTTGTCAACCATTATTTTTTTTACTCTATTGATAGTGACAGCTTAACAAAGTTTTTATATGCCAGGGTTTTCATCCTTTAGAGGATAAAGAACTGTGATGCAAAAAAGAGATGCAGGTGGAAGACTTTATAAAGCCTCCATGATTTTCAAATTGAGGGTTGAAAGTAGGCTCCCTGCGTGGCTAAGTCAAAAATAATTTGTAAATGTTAAAAAAATACACATTATGGACGGAGGAACTGCCTTTTTTTTTTTTCTCCAGTGCAGCTTGCCAAGAGTAGTGTTTTATCGGAAGACTTACAATTTGCCCAATTTAGGATGTATTTTTTTCCAAGGTAATCTTATTTTCTTTTTTATCATCCTCTAAGTATGATCAAAGTCAAATGCCTTTGACAACAGTCTTCATAATCTCCCTTCAAGGTATTTTACTCTATAATGTATGATGCTGGGTTTTTTGTGGTTTTTTCTCCCAATTTAGTGAAGAAACAGAAAGTAGAAGATACACTCAGTGCAGTTGCACTGTTGGGTTTTCAGTCAAATTCTTGGAATCCAAAATGAGGAAAGTTTAAGTCTTTCTGAAAATTATTGAAGAAAAATATTTTTTGAAAGGTTGAGTAGCATTTATCACATTTTGGTACTCTTTTTTACATATCATCTTCTGCCAATTATTTTTTATCAAAATAAAATCACTAATTCTTTTGTTGTTTTATCCTGATGCAAAGTAAAAAATTGAAATCAAAATTTAATTAAGTTTGATAACAATTCATAAGTACAAACAATGCATTTTGGTAGGTTTCTTTTTTCTTTTTAACATGTTTCCCTCAAGGGGAAAGAAAAATGTGATCATCCTTTCTCCCTATCCATCTGTCTCTCTGCCAGTTCTCTCGGCAGTTTTAATTGCCTGGACACTTCAGCCCAGTTTGGCAAAGAAATAGGAGCCTCACAGATATTGCACATTTATAATGACTATATGTATTTCTGACAAGTTGTGTGAAAATAGTGGAGAGACCTTCAAAGTTGTTCTGTCAGAAGGGTTCATCTGGCTGACCAGGCTATACGTATGTGTGTGTGTGGGCTGCCCAGGTAGCACACAGATGTTATCAGACCTGATTTTGCCCTTTCAGTCCTTAAAGGGGGCTTGTAAAAAAGAAGAAAATTGACTTTTTACACTGGCAGATAGATGTAGGACATAGGGAATGGTTTAAAACTAAGAGGAGAGATTTACAATAGGTGTCAGGAAGAATTTCTTTACTCAAGAGGGCAGTGGGGCACTGGCACAAGTTGCCCAGAGAAGTTGTGGATGCCCCATCCCTGGAAGTGTTCAAGACCAAGTTGTTTGGGGCCCTGAGCAACACAATTTAATGGGTTGGAACTACATCCCTACCTTTGACAGAGGGGCTGGAACTAAATGATCTTTAAGGTCCTTCCAACCCAAACAGCTCTGTAATTCTGTGATGCCATGAACAACCCACAGAGTCTTTTGCCTTGCCAGCTGCTCAGGGGCTGCATGGGTGATGTGTAAGGCTGAGGGGATTTTGAGATGGGAGAAGGAGCCAGAGAATTTTGATAGCAATTGAGAGGTGTAGGGAATGTGCGGGTGATTTGGATGTATAATCTTGGTATTTGATACTGTAGGTCTGCTCTAGAAGGTAAGACTGGCAACTGACAACACAAGCCTCAACAATTCAAGTATCAGTTATTTCAGTGCTCAATATGCTCACAGGAGAAATTTCGTCTGATTTGTAGTGTCATTGCTATCAGTGTGATGAAGGCTTGAAATTTCCAGTCCACTTGCTGTTAACTCAGGCTAGTGGTGGGTTCCCAGCTGTGGAAACAAGAGCTGGTTTTGCTCTCCAGAGGGTTGGATTATGCCTTTTTGTGCACATGGCCACTTTGACCTTTCTGGGAGGACTCTGTTTGGAATCAGTTAGTATGAACTCTTTTGCTGGTGTAGAACTAATTCTTCCCCAAGGGTCAGCTGGCACATCTAGAGAAAGTCTGTGCAGATCATTGACAGAAGCATTTGCACTGGTACAGGGTACAGGCAGGTGTATAGACTCTTGACTGGCTAAGGACTGGAGAAGGGGAGGAGGGAGCAGGAGAAATACAGGGCCCTGCTCTGTCCTCAAAGATGGGGAAAGGGGCACAGTCCAGCTCAACCAGTTGAGCACTGCATACCCCCCTCTCTTTGGTCCACACAGGGGCAGCCTCTGCTGAGGAGGTGACTTCAAACAGCCTAATTGCAGTGAAAAAGAAATGAGAAAAAGTGTGGATCTCCACAGCCTAGACACACTGGCCTGGAAAAACACAACAAAAACTCCCACTTACTATTCTGCTCACAAGCTGCCACCAAAACTCAGCTGTGAGGAGAATAAGAGCATCTTTTTAAAAATGTAAAACTGTCTTTTTCTTTTTTTTTTTTCTTCTGAGCTGCTCTTATAGGCTTTAAAGCATTAATTTCAAAAGCTTCACAAAAGCAGCAGGCATCAAACAGCTCAGGCTGAGTGGAAGTTTGGGGAGGTGACTTGTGAAGTTGTGAGGGTGATGGCTGCAGACACAGAAGCAAGGTTATTTGTTTGTTACATGTCAGCAATCATAGCTTGCTTTTAATGATGGAGCAGCAGAGAAGGAGAGTTACAGCAGCCCAGAGAGCCCTGGATTCACACAGCCTAAAGTTCAGCTACATCTTTTGTCTCATGCTTCTGTTGTCTGGGTGATTCTTGGCTTGAGAGTCAGGAGATGTGAGTTTTCTCTGCAGTGCTGACGTGCCCTGTGACCTTGGACAAGTCTCTTCATCCCTGTGCTTCTCCTCTCATCTTTTTGCTCACTAGAATCTCTCTCCCTTTTTCCTTGCAGTGTCTTTCCCTAATTATACATCTGGACCATGGCTGTCAGAATGCAGCTGTGCTCTCAGGTTAGGCACTGCTATTGTCTGAGTGAACCATAAAGAAATCCTGCACTGAGCACTTCACTAGGACTCTCCTGTTATCTCAGGGTTTCACTGACAACCTTAATAAAATAAAAGTCCTTCAAAAGACTGAATGTTCCTGCCTACTGCCCAACTGCCTGCTTTTTCTGTAGCATCTTGAACAAGAAAAAACATAAATTCTGATCCCTGGTTGTCAGAAAACAGTGATTTATAGTATTTCATACTCCCTGATTATTGGTAACGTATTTTTTGTTCCTGAAATCTCAGCAGTAATTTCAGCACTTCACAGTGCCTAATTTTCTTCAAAGTGAATTATAAACCAGCACGGTGCTATATATCTTCCTCATTTTTATAGGTTTTCCTTAATTTTGCTCTTTTGTGGAGGTGCAGTTCATGTGCCTGAGACTAGGGACAAAGCCTCCTCCAGAATTAATTACATAGTACCTCTGAAACCTACTCTATTTTATCCCCGTAAGGATGGGGTCCAGTGCTGAGATAACTGGCTCTGCAATATGATCTCAGCAAAATTGCGTATGTTCTGTAAGTTCAGCTTTCTTTGTATACACTCCTCGACCTCGTCCAAGATGTCGACATCATATATAAAAACCCTAGTATGCTTTTGGGAAAAAAAAATTACATCCTTCAACAACAAAGCATGTACACCAGTAATCCATATCTGCCCTTGCATCTCCTTCTGTTCCAACCAGAGTTCAGACTGGATTTTTCCATGAGATCCGTAGGGAAACTCATCATCCAGAGTTTTGTGTTTCACGTTTTCCTACAGTGTTGTGTCTTTTGTCTTTATATCAGGTGTACTCTCAGACAGCATCTACAGCAAACCTCTCACAGCTGTGTCAGCTTTCAGCATCCTGCATAAGTTGTCTGATCCCAGAGTTTGTACAGTTGTGGTTCCAGATCCCACAGTACATTATCTCATGTTTAATTTTGATACTCTCTCTCCCCTTTCCCTTCTGCCCTCCCTCCACATCGTATAGGATTATAAGAACAAATGCGTGGCTTCAGGAGAAAGGGCTGCCAAAGACAATTTAGTACTTTGTGATAGAAGTGCAGAATTGGAGAATAATTTGGGTTGGAAGGGACCTCAGGGGAGTCATCTGCTCCAATGATATACTAAGAATTCTGGTCTGTGACCTCAGCTTGGGTGAAAAAAAACCTTACTTATCTGTGAATCAGTTCAGGAATCAGCAGGACCTGAGTGATTCTAGGATGCTACCCTTTAACATTCTAATGAAGGGTGGAGACCCTTTTGTATACATTTCCTTAGAAGCAACTACAGTCCTACAAGCTCTGTCCACTTCAATACAAGAAAATAATCTGTATTTGAATAGAACTCTGAAGACTTGTTAATAATTTTAAAGCACTTTAGTCGTGCTGAGACAACTCTGCCTTCCAATCAGTTTATATATTTATTTGGATTCATATGCCAGTGATGTTTACATGGTATCAGACCATAAGTTATTTACATAAATTAAACATGGATGATGGAGCCACAGAAATGAGTCATAATTTTTTCTTTAAAGAACAGCAGGAGGTAATTGTTTTTATAAAGAATTCAGAAACTAGCTCTGCATCAGAACATATAATTGCTCTCAGAAATCAAACAAATTATTCCTATGTTCAACTGACACCAAGTAATCATCAAACATAGATGGTGTTAGAAGGACTGAGTATTTATTCATGCTGTAAAGGCTCACATACATTCTGCAAGGCTCAAATCATTCGGCAAAATATGCTAATAAGAAGTTTTGTAAGTATTACTGACCACAACACTACCTTTAAAAAAATCTGAATTTATTAATCTGCAGCTATATAGTGTTTCCCTGTGCTCAGTGTAGTATAAATTTAGTCTGGCCCTAACAAGTAAGAGCATGGGCATACATAGAGAAACTGAACCTTCTTGTTTGCCTGCTTATTTACAAGGAGATAGAGCAGCAGAGCTTGAATGATTTTTTTTAAGATGCAAATCTCATTAATGTGAACCAACATGTTTCAGCATGTCTCTGAAAAAGATAAGAGTTCTTGTTAGCTATTTCATGTCTGGTTAAAAATAAAGTGGGAGAAATCACAGTATCTTTTCTGAAATGGCCAAAAAAGGGAAGAAGTTAAAAGCATCCTAGAAACCGGGCCAGTTGGTGCTTTATTTAGTGGTTCTTTTTCCATTAGCTCACCCTGCTTTTGTAAACTTTGGAGAGGAATGCTGTGTTATAACAGTAGCATTTGCTTTGCTTTTACAGTTCCATATGTGGATAATGAAAAACAACTGTAATTTGTGAGCTTGAAGTCTAATTAACTGATGCCCTAAAAGGTAAACAGTTTCTTCTAATTATGTCAAAAAAACCCAGTCATGAGCCAAGCAAAGTGATTTATATAGAGGAAATGTAATAAATGTCTGAATAAATATATAGAGGCTGTTCCATGTGTTTTATTTTGATTGTATTAATTATAGATCCTTTGATATATTTCCGATAAAAATTAAATATAGTATATAATGTAGCATTTTGTTGGAGCCAAAAGCTTTGCTCAAGAAGAGCAAAAGACAGGTTCAAGTTTTAGCTCTATCAGCTTCATATCAAAATTTGTGATCTCTCATTGCTCCAGGCTAGGTATGTGAACCTAGTTTTCCACATTCCCATGTTCACAAACTGACCGTAGGAGAAACAGAAAAAGACTACAGAATTTCTGAATTTGGATGTAGTCAATGAAATTAAATAATTAGCTCTTGGTTGGCAATCAGTGTATTTTTGTACAGTGGACAAAGCTACTGATCTTTTCCTCTTGAACAGATTTTGTCAAAGTGTAGAGCTGAAAGATTTGATATGGAAATGCCCTGAGGCTCTTAAAACTCTCATTGCCCTCTGCAGGCTGGGTTTTCTAGCTGAACTAAATTTCGTTAAGTAGAATATATACCAATTACTGATTTCAGTAAATTGTGCCTCAGTAGTTAAGCTGAGCCCTGAAAATAATAAAATAGAAATAGAAATAGAAATAGAAATA
>PYHW01010828.1:3153252-3221583 GCA_013186435.1 Turdus rufiventris | reverse complement strand
TTGGCTATAACAAAGCTTAGAGTGTGACACAGACTAAAACATTAATTTGCAAGCATCAGTCCTGCCCTTGCAGGTCCAAGGAGACTTGGACCCTCCTCCTGGTGCTCTTTTGTTCCGAGCTTCTCTGTAAACATGGTATTTATTGACTTAATTCCAAATCTCCATATGAAGACAGGAAAGCAATATTCTTACCTGTCAGATCCCAGCAGAATTCAGGATATTGCAATTTAGTTTTCTTCTGGCAGGAATAATCAGCAAATGTATAAATGGTGGACTATTTTTCTCTCTTTTACCACGCCCTTATTAATGCACAGATGCTGTTCTGTGAACAAAGATGGTCACAAACAAAAGCACCTTCTCTTGCTAAATGCTCAGGACAGCTGCCAGTGTCCCAGGAAGCAGTTGTATGTGAAGAATCAATTCCAGTGAGAGACCCAAGGGCAGAGAACACTGTTTGACATCTGTGACAGTGATCCTGAAAGGAAAGGGGGGGACATGGGAATGAGTCTTGGGAGTGAGAGGCCCCTGACAGTGCTCAGGGTGGATGTTTACAGCAGGATGTACGGACAGAGTAGATGGTGTTTCTTCCTTGGTGTACCCTTTTGGCTTTGGAATAGTTGTGTTTGTGTGCGTTTGTATACATGTTTGTATTTATATATCCATTTCTGGTTTTGAGCTAAAAATTGCATTGGCTTCTTATTTTTTTTAATAGAGTTTGATTTTTTCTTATGCTATTTGTATTTTATCACTTTTACAACTCATCTGTGCCTTCATGTATCTCATACCTTGTGGCAATTGCCAAATTTAAGTATTTTTCTATTCCTTTCAAAACCTGTTCTTTGAGAGGCAGCAAATAGCCCTTCTATTCTGTTTTCTCAATGTTGTTAATATTTTATTGGTAATTTGTTAATAATTTATCTGTATCAGTCCTAATTTTTTTTGTAAGTTTCATTGTTCTCGTATTTGTAGTCACTTCCCATAAAGTAACTCCATAGCTTTAATATCCTTATCTCATCATTTGTCAGCTCTAGCAGATGCTTTTAGGGTAGTGAGAAAGAACGGATAGAATATCCAGGGTCTGAGTACATCCATACCAGAGCAAAATGGTGTTTTCTGTTTTGCTTCCTGGTAACTCCTGACATTGTATTTACCTTCTTGCCTACCACTGAGTAATGAGCTGTTATTTCAGAGAGCTGTTCAAAGATCTCTTCCCTGGTGATAATACCTTATTTAGAGCCCATCACTGAGCATCCATAGCTGGGATTGTTTTCCCTCATGCACATTACTTGGCATTTTCCAGTGGTGGATTCCATCTTCTGTTTTACCCTCAAAGTCACTGCACAGCGTAAAATCCATCTGCAGCTCTTCATACCCAGTTGTCATTGCTACTCCCAGGCAATTTTGCAACATCAGCAAACTTTGTCACCTCACTATTCACCCCTTGTCCAAATCACTTATGAAAATCTTGGCCAGCACAGCTCCCCAGTGGTTATCTCCTTTACTGTGAAAAACTGTATCATCTATTTCACCTTTTGTTTCACATCTTTTAACCACTTTAGATTAGTCGTTAATCCTCACAGGAGGATATTTTGTGACAGCTCTGCTTCTGTAAGATTCTTCATGAGGGACCTGAGTGGGAGCTTTTTGGAGAAAAGAAGAAAAATAAAAAGCAACAGCACAAACTTCCTTGTGCCCAGAGGGAAAAGTACTTATGAAGGTGGGTGTAGCAAAGCTCCTACTGGCCTTGTTGTACCTGAGTTAAGATGAAAGCAAGTGGAGAATGAAATATCTAAGCTCTTTGGATGTAAAGATGCTCCATGGAGACAGGATGTTCTCCCAGGCAGCCAGAAAATCTCAGTTCTTGAAGAGTTTCAGACCCTGGCTGAAGAAAGCCTTAAGATCCACGTTTTAAATCATGCTTTTCAGCAGTCAGTGCAAAGTCCATAGGCTCCATCCACAGCAGCTGCAACTCTGAATGTTTCATTTATCAAGCTCTCCCGTAACTGTCCTGACCCAAGATGGCATTGGCCTAGCCTGTGATGGTCCCCATGAGCAACCCAAATCATTTCTTTGAGCAGCACCTGCATAATAATTCATTTCATGTCCCTCATTTTAGATAGAAAATTATCTTTCTCCCAGTCAAATCTGATATTAATTGTCATTTATTACCGCAAATTATTGCAATTATAGATGGCTGGCTATTAACAGGCTCTAAGAAAGTGAATTGATGTTTAATTCAAGCTGCCATTTCGTGATTTAGTCATGACTTGCTTGTGTCCTTCAGGCCAGTGCAATGGTGCTGTACAAAATGCTCTGTCTGGAGAGTGCAGTGAGCTGCCCTGGTGGGACTGAGGCCCCAGGGTGCAGTTCATCACCCTGGTACACCTGGTAGTGGAGAAGAGGATTTATTTCTTACCTGAAAGGGTACAGCAGTGTGAGCAGATAGGCCCACTGAGGAAAGAGCATCAGCTCTTCTCTGATTCTCCATGGACAGCAAGGGCACAGCTGTCTCACCATGGTCTGCACCGCAGGCTGCAGGGAAATCTCAGTGCCTGCACCTGGAGCACCTCCTCTCCCTTTCTTCACTGACCTTGGTGTCAGCAGAGCTGTTTCTCTCACTCCTCTCTTCTCTGGCTGCAATTGCTGCTGCAAAGTAACATTTTCCTTCTTAAATATGTTATCACAGAGGCATTATGACTGTGTCTGATGGACTCAGCCCTCATCAGCAGCAGGTCCAGCTTGGAGCTGGCATGATTTATTTGTTAAGCCTTATTTATTATATTAATTAATTTATTATAGGCTTGATTTTTGAGATAAAGCTCAGGGACCACAATATCACAAAACTATTTCTGTTCCATATTTATCTCCTCAGTTCCCATCACGAAGTGTGACAATGTACATCTCCTGCTTCCTTTGTTTTTATCACACCCATCTTAAAAGAAACACAGACTCCTTTAAGAAGCCTTACATCATTAGCCATTCAGCAGATTGCACTTGCTAAGCTTAAAGGGCTGTGGGGGTGTTGAAGAATGTTGTGATTATTGTTGTGAAGTCTTTTGTGGACCCACACATCCCACTTTGGTCCTGACTTGGAGTGCTCAATGGTGTTACTCTATGAAGCAGTCTCAGCAGCTGCTGCAAATTGCATTTCCCTTGTTCCAGCCCATGCTATGTCACACCACCCGTTGAATTGAGTGGGAAGCTTACGTCTGTGCTGGGAATCGTGACTAAAAAGCTGATCCTGTTTAAAAATAAATATTTTGCAGAGTTTTGTGTTTTTTTAGAAGTGAGGCCAAAAGCACCAACTCAATTCACAGTGTGGCTGCAAAATGGTTGCTCCAGGTCCATGATGTAGCAGGTTACCAGGTGGGCAGAGGAACGTGCTGCAGGAATGAGGGAGCAGAGATGCGTTGCTGCTTGCCACAAAGCCGCAGCCTCATGTGGAGACAGTTCTCATCAGCCGCTGCTCTCCTCTCCTTTCCCTGCCCTTTCATGCCCACCCACCACGTTACCACCTGTGCTGTACTGGCACAAGCAGCTTCATGACTGCTGAGCCAAACAGCTGAAAAATGACTTTGCAAAAAGGTGAGTTATTTGTCATCCAAGTTAATACAGTGGTCCTGTTCACCCTGCGTTGCACAAATGACTCTTCTGGCACAACTGGTGGGCAGACCAGAAGCAGAAGCAAATGCTGAAGATGGATTTGGGAGGAAATATGGATTGACTGTCTTGTTAGTGGCAATTAGAAATGTACACAATACAAATACATTTGAAATGTGTACAGCCCACGAATCATATTCTGTGCTTCCCATGTTTCCAAGGTCCTGTCATGTCTCACATGGAGACACCAGAATGCCCCACACAGCGCTGGCATCAGGAATGTTTGGACTTGTGATACCTCCAGGGTGTCTATGTGCCCCCATCCGTACTCTGGAGCCCAAACACACTGGCAGAGCATCCATCAGTGCCTGCTCTTGATGCCTGAGAATCTTTGTGCCCATGTTCTTGTGTCCCACAGCTGCTGTGTGATCAAGTGCTTAATTCAAATACCACAGGGGCACATGGATGTGGGTGCCTTTCCCTCTGCTCTTAGGCTGGAAGCCATTTCCAGCACAGGAGACACAAGACAAGGCTGCTTAGCAGCTTTCTGTGCGTGTGTGCCTTTCCTCTCCTCACTGTGGGCAGAATAAGTCGGTGCTCCAGCCCTTCCCATGAGCTCAGGCACACACAGAGATAAGCTGTGGAAGTGACAGCCTGTGGGTGCCCCTGAGCCCTCTGTCATGGCAAGGTGACTGTTCCCTGTGGGTAGGGATGTCAGATCCCTCCTGCAGCCCTGGAGCAGGCAGATCAGTGTCCCCTCAGGCATGGCAGGAGCTGCTCATCTCCCCACAAAAATCGGTACATCAGAAATGTGCTTCCCTAGACAGCTTTTGTGCCAGCTCCTTTCCTTGACTTGCTGAAGCAATTAATATAATCCCCATATCACCCAGCACTGCTCCAAAACTCTCTTGGACCAAATAATTTCTCCGTTTAAAGTAGTTTGTTCCAAGCTGGCTATAAATCACACACATGACATTGTCCCCCAAATCCCTCTCAGGCCAAGAACATGCAGGTGGATCCTTCTGAGAGCATTCCCAGCTCTGAGGGCAGCAGAGCCCAGTGGCATGTAATGTGGGTGAAGTGCTGGGGCATCCCAGGCATGGCTTGGCCATCAAAGGCACAGAAGCTCCTGATGGTAACAGGACAGCAGGGAGACGCTGGGACAGGCTGGCACTGCCTGCACGCAGAAGGTGTGAAGGAAAAAGCAATCCAGTGTCATCCACTGGGCATGAAATGGACTCCATGGCAAAGCCTCTCCAAGGTCACCTGCTCACAGGAGCAGCAGATGTGGGCTGCAGCCTCCAGACCCAGCTCTGCAGCCTTCTCAGGGGGCTTCTCTGGAGGGAGCAGGAAGCATTGCTGGGATTGCAAAGCTCCATCGGTGCAGGGACAGCAATTACTGCCGGGTGATCCATTCATCTGGGGGGCAGCTGTGTTCAGTAGTCGTAATCTTTTGTTTGTTTTGTGGAAGGGAACATACTTTTGTCCATCTTCAGAATAGAATGGTGGTTAATTTCTCCCAGAAGAAGGAGAGATGCTTAAAGACAATTAAGGACACTACAGTTTTTCCTTCAGTACAGCCTGGCACACCCTGTACTGTGGATAATTTTCTGCAAAAGAGGCTGAGTGTCTGCATCCAGCCCGGAGAAAGATGTAATAAGCAGCTATTAGCATCATGTCTGCAGGTTGCTGAGCACTGCAGTGAGCTGGTTGTCAGTTCTGCACCAGGTTCCTGCTGCCTGCGCTCTTTGAACAGAAAAGTCCTTGAAAATCCATCTGTTTCTTAAAATAGAGAGCTCTGATGAAACTCACCTCACTGTAGCTATGCAATAAGATCAGTTTGATGCTCTTTGGTTTGCTGGTACAGTCCTGTGTTGTCTCTGTGCTCACAAACTTCCATTTTCAGTAAGTGCACATTGATGACTTTGGATTTTACTTCACTGCTGCTTAAATTACTGTGCTAGCCCATGCCTTGGAGTGGTTTGTGCCAGGCTGCCTGCAGACTTTGACCACCATCTCATTCCCTTGATCTTGGCATGCTTGCATCAGCTATAAGCAGGAGGAAAGAGAGAATACTTGTGGTAGTGATAGAAGGAGATTTCTTTTTCGCTACCCAGGTTGTGCTTCTGGGATGTAGAGGGAAAGCTTAAAAGTAAACTGAGAAAAGTCCAGAACAATGTAAACCAGTGACCACATGGTTTTCTGGTTATTCAGGCTGGATCTGTTGCAAAACCATCAACTTGATGGACAGGAAATCTGCTGATAATTTTGTGTGCTATATGTCATGGCAGAGGGACTTGCCAGGTCAGCTGGGACTTTCTGGATTTTGCACAAGCAAAGGCAGGAGCAGGAGGGAAAAGCCAGCCATGGTGTCCTGCATCTCCTGCTAAAGCTTGGAGAAATGGGGAAAAAGCTCTGTTTTATCTTCCTTGTATCCTCAGCAGTGCTCCTGCAGCCTTTTCCATTGTCTCTCTGCATCCCTTTCCTTAACACACATACACACACAAAAGCAGTTTGTGCAAAAGGCAGGATGCAGGATAGGAGAAGAACATTCATTTCCCTACTTGGGTCTGTTGCTGCCGGAAAAGCGTTAATTTTTATTACTATAGCACAAAGAAGATGCTGAGCAGCCTGCATGAGGAGAGAGCAGCCCCAGGCGCCTGGCAGCGCAGCTGAGGTGCGAGACGTGGGGCTGCTCGCCTGTCGGGCATCTGACGCTTTTCTGGCTGGTTCTGCTGCTGCCAGAGCTGAGCTGACCTCCAGCTGCCTTTATCGCAGGCAAACACGCGTGTGGGTTTCATCTGTTTCTAGTGGAACAGGGAGAGTTGGTATTTAAGTGTGTCTGGGCTCCTGTGGTAAATCTCTCCCTTTTTGCCTCCTCCAAAATCCTGTGCTCGCAGAGGACCACAACTACACAAAAAAAAAAAAAAAAAATAAAAATAAAAAAAAAAATCCTACTTTCTCAGAAACTTCCCAGAGTGTATTTTATTTACAGAGCTGGAAAAATCAGCCGATGTGCGGCTGTTGTGGTATTTCCATCTCAATCCTTTCGGTGAGTGCCCAAGTGAGCTCCTTGCTGACCCAGCTCTTCAGCCTGCTCACAAACACAGATCCTTCTCACAAACCCGCAGTGTTTAAGGGTAGAAGGGAAACTCAAATCCCTTGTGCAGACTGCCTGTCTATCACAGGCTATTGCGTTTCATTCTCACCTCTGTCTGGAGCCCAGTCGCTTGTGTGGGAATACAGGCATCCAGCCTTGAGCTGGCAAGAGCTATTGCCTCTGGCGCTGAGAGTTAATGGTTGAGCACCCTGGCTGGTGGAGGTTTGCACTCCACTTCCAGGCTGAATTTGTGAGGCTGCGGCTTCATTCCTCAGTTTTTGCTCTGACTTTCTCCTCTCTATCTGCTCCTTCGCACCCCCTGTTTTCCTCCTGAACAAAAGTTCATAAAATTGTAGCAAGGTCAGCTCTCACTATCCTTTTATAAGTGCTTCAGGTGTTTCATCGTAGTGTTTTCTCCAAGTCTTGAAATGTTTAGGGTTTTGTTTGAGTTTGTTTTTGTTTTTTTTACTGTAACATCTTAATATTGAACAGGTTCCAGAATTGCAGAGGTGAGAAGTGGATACAGTGATCAATGTGGGGAGTTAAAACAACCCTTTAAAACAGCTCCTTTGGGTATGCAGAGACCATTTAGGCACACAAAGGACATGTTTTCTTGCTTTTTCCCTCAATTCCTCATCCCTGCTTGGACACAACCTTGCTATCCTGCCCCCTTCCCTACAGCTCTGCATCTAGTTCCATTCTTCAAAAGCCTTTTCTTTGTAGGGCTTGGCAGACTGAGAAGTCCATCTTTGCTGTCCTGTGCCTTCCAGCTGCTTGGAAAGGTGCTGCTCTCCTGGTCACCAGCGGGACTGCCAGTCCCTGCTGTCTCCTGTCAAAGCCACCCCATCCTGCACCAGCTGCTGAGCGTCCTGGTGCTGCTGGTGAGGTCATCACCCCTTTCAGGTGCCGAATTTTAATTCCTTTTAGCATCTTTCTGAGGTGGAGCAATGCAGGTATTTGCCCAGGTAATGCAAAATGCAGGACAAAGCACAAGGGCCAAAAGCTGTAACGAGACATAAACCAAAGTGAAGGTCCCAAGGGCTCAGGCATTCATCTGAGTGAGCTCACTGAGCCCCTGCCCAGCTCCAGCTGCTCCTGGGAGAGCTTTAGGAAGGTTTTAAGCACTTTTTTAAAGCACTCACTTAGGCAGTTACTGTAAAACAAAGCATTAGAAAATGTCCTGTTGCAGGAGCTCCCAGGACCTTTGCTCTTGCATGCCCACACAACCTCAGCATCTCCAGCCTTCAGAAGGAGCTTTGAGCAGGGTGGGTGGTTCAGTCTTCCCTAAATTGATGCATGCATAGTCCATCAAAGGGACATTGAGTCAAATTTGCAGATGGATGCAGCTTCTGTTAAATCCAGTGCTAAACTGGTCATGTAAACCAAAGCAGGCTTTCAGCTGGAGTCTCTTTATTCTGTAATAAATTCCTAAATAGACTGTCAGATTTGATATTCTCTCATAAATGTCTAATTAAGGAAAAAATAAAACCTCTGCTTCATAAAATTCCTGACTGATAGTACTAATAAAATGTCATAAATAGCAATGAATGTTGTGATAATGCTTTTATAGACTAATCACCTTTCATAATCATTAGCACAGAACTGATAAGCACCCAAACTAAGACATCTCGGTGCCATGGTGGTGTTGCCAGATGCAGGACAGGGAATGGCCAGGAGGAAAAGGAGAAAGGAGGGGTCTTCTTATCAGCAGCTGTTTTTGGTGCCTTCCTCACCACTTCCCTGACTGGAGCTGACACTGGGGCCCTGGGAGCAGGGAACCCTGTCCTCAGGCTCTTGGGAGTTCTCTGGCACAGCCTGTCCCCTCATGTGGCATGTCCTGTGGAGCATTACCCTTGCAGCAGGGAGCTGAGAACGAGGACCATGGCTTGCACCACAGCAATCTGGGGAGGCCCAGATCAACCCCTTGCTGGGTTTGAAGCAAAAAGGAGGCTCCTGGCCCAACTTGCTTGTCCCCAAGTAGGGATGAAGGCAGTATTTTGTTCCCCAGGCATCACACCAGAGAAACAATCTCTTCAACTCATGCTGGCCCCACAACCCAGCTGTACAGGGGCTTCAAAGTTGGAGACGGTTCCCTGGAAATTATGTGCAAATATGCAAATTATTTCATTATGTCGCTGGCATGAAGTGGCACGCACAGAGCAGTTAAAAGCTTGGCAGCGACAGAAATGGGGAAAGTGAAAAGGAGTTCAAAGAGGGATGCTGAGCTTCCTCAGCCTGTTTTTGCCCTCTGTATAAGTGAGGTAGGGAAAAAGACTCAAGGCTGGCCAGGGAAAGTGTGATAGCCCCAGCTACCTCCACTGTGCTTGGAAAATGCAGCTGAAGATGGATACCTTGGCTGGAATGTGCTCATGAGCCAAGTGGCATCTGTGCTGTGTTTGCAGTACATGTGGATCCCTCCTAGCCTTGTCCAGGAAATCCTGAGTGGTAGAGAAGGAGGCACCATGAGCTTCTGAGTTTTCTGTGTCCTCTGAAGCAGAAAGGCAAGAAAATGCATTGTTTTTTCAGAATTCTCTGTGCAGCACAGAGATTTGAAGGGATGGGGCGGTGCATGTGAAATACCTGGAGTTACAACATTGGGGGAGATCTGGAGGCATACATGTAAATCTGCCCAGGGCAGATGCATTTTTCCACCCGCCATCCACAACTGGTGTCACACTGGCTGTTGGTCAGCTGGCTGCCTGGATCCAAGCCCGGGGCTGCCAGCACTGACCTGGCATTGCTCTCACCCCAAGCTCCACAGCCTGCTCCAACATCCTCACCCCGGCTGCTTTCTGCTGGCCACGTCCAGCCTCGTGCTTGGAGCCTCAGCAATTAGATCATTCAATAACCATCTCAATCCAGGCTGTTTTGTGTAAAGCATTTTACCTGGCTTTATTTCTCGCATTGCTTTGTATTCCTTCAAACTCCAAACCCGCAAATCGATGCGGTGCTGCTGTTTTTGCCTCTAAAATGTTTACTCCTGGCTCTCTTTAGGACCTAAAAGGCTGAAAACTGCATCATAATTGTCTAATTAGTCCTAATGCTGCGTAGTGTTGACTGTTTAGTTACCATATATTGTGTACAGAACTAATTGTGGTGAAAGTAAATGAATGTGAAGGAAACAAACAAGCTACTAGAAAATAATTACTTGGAGTGTTTCTTTTTAGTACCTGTACAGCAGATTTCATTATAGTCAACAGCTTCTAAAGCTGCTTGAAATAGCGGTATTTGTCATTTTCATAGAAACTTGATAATGACATTAATTTATCTTAATGGTCTGTTCTATTGTTATAAATAGTAAAATTAGCTTAAATTGTCTTGCTTTTGCTGGTTTTGGATGGCTCCAAAGGGCCCCACAACAGCAGATGAGTAGATAATTTGGTGTGCTTGACAGATTTCCAATAATTTGTTATGTGGAACATGAGGTAATGCTAGTACCATTAATGTTCATTTTCCTCTAAATTCATTACTGCCCTTTTCCCTTTTATCTTTTTTAATGTCTGGGCCATTTTTCTATATTTCAAGTGGAGCTACAAAGCCTATTCATATTCAGCTATAGTAGCTATTAACATTCTGCACATAGAGAACATCATGTAAGAAAACAACTCTTTATGAAATGATGAGGCTGGTGGCTATTTATGCTGAAAAGTAGGCAAAATGGGTTGTTTGCTGGTATTAGGGATTGGCTGTAATTAAGTCAAATGTAATTTTAAAGAAATTTAAATGTTTTCATTTTTATAGCCAAGGTAAAACACAATTCAGGGAAATTCTAAGATGGTGTAAATGCATTAATAAAAACTATTTTCCCTGTTTTCTACTCCCCCTGATTAAACTTCACCGAGGATTTTATGCATGGCTAGTTATTTGCACAATATTTTCTACCCAATTTAAACCTAATTAGTCTTGGGAAAGTATTAAAATTAATGGTACTTTTATGTGGGTTTGCTGATATGGTAATGATCTGAACAAACAGGAGAGCTTTCCATCGAGGAAGAATAAATTTTCCTCCTGCTCCTTTTCTTTCTTTTTTACCTTTGTCTCTAAACAACATCAGTGTCCTCTTTCCCTCCAGGTGCAGAGCCATGGGAGGAGAGGAAGGGACAAGGTTTTGCTGTCCATGTCTCACTGGTGTGTCTGTAGTGCGTGTGGAAATCTGAACAGGAGGAGTGAGACACGAGGCTGGCTGCTGTGGGGTGACCATAGAGGGATGACTGGCACCACGGCCACGGCCCCTTGATGTGGCAGGGAGCAGAGGCAGGCCAGGAGGGGAGGCAGAGCTCTGGGGAGATGATGATGCCCTGGGGCTGCCTCCCTGCTGAGCAGTGATGGTGATGATCCCCTGTCCAACCAGGTGGGAGGAGGACGATCCTTTCTGCTGGAAAGTGCTCAGTGAGCTATGGATCTTGGCAGGTTTCTACAAAAGTGTATTTTCGTGAAATTTCAAATGAAAGTGCTCCCAAGTGAAGGAAGTATTCTTGAAAACCGCAGTTTTCTTTCAGGAAGAGCTTGATTGAGAACATTCTAAATTTCTGTACTATTTTTAATAATGAGATTATTTTATTTCATAGGATCATAGAAGGTTTGAGGTGGGAAAGGACCTCTGGAGGTCATTTAGTCCAGCACCTCAAGCCAGTTCTCTAGGACCATGTCCAGCCATCTTCTGAATGTCTTCAAGGTGGGAGTTGACATTTCCTCGGTTTGGGTATAGCAGGCAACACGTGGCTCTGAGAAACCATGAATTACCATGATAGTCAAACCAATGCATTATTTTTGTGTTTAAGTTCAGCCACTGCTTGTGCCTGATGCAAATGCCTGCCCTCTAAGCCTACATCCCAGCACGGCTGCTTGGTTGTGACAGTGTGATGATGGGCTGCCCTCATGATGTTTAGGGTTCAGCTAACCCCCCATCAGTCAGAGGGCACGCTTTCCTGGCTGCTCTCAAAGCTGCCCTTCTCAGGGGCTTCACCTCTGAGTAGCTTGGAAAACCCCTGCTGTCTATGGTAGGATTCCTCTCACCGAGCTTTAGACACTGCTGTGCAAAAGCTGCTCTGCTCATCCTCACTCCCTTTCAAGAGAGGGGAGGAAAAAAGCTATGCCCACAGTGCGAGTCATCTGATTTGTTTTAGACAACTGCTCTAGCATGAGATGAACAGCACCAAAATTGCCAGTTTCTGTCCATAAAGGAGAAAGGGAGCCCAAGCTCCCTGCTATAAATGCTAGGTATCAATGTGATTGATACCTGTGCCTGGCAAAGCATCTCTGTCCTTGTGCCTCACTCCCAGACCATGCGGGGAGAGATGCTCCTCTCCTGGAATTCATGAAGGTCCTGGGAATCCCAAAGATTGTACAGTTGTGTTTTACTTCTAGGTATGGGAGTACACAAATTACACAATAGCAAGTTTTTCCAGACTTCCAAGGCTTATGTTTCTTTCCAAGTTTGGGCTGAAGCTTACTTGCAGTCTCCCTAGAGGTGTATTGTGTCTTCCTGGTTTGTACATATGAGTTTTAATTTGTATTTTTTTAAGATGTGTTTATCTTATTTTTAAATTTTGTGTATTTTGCTGGGCATGCTGAATTGTAAACATATCCTTGGGGGGGCTTTGTTTGTTTGTTTGTTTTGGTTTGGTTTTTTTGGTTTTTTTTTTGACTCTCGCTGCTTCTTTACTGAGAAATGTATTGACTTGACTGAGTATTTATAATTAAAATATCTGCTACTCTAATCTTCCAAAGACTCACAGAGTGGCAGTCAGACACACCTGGCTGAAGCTGGAATCGGCACATTTTTTCTGTTGTTTGCAAGTGCCTGTCACAACATGCCAGGTTTGCTCCTTGCTCCCTGCTTAGCTTTTATCTGTTCCACAATGAAAAATAACACTAAACAAAGGGGAAATTTGCATCACAAAGATGCATCTCTGTGCTCAGCCTTCCACCCCGAGATGAAGTAGATAGGTTTCCCATTTCCAGCATCAGAACCCATAAGATTGGTAATCAGACACTCTTAAGCCCAGGTGAGCATCTCCTGTGAATGGGAGACAGGGGAGAGCAAAGCAGCATCTGAAGGGTAGGGCTGAGAAGGCATTTACCCCAAACCAAGGCAGATGTCCATTTTGTCACTCTGACTGAATACCTGGAGCCCCTGAGAAGGAGCTGTGGCTGGTGCCCAGGAAAACCCTGCCAGCCTGGGGCAGCCAATGGCCACCACAAGGCCACCAGCATGGGGCAGTGACATGACTGTGAGGCCAGTCATCAGAGGGGCTCTGAGCAGGGGACTGGCACATTGCCACTAAAACCTCCTCTTCCAGGACTTTAGCACGTGTGTGTAAAGGCTGATTTGCTTTGGAGCTCTGCACAGAGGAGTTTTTTCAGGGAGTGAGTTTTTTGTGTGTAGTTATATCTCCAAGACCATGCCCCAGCCATGACCACCAGCAATAGCTGAGGAGTTGTGGCTCCCTGTGCTGGCAGAGCACGAATTAAGGCACATCATGACAGAGACCTGCTGTTGCTAATCCAGGTGCAGCATGGTTGTGTGGCACATGAGACCGTAACACACACAAAGACACGGGTGTAGTTGATCTATTTGCTAACAGAATTAACCAATAATAGCAAAAAATGAAGGATTTTCTAGAAGCAAACACTTCAGACTTCATTAGATTAGGAAAGATTTCCTCTGCCTTATGGAAGACAGGACTGCAGAAGCAGCAGCTGCCTAAAGATCTTTCTGTGATGCTTCTTGATTGACTCCACTCCTGATGAAAAACCCCTCCCTGTGCCTTCCTTGCCAACAAAAATAATGAGACACAGACACAAAATCAAGTAAGTGCAGACAGAAGCATTGCTGCTGGATGCCTTCAAAGCCTATGCTGGGGTTGAACCACCTGTCCTGGCTGTACTCACAGCAGCAGTTCTGGTCCAGGGTGGTGGGTCAGGTCTTGGTCCTTTGGAAAAGATAGGCTGTACAAATAATGAGGGAAAGGTGAATTAGGAGAGAAGGAAAAAAAGGAAAGCTGAGTGTGGGTGGTTTTTTTAGCCTAGCTTAGGCTGATTTACAGCTGTGTAAGGAAGTAGAGCTGTGCCTTGAGGAGCTGCAAGTCTGGAAGGAGAACAAACAAGCAAAGTTCAGTCTTGCCCAATGGGCCACCCAAAAGCTGCAAACCTTTACGTAGTTATCCACAATTAGTAACCTATACCATATAGGTAGTTTTAGTTAGTTATATGGGTAATTATAATATATACGTAATAAGTATCATATAGGCCATGAAAATATATTCTTGATAAACATGCTGGAAAACTACCTACAGTCTCATGGCCTGAGGTTCTGGTTGATAACACACCCCCATTCTTGATCATAACCAGCCTGGCTGGGAAGCAAGACATTGCCAACATCTGTTCTTGTGCAAGAACTGCTGTTACAAGTGTTTCTGGGCCCAGGCCAGAGATTTTAGGTTGTTGTTGGAAATTGGTCCCTCTCACCCTTCCTGAGGGTACCTGAGGAGGCAGGCGAATTACAGGTTTGCATACATGGCCACTGATAGAGGGAATATTTTCCTGTGATTGTGTGAATCCCAGGAGACTCAGCTGATGAAAATGATTCCTCTGTGATTGATTGTGTCTCTGGATTTCTGTCAGACACTTTTGGAGAGAGAAAAAAAAAAGTGAACATTACATTCAAGGAGCTTAATGCAAAAGTTTCTTTAGAAGGAAGTTCAGGTTATTTTGGACAGCTGAGAGATTTGCCCTGAAAACACAACTATTTTTGGTATCAGGGAAGGTAGTAAAACTTGCATAGGTAATGCCATCATCCAGGGAAAAGACAGTAAAACTGGCACTACAGATGAGCAGCTCCTGGCAGGATATAGCGTGTGGGAGCAAGGGAGAGCACCCTGGGAGGGCAGCCCAAGGGAAGGACTGCTGGAGCAGGAGCAGGGAATGCTCAGGGCTCTTCTTGCCTTGCCAGAGGAAGCAGGAACAGGGAGCCAGTCCTGGTGCCAGTCTCAGGAAGCTGCTTGGGGCACTCAGTGCCTTTTCTGCTGCAGTATCACGGTGCAAAGGTGTTCAGAGCATGGGAGATAAATTTGGGGGACACTGAATTCCTTGATTTGTTTTTACTTTTCTAGAGTTCCCTGCAAGTCATTCTTTTCCAGTGCAGCAAAGGGTGGAAGAGCACATTGAAACAATTATTTATAAATAGTTGCATCTCGAAGCTACACAGAACCATTATTCCTCAAAGATGCAAACACAAAATGATTTTGCATTGTGTGAATTATTTTCCTATTTGAAACACAGAATCTCTCTCAAATAGCTTTAAAACCCTCATTGTAGCGAAGCATCCAGTTTGTTCCATTAACTACTCACAGAGTCAACTGGAGAACCACTGTTATTAATTTCAATGGAAAGCTAAAATGCAGTTCATTTTCTGTAATTGCAGGCCCATCACCTAAAGATCCAGGAAAAGCTTTTAATCCGAGGCATTTTTAGAAGGGTATGATTACATTGGATATCTTCATAAGGTGCATAATTACCAGGGCGCCAATGACAAAGAAACACAAAGAGCCAAACTTCCCAGGCTGTTAAAGCCTGCCTGCCAACCTGAGGCCACTGCTGTGTGGGGTGCTGGGGTGGGTACCAGAGGTGGGAGACCTCTCCAAGAACTACCCCTGATGAATCCCAATCTTCTCATGGGTGGGGAGCAGAAAATCCAGCAGCTGTCCTGGTGCCTGCCTTGAGCCCCCAGCTCAAAGCAGCCTTTACACCTCCCTGGGTGCTACATGTCAGAGCATGATGCAGAGATAACCCTGGGAGCCTGGAGGAGGCATTAGTGGGCTGGAAGATGCCTTGGGAAAAAACAGCACTTGAGACAGTTGTAGTGAAGCAGCCAAAGAAAGGGAAGAAGCAGTTGTAGGGAAGCAGCAGTTGTAGGGACTGCAGAGGGACAGTGGTCAGAAAATACGCAAAAGGGCCAAAAAAAAAAAAAAAAGTGAAAAGTTTGGGAAGAAATATCTGAAGGTAAACGCTACATAATTCAAGGATGAAAAAGACTCGTGAGGTGCAAAATATTCAAAATATGCAAAAATAAAATTTCACCCCAGGGTGGAAACCACACCGACCCATCTGGGATAAAACCTTCTGCGTCTGGACAGCTGACCCAGGATGCCTGACCAGCTCCACAGGACGGGATGAGGGCAGTGGCATGGTGGCTCCTGGCCTGTCCTGACTGCCCTCTCAGCCATCACCCCGTGCCAAGCTGCCAGCCACGCTCACACTGCAGCCAGAAGGGACTGCCTGGTTGAAATTTGAGGTCTTTGGTACCCTGACTCTGCTCAATCAAAACAAACCACACAGCACCTCCGGCATGTTTGGGGGAAGAGGCAAATCCAGCTGGAGGGAAGAAGAAAGGAAAACCTTCAGTTTTGAATTATTGCTTGGCTCTTTTGCTCAAGGAGGCACAGCCACAATCATCTGCTACAATTCAAGGCGGCTGCAGCCCGGAGGCATCCTGGCGGGACTCGCAGCCACGGGCAGAGGTTCAGTGCAAGACCACTGACTCCAGGCAGGGTCCTTTATACTCACAGAGGAAATTCAGAGCTGTAGAAACACAGAGATGCCAGAAAATCAACCCACTTAAATCAGGCTTTTGAAATGCATTAACATCCCTTTCCTTTGGCTCTTGGCTTCAGTCCTCTCTGGCTTTAAGCACTGCTGGATGCTGAGCACTGGCTGCAGCAGTGGAGGGGCAAGAGAGTTGAAGATGTTTCTTTCCAGGGGTTTCACCATTAAAGAGGAGCCACCTCTCGCTGCATCCTACAACAAGGGACACTTTAACTGATTGCAAAAAGAGTTAAGTGTACTTAGCACCTTGGTAGATGAGGGCTAAGGTGGGTAATAGCCACGACAGAAGTAGCTGCTTGGGAAGCAATTTAATTAATAAAAATGTAAGAAACAAAAAGGTCAAGCCTTGCTTCTGCTGTGCTACATTTAATCTGCACATGTACACAGGACTTCAGCCTCGCGGGTGTTGCTTTTTTTTTCAGCTGGCACATTTCCCCAAACACGATAACATTTTTTAACTTTAGTGGATGACATTTTGTAATATGTTTAAGGATATGCAATATTTTATGCTTACAGCTTTTTGCTATTGTTGTTCCAATATGGCACTGATGCTGGTATTAAAGTTTAATATGATTAGAAAGCTCAATTGTATAACCAAGGGGTTATACTCTTTATCTATTCTAATCTGATTAAAAGGCTTCTCTTCTGTAGCTTTCCACAATCACTTTATATCAAAACCTGGGGGCAAAGCAACCAGCACTTTGGTTTGTCCCAGATCAAACAAAATACCAAATGGTTTCCTTCACTGTGTTCTTAATTCCTTACCCTAAAAAGCTGCGTCCAAACTGCAAACCCAGCTTGTTTGGCTTTAGTGGAGCTGTTCAGTGAGAAAGGGCTGTGGAAGCAGATGCCCAGGCTTGCCCCAAGGCTGCCTAAGGCTCAACAGCTGCCTGTTCATGGGCAGAAAAAAGGCATTTTGGGTGTTGCTGCTTGGTGGTTTTGCATCACCATGTACTATGCTTTGGGGTTAAAAGAGAATTGGCAGAATAACCCCTGATACAGCACAGGTCCATATGGGTCCATAGCATTAGCAAGCATAGCTTCAACACCTGAGTTAGAGTCCTCCTGATGTGTTTGTATCAACCCCTGCACCTGCATCTTGAAAGTGGGGGGTGGTTGTTCTACAGACCACCTCCCTCTAAGATCCCCCAAAACTGAGTCACCGCTGGGACCACCAGCTCCCATGAAAGCAAGGCTGGTATTCACCACCGTGGCAGGCTGCTGTGGGATGCAAAGTGGCCTCAAAGCTATTCCCTCTTCCCTCTAGACCTGAGCCATGGTCTCTGCACTGTCCCTACATCCAGCTACTGTGGCTAAGCCAGGGTAGGAAAGGTCTGGGAGGGAATTCGAGGCTACTGCTTCTGGAGGAGAGGAAAGAGGGGCAGCCCCTCTTGGATGTGGTATTTGCCCATTAGAGTCACAGAACAGGCTCTACCCTTCTATTTCATGCCCAACTCCTCCCCAGCCTGAGATGGGAGCAATTGGCCCTCATCCCTCCTTGTGCAAACAAACCTAGCTTTCCCCACTGAGGAGCATGCTGTTTGGTTGGCTGTGCTTGCAACCCACAGACTCACCCAGACAGCCTTTACCAGCACAGCTCAACAACAAAAACAATGCCCAAACCCAAACACATTCCTTCTCCTTCTAACCGGCTTCAGGCCCAGTGGATGCCACAGTGTTGCTGAGCAGGCTGCCTGGGACCAGATTCTTGAGCCAGTTTGATTCCTGAATTTTCTGCATGACTCTAGAGAAGGGATTTCATCACCACTGCATCTGCTGAAATGCATCACTGACATGGGTGCTGCATCCATACTGCTCCGCTGATATTCAGGAGACTCATCCATTTGTGGTATGTCAACAAACAGAGGACATCAACATTAAGAGTAAGCTTTCTTATTCACATAATGTTATTTGAATTGTCCCAGAAGTATAAAGTCTTCTCATCCTCTGAGCAACAAGTAATTTAAGAATTGTTTTTCATTAGCGAGACATTTATTTCAGGTGTGACAAGGTCTTGCCCTTCTCTATATGTCTACAAACAACCACTTTTCAGATAAGTAAGCCCACCTAGAAGTTGTCCGAGACAACCAGGATGGGGATTTTCACTGACCTTCCTTGGCATTACATCACCTTTTTTCTTGGGCCATGTGGCATGTATTGTCTTAACTCAGTGTTTGCCATCACTGCTGTCCTGCCTGGCACACACGTACTTTAAGTCATCAGGATCTCCTACCTCAGTTTGTTAATAAATGGTTATGATCCATTAAAATTGCCTCAGAAGTAAATGGTCAAGTTTCTTTAAAGATAGGAACTTGCCTTGTATCTGATGTTGTCTGGGTCACACTCTGAGAATCAGGTTCAGATTTTCATCATACCCATCCCAGATCTATGATAGAATTTGGAAATATATTTTTAATATATATTCTTAATTCTTCTGTGACGTTGATTTTCCCCTCAGTTGTTCATGACTGTGAAGAGGAAGTTTAGCATGGCTAACAAGCTTTCTAGATTTCACTTTTCTGCCATGCTGTGATGCAGAATAAAGTCTTTTACATTCTTAATTGGAGATCCCTAGGGCTGTTTGGAAAAGTTGTTCCTCCCATGAAGCTCCAGCACACAGATGACCAAGGCAACCACCTCACACAAAGCTCTGTGCACCTCCCCATGCAGCAATGAACTCATTCACCTGTCTGTAAACCAAAACTGATGGTCTGGCTCCTACCTTACAAGAAATACAAGACCTCATAGCCTGCTGGCAGATGTGGCAGGTTTCTTCTCTATTTCTGTCCATAGACACGGTTCTCTTTTAAAGGAACTCAACTACTCATAACTACTGCAAGGAGCAGCAATACTGGGCAACTTCACTGCAAATCACTGAGAAATTGCTTTTAGATGCATTCTAGCATTGCAGACATCTAAGGATAGAGAATCCTTGCCTTCAGGAGATGGAGATGGGAACTGATAACTAGGAGGCTCAAGTTTCAGCTGTAAAACTGATGTTTCCAGCAAGACTGTCTCCTTGCATCAAGCCTCTGCTGTGAAAACATCCTCCAGCTGATCAGTACCAGCTGGCATGGAGGGGGAAAGAGGAAACTCTACTTGTGGCGAAGTACCATAAAGCACAGATCTTACCTCCACTTCAGAAACATTTCTCAGTGCTGGGACTAATGCTGGTATGTCACCCTGGCAGGATGAGCATACCATCATTCAGTAACTGTAATTTATGGTAAGTCACGGGAGGAAAAAAATTATCTTTAAACTAAGTCTGCACCAAGCTCCCCTTATCTTTTGCAAAGAGTGAGACGATACATTTGAGTTATTACAATGTGTAGAATGAACTTTTATTTTCATTCATCCTTCATTAATACCATACAATTACGTAGATAGCAATATTTGGAAAAAAATAATCTTGAAATAATTTAAAACAGAAGGCACAGAAAACCAAACCCAACTATGCTGCTACAAGAGAAAGGGGAAAAATGATTCAGGAAGCGAATTTATTCCGAAAAGTTTTATCGCTTAGATATTCTGATCAAAAGCTACAGCACACAGAAACAAAACCGCACAGTTTAAGCTAACCCATGCTTTTGTTACATTTAACATATAAAAGGAAAAAAAAATCTAAAAATATTTTTTGCAGGATTTTGAATGAAAAGTGTAATTTTTAAAATAAAAACCACTAAATCTAGTACATATGTCAAAAACATCCCTAAAGCCTACACACTAAGATGTACTTCACAAAAAAGTCTGCATTAAGGGCAAAGCATACAGTTAAACACCATCTGGGGATGGGAGATAACTGGTTCTTAAATCAGTCAGAGTATCAAATAAATTTGGTTTTGCTTCAGAAACAAGGATTCTTACTACAGTAATATACTGGAGAGGACATTCTTTTGTATTTTAATATTATGAGATTAAACCAATAGTATACATTACAGAGAGGAACAGAACCATTCATATGAGATTTCGCACTTTTTTTTTTTTTTTTTTTAATTTGCAAAAGAGTAACTTTATTTCTTTTGAAAACAAAGCTACTGGAATTAATGACATGCGATAATATGCCCTGATACTATACTAGCTAAGCTTGAAAAAAAAGTTCATGCTTCACAATTGAAATATGCTATGACTCTCAAATACATTCTCTGGTAATTAATAATACAATACAGAGGTCATTCATAAAATCAGTTCAGGTAGGGAACCTGGTTTATAAATGAAGCTCTTTTCAAATATTGAGAACACTGACAACACATAGGGTTAGCTCCAGGTCAGCACATTTCTTTCTGTGCTCCACCCCTCTTTTCTTAAACAAGTAGGTGCTTAGCCTGCAAATACCATGGAAAGGCAAAGTCTAGAAGTTACAGATTGGTTTGTAAAAATATTAAATACAATCCAAGACAAACAGCATTACTGACAACTTAATAGCAGGTGCTATTTCTCTAAAGGAAAAAAAAATCCTGAAATGCAAAAGAGATCTTTTCAGCATTTGATATCAAGGCATTTGCACATTTGTCAGGAGGTGACAGTAAGAGTGAACTTTGCAGCTTACTTTGCAGTTGGACTTGAAATCAAAGAGCTTTCCTTCTAGCCTGCTCACCTGTAAACCGTAACATATGTTTTCTTAATAGCTTGCTTTTTTCCCTGGAAATAATTTTCTCATTTAGAAAGTACAAGTCAAAGTATTGTTTCCACACTTGAATAAAGAGAGCTGACAACTACAATAGAAACAGTAAAAATGATCTTCATAAAAATGTTCATCAAAATTCTCTGACATAGCAAAACATTCATTTGTAAAGTAAAGTCTAATACTGCAAGCCATTCACTCAAAGGCGACCTTGGGCACATGAATCCTTGCCAGCATTGCAATGGGAATTACTTCTGTATTTCTTGTCATTATAGGGTACAAACTCTGTAATATATTAAAGTTTCCTATCAAAGAGTCCAATTATTGCACTTTATAAAAGTTCTAGTAATATCAGGCTTTTGTCCTACTTTTCTATGAACACTGATGCCCTGCAAAAAAAATTTGGGGGACCAAGTAATTTCTGATGAGTAAGATGGAATACTTGAATCAGCCCAAAATATGGAATCAAAAATGGAAAAGTTTAGGAAAGGAAGAGATATAACCTCTGGAAACAGGTTTTGGTTCAGAGCAGCAGACAGATGTATCATTCTGGTATGGATACACATTCTCTTTGCTAGGAAGAGTGGGCAAATGAATGTTACATTTATGTACCACAATATAACTTGAGGGCTTTGCAGAGAAACCCAAAGAACCACTAAGTTCTTCTGCTGACCCTACAAGCCTGATGGGAAAAGCTCAATGACAGCCATATTTGAGTGGAGCTTTCTCTGTGAGCTCAAATACACTTGCATTTTTGTCAGCAACGGACAGAGCAAACAAAAATAGCTATTTCAGGATGGCAAAACAGGTAGAGTAGTCTGAGAGGCCTCTAAAAAAGGAAAATACAGCAGTTTTGGCCCTGCTTTTAACCAGCTGTATCAATAGGGAAAAAAAAAAAGATAGAGGAGATTCTTGTGCCAACTATCTAGAAAAAGATGCTGCTTGAACCAAAGTGATTCACAACTCTATATGAGGCTTCCAGGCCAGCAAATCACGGTTAAAGTCACTTTGTTCCTCTGCTCCTTCAGCATGGGAACGAGTGCAGAATGACTCATTCCAACCGTGGAGAGTCCGTTTACAGCAACAATCATATCACCACACCTAGAAAACACAAGAAGAAAAGAGAACACATTATGAGTCCTGCTCTGCAGTAATTAACACACAGCAACAAACAGCACTTCACTGCTGGGGTGGTACGTTTGCATCAGGGTGGAAAGTGCAACTAAAATTCCCAAAGCAGTTCAATTTGAAGTCTGTCCTACTACTGAAAGATGCCCCTGCTCATTTGCAGGAGTGTTGGACTAGATAACTTTTCAAAGGTCCCTTCCAACTATTCTAGGATTAATCCAAAACTCATCTGGGAAATTCCAAAATTACTCTACTTCAATTCTAATACCAAGATAGTTCTGCATTAAGAGCTGACCTGTACCAAAACATGAGAAAAGACATTTAGAAAGACCTAATGGAGTCAAGAGAAGATGAGAGAGCATGTGCATGACAGAAGCATTTCTGTTTGTTTGTGTGGATTATAACACATTTACACCAAACATGCCTTCACTGTAGGAGGTGTAAGTAAAGATACTTATGGTTACCAACCAACCACATTCCAACTAAGAACCTTGTTTTCAGTGGCTTATGATTTTGTCAAATATAACCATTTGGCTTGAAATCTCCCTCAGCAGATGGTTCAATTGCAGCATCTCTGCATTTTGAAATGGGTAACCGAAATTTGTGAGGGTGCCATTTGCTGGCCAAGGAAATGCACCTTGAAGGGTTAAGTTCTGGTTTTTAAAAACCTCAAGAGTCTTAAAAATGCACCTAATTTCTTTTTATATTGAGCAGGCTCCTTCTCTAAACACTTCTGTTTCGCAACTTGAGTGTGTGACGTTCCCCAGAGTAGTCAAATGTGACTTGGAGATCAAACAGGACTTTTCCTGAAACCGATCCACTCAAGTATTGATGGCACCAAAATGGGTGGCAAATAGATGCTCTCCTGAGCTTCCCCATGTCTTTTCCCTGAGCAGAGGAAGAGGAAGCAGAGTTACCAACACCATTCAAATGTGCACTCAAAAGTCCTTCTCTGCCTGAACCAAGGAACTCCATCACCCAAACCAAAGTGCTACAGTTCACCGAATGACATCTCACTCCCACAGCCTTTCTGAGGAACTCATTTTGCCTTCTATAAAATCACTCCAGACAGATCATGTAAACAGAAAACTGTTCTAAACTATTGAACTGTGAAGTTACTCCCTTCCTCTCCAGCCTAAAATTTAGATAATTAAAAAAAACCAGAAGAGCTTTAGAAGAGACCTACCCCACAATAACTCAAGATGCAGGTTCTAAGGGGCTCTCTCTTGTTGATGGCCCATTTTTAAGTCCATATTTTCAGGAACAGTACATTTGAAAAGAGAGTACTATATCACATTATCTCACAATATTTTCCATAGATTACAAGAGAGTAAATGTGACCATGATAATTCTTCTACTCTTCTTAAGAATTATGCTTGAATTTCCATTTGTGTGAAGACTTCTAGTTATTAAATCCCCAATCTGAAATTATTTGAGATCTCTAATTTAATCCAAACTGTTCCACAGTTGGAAAAAAAAAGTAGCTTTGCATTTAGTCAAGTTATTTTTCATTTATTTAGTCACTGAACTGAAAAATCAATTACTGTCAAGGCTCTAGGCATAAGTACACTCTTTTCTTAAGTCACTTTGTAAGAAAATCTGCATGTAAAAATCATGCCACAAAACGTCAAGTTGCATATTCTTGACTGCCACCTTCACAAAAAATCAAGTTTATGAACAAGAGAACCCTTAATGGGAATTTTAAGTCCTAGGAACTAATCCTACATGAGGCTAAGATGTGTATCTGGATATTAAACCTGGGGGCCGCATCCAAATGTAATGTGTAAGTATAATCTTTAAGGTCAGAAGAGACCTCAGGAGGTCTACAGCCCAATCTTTACTGCAAGCAAGGTCAGTTGTAAGCTCTGACCAGGACTCTTAGGGCTTTACCCAGCAGTCTCAGAAACCTCCAAGGGCAGAGACTATGCAACTTATGCCACTGCCTGACCACGTTCATGGGGAAATAGTTTCTCCTCATAACCAGTCTCAAGCTCTTTTGCTCAATTTGTTCCTGTTGTCACTGATCCTCTCACCCTGCACCACTGAAAAGCCTGGGTTCTGTCTCCTTGCTAATCTCCAGATAAGTACTGGAAGGGGCTGTTGGTTGCCCCTGAAGCCTTCTCCTTGTGGGGCAAGTGATCCAGCTCCACCATCTCAGGGGCTTCTGTTGAACTTGCTTCATTTATCAGTGACTTACCTGCCAACTAACGACAGGGTAATGCCATGAGGACTCGGTCCCTCAACAATCTTTTCAGAAAGCTTTATCATCTACTTTCTTGCCTTTCTATTAAAGCAGCAGCACCCATCTTCAGTATCAGTTTCCAGTAGTGGTTTTAGAAGGCTATGTGAAAGCATAAAACAGTTTTGCCTACTCTGCAGACATTCTAGCTTTTAGCTGTTCTGTAGGAAGACAAAAACTAGCTAGTTCTGCATATATACAGTACACATTGTCTCTTGGCCTAAAGGGGAGTTCAAGAGGGAGACAGCAGGTGACATCAGCAGCACAGCTGGGGAGGAGCACAGGAGATGCCATCACCCCTGAGATGCCCCTTCCCCAGCACAAACACCCTGTTACTTCCCTGCATCCTACTCATGAGGGAGGCAAAGCACTACAGGGCTGCATGATCCAGCAGCACAAGATGCGACACTGTATTTCCTCAAGCAATTAGTTGCACATAACTATTTAAAAGTGGTTGTTATTGTTGCCGTTATTACTGTTATTATTTCTCCCATTGTTACTTTGGCTTACTTTAATCTTCCATCAAAGTAGGCAGGAGTTCCAAGAACAATTGTTTTAATGAAGAAAGGCTGGTTTGTGTGGTTCTCCTCGTAGCCACCGACAATACTGAAGCCCCAGCTCCCTAAATTGCTCCGCCGCAGCACCACGTCATGGCAGCTATGCAGGCAGCTGTGGAATAGAAGCACAGGGTAACAAGAGAAAAAGCCATGTATGGTTCTACAGCAGGCACAACATCTGCTAGCTCATCATTACCACTAAGTGTGCTAAGTGTGGAAGAGAAGGGGAGGGACAGTGATTAGACCTCTGTTCCCAGAGTAATTTTGCAATATTCAAGCCAATTACCAAAACACCTCCACAGTCTTGAGACAGAAAAGCGTTTTAAAAGAAGTAATGCAGCGCTAGAATAATTACTTAAACACAGCTAACTCTGCAAACTGACTGTAATAGAACTGCATTTTAGGGATTTCACAGGTGGCAACAATGTGGGTGGAAGATCAATACCTGATGTGTTCAGTTTGCAAGTCAGAAATGCAGAGCATTTGTCTTCCCCCCCCAGCCAGTTTAAGCCTTTTCTGCTTTAAGTAAAAATTAAAAAAAATGCGCAATTTTCATTACCTCTGTACTGATTCGTTATCAGTAATGAAAATATAAATGACTAACCATTTTATTACACAGAATGTAAATAATTCAGATCACACTTCACTAACTGTACTGCTATATGTTATCAGCCCGAGTGAAAATTAAGTCTTGCCAGCAAAGTTGGCAATGACTGTAATTTAAAAAACAGACATAGAAATTAACTTTTCTGAAAAAACATACCAAATTCTTTACTGTTGTTTGACACTGCTTTAAAGCACAATGCATAGCATAGTGTTAGAAGCCATACACGGGCATATGTAGCTATTTACCAAAAAGAGCCATTGAGACTATTCATTAATACCTTAATAGAAGATAAATTAATTGACAGTTAAACTCAGAAAAAGTAAAACCTCTGGAGGGCCAATGCATGGTTGTGTTATCTTCAGCTGTATTCTACTTCTAGTCTGTCTGGTTCGTGTTTCTGTTTTACACTTTTAAGTACACACCTGGTAAATCCATCAGAGGGAAAGGAATTAACCTGCATGCCCTGACTGAAGTTAACAACTCTACTAGCTGCAGAAGGAGCTCTTCTTGATAATATGTGATGCCAGAATGAGATTACAGCTGCAGCCTCAAGAGAGTGAGGAGTACAAATGAAGTGAAGTCGAGCAGATTGCAGAGTAGTTAAGGGGAAGGAGCTTGCTGTAAACATCTAAGAGTTTTTGTGTTTGGCAGAGATGGTAGTGGATTCTTGAAAAAAAAACAATGTGAGCCTATAGTTACATGGCTACAGTCTTGGCACAAGACATGTCAAGAGTCTGTCAGAATGGACAAAATCTGAAGTTAAGTATTTGGCCGCATAAACTCAGGTAGCAGTAAAGAGACAGATGGATATATACTTTGTGATTTTATTAGTAATTGCCATGGTTTTAGATATTCTATGGAAAGGTACATTACAATAAAACAGTAAAAAAGATTAATTGTGTCTGAACAGAAGATTCCACATGGGTAGTTACTATCGTTTGTGAAAGGATAAATCCACTCTATTCATCTTCGAGTTTCCTAAGGAAACAATGCTGTTCACAGCCCACTCCCTAAGCACACTGTCAACTGAATACAGCCGAGATGGCCAGGTAGAAATAAGGGCAGATGTGCTGCAACTAAGCAGGTCTCTGCCTCTTTATGTCTCTTGCAAGACTTAGCTTGAAAGACCTAAGTAAGTAACTTAATCAATTAATTCTGTACCTTGGAAGTCCCAGCCACATGACCCACGACGGTGACCAGCTGGCATCGTATTCATTTTCACTGATGGTACTCAACTGCTCTTCATTAGCCTGGGGCTGCTCTTCTACAATCTGGACTTCCAGGGCTTTCAGGGCAACTACTGAAGAGGCAGCACTAGCCTTCAGCATGGCCACGGCCTCGCTGTGACTCAGGTTGGTCAGATCAATGCCGTTGATGTTCAGCAACACATCACCTGTCCAAAGGCACGAGGGAGAGCACATCAGTCTGACAGTCCTGCCCATCCACAGCACCTCCCACATCAGGGTTCCCTTCCATACTGGAGTCTTTGGACCTGAGACAGTCTGAACTAACAGACTAATAGCTCTGAAGCCTTCATATTGTCAGTTTGAGACTTTCGTGTATTGAGCTTGTATCAAGTTGGATCAGTGTAATTTATTTCCGCATAACACGTACTGTGACTTCTATGTATACTGCCCTGAAAATCTGAAATAGAAATTACTTAAGTACCTCACCAGCTTGGCTGCAACTGCTACTGCATATGCCATGACACAACTGTTTCCAGGTGTGGACCTTGGGTTCACCCTAACTTTAAAAGTGAAGGAAGAATGATGGCAGCAACAATGCAGGCAACTCAAAGTAACCAATAACTGTAGACAGGAGAGGTTCCACAGAGTGCTTTAATTCATCTAGTTTTAATAACTTGTTACTTGGGAGAAGAAAATGGAATTCAAAAACTACTGGAAACTTTGGTACAAAACTCAGTTAATTCAAAGAAAGAAACAGAACATTCCTACAAAGATAATCTGGAAAGAGTCAATGCCAGAAAAAGATTTCCACAATTTTAGTTTTATGTTTTTTTAAAGCCCCAGGATGAAAACAAGAACATTATTAACTATCCAGTGGCAGACTCCTTTTTCACATGTCTCCCCAATGAAAGTCAGAAAAACCAGATCAAAAGTGCAAACACCTGGGTCACATTTGGTATGAGACTGAGTTTTTAAAAGGTTTTTCCTCCCAGTAGCTTCAGTGGCTACTTTAATGTTACACAATGAAAGAACAATAGTGATTCTTCTATCGAGTGTGTTTTTCATAGTAGTACAGAAAAAGAAAGCGTACCTGCTGGTGTGTGGGTGTAAATCTCCCTTTCTCAGAAGCATAGAAGGATGCTCCCACACTGTTCTCTTAAATGTACAATCTGTGAAGTTTTTTCCTAAATTCTTTCCTGAAACATTCTGTAATTCTGTGAACTGTGAATTGCAGAGATCCCATAGGCAGTCTGATTCACATATGACATAATATGTTCTAATCATCAAATGCTTTGTTATCAGTTACGCAGGACTGCCTTCACTATGCTGAGCCTAACCTCCACCTCCTCATGCCCTTTTACAAAGCCAAGGAACAAGAACAGGTGTTGCAGCACCCCTGAAAAACAGCAAACTTATGCTGTCCCAGAGGATAAGAAAGCTTTTGGGAACCACAATTAACACTGATGTAGCTTTTGGGGCAAATTTTGTGTGGGTGAGCTGTGGCCTGTCATCAGAGCTTTTCTGCTGTTGAGATAGACCAGAGAGTAGAGATCCCTTGGACAGAGATGTGGTACAACCCACTAAATTTAACACAAAAACAGGATGTGTCTGCATCACAGTAGACCCTCAGCTCAGGGGATTATCATGAGCTTTAAAGAATTCAACCATACATTTCCTGATCTTATCCACTTCCCCTGCTATCATGCTGTAAACATCCCCTTCCCACAGAGGGTGAAAGTGCAACACTAAATACTGTATTTCCACTATTGAATCATGAAGAAAATCATCCATAACCATTCTCCTACATCTGTGGGAAGACTTTTTGACACCACTTGAATCCAGAGAATGTAGAGATCAAAAAGCAACCAGAGGTAGCTGTGCCACCAGGGAAGCCAAACCCCACCTCGTTTAATCCTGCCGTCTCTTGCCAAACACCCGTGAGGTTGCACACTTGTCACAAAGATGGGCAGTTCGCCACTTTTGCTGCCTCTGCCTCCTGCCACTGTCATTCCCAGAGATTCATGTGGCTCTTTTTTCACAGTAATGTGCTTTTCTTGGCATGTAACACACTGGGAGAGATCCTGTTTAATAAGGATAAATAACATTGTTAAAACTAAAGAAAAAAACCAAGCATACCAAAACCAAAAACCAGAACAAAACAACTAAATAGACCCCAAAGCCACATTTTGGCACTTTAATGGAATGATTTAGAAGGACTAAATAGCAGAAACCAGCTTTGGTTGGATTTCTTCTTAGTCAGATGCCTGCCCCTTCCAAAAAAACCCACAAATCACCAACAAAAACCCCATGGATGTAGATACTTAAAGACAGAAATATATAGAATAGAATATATAATAAAGGCCCATTTTGAAATCTCACTCTAGTTTTTCTTAACATCCTACACTGGAACAGGCCAAGTTTTAGGACTGCACTACAAAACCATATGGTCAAAATGTCCGGAGACAAACCAGATATAAATCTTTTGATGTCTTGTTGAACATCAGCATTATTTCATTTGTCAGTAGAATATGCCCCAGAACTACAGAGAAGTCCTAAGAGATGAAAACATGTTTTCTTGATGACAGTAAGAGACCCTTTAAAGCTCTTGTGGATCCTGTTCTCCTTTTCAGCTGGTATGTAGAACCTTCCAAAGCACAAACTAAGGACAATTGATGCTAATGGCTTGTAATGGGTACCTTGGGCAGCCTCCATAATGATTACAATGAAGACTCAAGCTTGAAACAAGAAGAGATCCTATATTAAATTTTCCAACAACTGTATGATGAAGTTCAGCTTGTATTTAGTTCTGCCCCACAAAAAGAGATCTAAATCTAAATCAAAGTAAATCTTATTTGTCAAAGCCTTTCCCTCAGGCTATTAAGTAAAAGATTCAAACCACTGCACATACACCTGTGGTAGCATCTTAAATTAACAGAATACTTGCAAGGAATCCAAAATAATGAAAGAAATAACATGGGATATTCTTCAAAGTGTATATATGCACATACTCTCCCGCCTTCTCTTGAAAAATGACATAATTGTCTTCTTTGACCTCCAATGCCATGTTGTTCTCTCTGACTGGCTTTTGCTGACTGTGTGTGTATGACCCAGTGCTGTGGCCTGTAGCCACAGCCATGGTATTCCGGAGCTTCACCTTTGTCCCTTAGGATGAAAACAACCTTCATAGAGCCTCATTTGCTCTTTTCTGAAGTGATCCCCACTTTTAAAAGAAAATACTATCAACACATGTAAGTTATCCCAACAGAAGTGTATTTCACTAAATAGTAAAGCAGGTAGAGTGGACAGGTGGAAAGATGGATTTATCGACGTGGTCAATATAATTATTTCACAAAAGTCAACTTCTTAAGAGAAGTTGTATTTTTCTAATTACAAGGACATCTCAAACACAGGCTCTATTTTTGCAGGTCTTCCAAATAATTTGATACTAGTTTCAGGAAAGTCTTTCTCATTTTGTCTTTCTCTTTGCTTGAGACTCTGCAGTACTCAGCGGTCTTGCAGCCAGGACCCTTGACTCATGAAGGAGATGACACATCCCTCCAACATGCTCTTTATATGCTGGATGGTGGGCACCACACAGCCAGCACATAGGCAACAAAAACTGTAACAGTCTTGAATGATAGCCCCTCCATGCAGGAGTACCAGCCATTGTTTTAGACAAGGTCTAACAACTACAGCTGTAGCAGCTCACAGAACTTGCTTCTTTCACTATAGTCAGAAAATCCAAGAACATACACAGAAAACCTGCTGTGTATCTTTTGTTCCTAATCCAGACACGATGCAGGACTTGAATACTTGCAAGTCATTACCATTTTTTATTAATTAGATTAAAATATATATATAATCCTTTCTTCTAGCTTCACCTTGCTACACACACCAGCACATGAATAAACCAGTATTTTTCCCTTTCAGAAGGAGAAGCACCAACCTTATGTGAGTTAGGTCTGCTGTGAAACAGCTGCTGGGACTGGTGTTGGTGTGAGTTGCTGTTGTGAGTCCCAGTGTCACGGATAATGCTGACTGTCTGTGACTTCAGGGGTCTGGAGATGATCAAGTTCACTCTCTCCCCGCTTGCCTGTTTAATACATTAGGTCATCAGACATCATCAAGTTTGATAGGATATTGATTATTAGAAAGGGAGGAAAACATAAGACAGAATGTGAAACAAGACAACATAAGACCTTGTTTTCCAGTTCCTTTTTAGAGTGCACACTCCCTTACCTGCTTCTTTTTGCAATTCCCCCCAGAATGGAGGGGAAATTAACATTCCTCCTTCAGCTCTGGTGTTACCTTTACATCAGCTAAAAGTCCTTTGTCAAAAGGACCATTTCTCACTTTGTGTTACAAAGCTTCAAACATTAAAATTCACCTCATTCCATTTGCAGCCTCTGTGAACTCCAGGAACATACAGCAGTAAAGGGAAGAAATATCTATGTGATAGCTCCAAGATCTGCAGCTTTTGATCTAAAGCTCTCAACACCTCTGGTACTTCCCAAAGGTACTTGCAAGGAAGATGCTACACATGAGCAAACCATCATATGCTGGATTTTTGAGGAATACTGGGAGATGCAGTTATCAGATGTTAATAAAACATCAACTCTTTTTATTGCTGTAAAGCCACACCTCAAAAGTTGCCCAATGCTAAATTCCAATCATTGTATACAAAAATTGGGAATTACAATTCCCAAAGGAATTGGGAAATCACAATTCCCAAGATCGTTGTTATCTTCATTTCACTGCAAGGAAAACTCTTGAAATGATTTCCTGAAACAAGCATTTACTAGTCATTTGTATCAGAGTTCTCCATGGGATGCTTTAAAGATGACTGTAGTAGTCTGCAGGAACATACTACTAGTATATTCCAACTTTCCTAAAAAAATCCATTTTCACCAACATCCTATCAGCAGGAAGCAGCAAAGTGCTACATCTGTTTCCTTACAGAATGGGAGAAAGGCATAGAATAAAGATTTCCCTGTAGGGACACAGAAGGGTCATATGTCACATTGCAACAAGCTTTGGGTAATATTGTGTCCAGAACATAACCAGACATTGAAACAGCCCTTTTCTGAATGCTCAGAAAATGAGTTGTGCCATGCACAACTTATGGAAAACCTCTGTCTGACTTCCCAGCTGCTAGCTGTTGACTCTAACATCTGACAAATTACTTTCCTGGTTTAACTCAGTTCCATGCACAGGCAAATCAATAAAAAACAAAGCCCATTTCTATAGAGCTTACTGAGAGATTAAAATACAATACATACATAAATAGAATAATAATAATCCTCTTTTTTTTCTTCTTCCCTGCTAAACAATAGGCTACAACAGGCTACTCTTCTTGCTTACATGAGCCGTCTTCTAACCTTCAGGCTGCATTCCAGGGAAGACTATTGCATTTTTCACTTCTGAGGAGGTGAAGTTCATCTGGTAGGTGCCAAAACCAATCCTATTCTTCACTATCTTTTTCAGAACATAAATCACTGTAAATTACATTGACACAGACCTTTAGGCCTCACACAAGCTGTTCTGTCTGGGAGTGGACTCTAGAAATAAAGCCGAGCTAAGGGCTCAGGCAGGGAAATCAAATCACCTGTATAACCTGAGCAGCGAGCTCCGGCGTGCCGTGCTTGAGGTCGTGCCCGTTAATGGCCAGCACGCGGTCATTACTGCAGAGCCTGCCGTCCTGGGCAGCCAAGCCCCCTTCCAAGAGGTCAAGGATGAAAACCCCCGGCTCATCTGTTCTGCGCACGAGCTTGATGCCGAGCTGCTCGCTGGAATCGCGCTTGTGCAGGGTCACCTGGAAGCTGTCCTCGCGCCCAGAGCCCGGCGCCTCCGCGTGCGTGTGCGTGCGGCTGCCAAAGCGCCGCTCCCGCAGCACCGTCAGGTGCAGCACCGAGCACGGCTGCGACAGCACGGCTCGGGCATGGTTGTGGGATACGTTGCTTATGTCAAAGCTATTGACCTGCAAAACAGCAGCAGAAAAAGTCACAACCATGTTTTCAGATGTTTGGTTAAGTCCTTTCCAAAGTAAATTCACACACTGTAAAACTAGCCTTGGAGCAAACCCACATGCCTTACTACGCTGCCCCTCTTGTTGTTTCATTCTTTCTTGCAAACTCTCATTGGATGTTCAATCTACAAACTTATTTTTATGTTGGAAAGGATCTTCAACATCATCAAGTCCAAGTGTTAACCCAGCATGGCCAACCCCACCACTAAACCATGTCTCCAAGTTCTACATCTACATGTCTTCTAAACAGCTCCAGAGATGGTGACTCCACCCTGGGCAGCCTGTTCCAATGCTTGACAACCCTTTGGGGGAAGACATTTCTCCTAATATCCAATCTAAGCTTCTCCTAGCACTATTTCAGGCCTTTTCTCACAAAGGTGACAACATGTCCCCAAAAGTGAACACCCTCTGCCATCACAGGCCAAGGTTTTTGCCCTCTTGGTCTCCTGTACTTGTCTTCCTTAGATCTTTACACTGCTTGTTCTCCGGGAGAACATGGCATGTACTTTCAGTGTCAAGCACAGCATCACTTAAAACTGCAAAATAATAGTTATAAAAAGAATGCATCCAAACCTCTGAAGCAAGCTTGTGACTTACAATATGCAGTACTTTCATTATGTGAAAAAACATTTAAAAAAAAACTGAAGTCAAGAAGAATGAAATTAGTTCATTAAAATAGTAGAAAAAAGGCAGTTGTACTCATTCCTAAGTCTCAGCATGAACTTAGACTTTCCACAGATTTCAACTAGGCCAGGGTTTCAGACTTATAACCTGTATCACCCAAAATTCTTTTATAAATGAAAAACAGATTAAACTTTCTCTATCTAGAACTTAGAATTGTGTTTGCTATATGGCCCACTGATCCAAAGACCATTTCTTGCACTGTAAAAATAAGAACTGACAGTACAAGGAGATTTGGTAGAAAAGAGGACTATGACAAAAATTAAGCACAAAAGCTGTTCCTTGTTTTGTAAGGAGGGATTCAAAGTTAACATTAGAATTTCAGCCTTAGCCTTGGAGGAGGAACCCCTGCCCCACAATTTCAGCAGACAGAAACTAACACCAAATGGTCTATACTGATTGATGTGCCTTACCTATGCCCTTTAATACTCCCCCATTGCAACCTAAGTAAAACCAAACACACAGCTTCTCACCATCTAACAGCAATATTAAAATTATAAAAATAAACAAAGTAATCTATGTACAACTGCCATGTTTGCATCACACATCTGAGCTGAGAGGCTTCCAGAAGTCTGAGGCAAACCATTTGGCTGTGGTGGTTTCCAATGGTGAAGGAGGACTGCACCCTCCCTGAGACACCTCCAGCCCAAAACCCAGCACAAAGTCACTGCTTCCAGCAGCACCATGAGCTCAGACAGAACCATGGTGGTGTCCTGCTCTGCTACTGCCCTGAGACAAGCTGTAACCTTGGGCAGGAAAAGAGGCACAGCTAGGAGGAAGAACATTTAGAGCTGCCTCCTGCAAAAACCACTAAGGCCCATCCATCAGAGCCTTTGAATTAAATTAATTTTTATTTTTAACTGTAGCTAGCTAAAGTAAATACATCAAATATGGGAGTACTCAAAGGGCACAGAAGAATATATGCAATAAAATGTACTTCTTTCTATAAGGCAGTTTAAAATTTCAGACTAAAACAGCCTTAGCACTTCTTGGGCTAAGAGATTCACATTAGGACCTGCTTCACATGAATTACAGTCACAGTCCAGCACAAAAAAGAGACAATTTGTAGAGCACTTTGAAAATGTTAGGCACCTATCTGTACCTTGCAGACAACACAGGCTTTTATGTAGCTGTTACTAAATGTGTTCCAACAGCTCTTAAAAGGGTAATACTTCTTGTTTGACTGGGCAAGAAAATGCCGAGTTTCATCTCACAGTTCTTTCTGGCTCTTTCTTTTAGACCTTTACAGATCATAAAAGTCCTGGACAACATTTTCAGAAATAACCAACCAAAGTGTGCATGCTGAGCTGCACCTAAGTGCACCTAATTACAGATGGCAGAGATTGAACCTGATAATTTTAATACAACAGCTCAGCACCTGCACAGGTAAATTTGAAGAAATAAAGATATTCTATCTCCCCAAAAAAACGAGGTTTTACCCTCTGTACCTCTCCCTTGGCATAAGAGAAGGACTTTCATGGGCACCCACTTAATATCTGACAACCCCACTACCAGGCTGTTGATAGGGAAGACTCCTGCAGCTAGTAAATTCCTATTTACAGTCAATTCATTGCCATTTATGGCTTTGGAAACTGTAACTGACACCTGCCCAAACAGCAGGAATTTCCAAAGCTTCACTGGAACTCAAGCTCCCTATTCTGTCAAACAAATAGAGCCCTTAGTATAAAAATAAATGAGGTAGCATTCAATCAGTGTCTGCAATTACTTGTTGAAAAGGCAACATCTTGGAAACCTCTTGGGTTGTTTTCTTAGCCAGCCAGTATGCTTACACTCCAAGAGAGGAAAAAGGCACATTTCTCAAAAGGGACTTTATTTTCTGAAGTGCAAGTTAATTCTATTCCGAGAGTAACTACTTTTTAAGCTACTTCTATCAGCTTGATTTCAAGACAGTAAAATGAAGAAGGCTAACAACTAGATTTGCACTGATCTTAGGCTGCCAGATCAAAAGCAAACATTCTTACTGAAGTAACTTTGAATTGACGATAATATATTTGCTTCAGGTGAAATGATTAAAAATAGAAGCTGGATGACTGTTCTGTTTATGCAGCACTCAGTTACTGCCATTCTTAACTGTAGTATAAACAACCCCTTTTCCTAATATAAAAACTCAAACCTCTAAATTAATAGAATTTGGTCTTTTTCTACTGCCTGTGGCTAATTACTTAAAACGAAAACAAAAATACACACTTGATCAAAACCAACTTACATTTTGTTTATTTTTTTTCTTTAAATACTTCAAGCACCTTTGCTTTAAATCCTTCCATTGAAGCCTATCACTGAGTCTTTTATATATACTGAAAGATGGTGGTCAGCTGCCTCAGCTTTTGGAAGGCAAGAGTGAAGTCAGATTAAAATAACAGTTTAGCTGAAGCCAGCCTTACAATCCACAAATTGCTTTTTACATAGGACAGGTTACGCCAACTTGCTAGCCAGAAATAACCTTGGGCTCCTTTGGAATGCATGCATAAAGTTGAAATAAGGACCAAGTCCCACAGCATTTAAAAACAGAAAAATAAACTCGTATTTTAGAAGTTGACAACAGATGCTAGGGAGGAAAGATAATTCCAAGGACTGGTCCGACAAACAGCATAAAGCATGATAGCCAAAAGTGCTAGAACAACAGGCTCTGCTTTGAATATTAATTTGCTTTCCAACTGATAATTGCAAAGCTAACATTGACACAACATAGTCTGACAAGGAAAATCTTCCATCTCATTTTAACAACAATTCTGCAAGGAGTGAATAGAAAGTAAGAAGACAGAATATGTAATTAGATTCCATACTTGAAGTATTTGGTCTCCAGCAAGAAGTCTTCCATCTCTGGCAATGATCCCATCTCGATAAACCTCTTGAATGACAATGTTGATCAAAGGTGTTTCATTGCCACCCACTATGCTAATTCCCAATTCAATATAAGGATTGGACCGATGAATTTCAATAGTAGTGATCTCTCCTTCAGGCAAGGTAGGTGGCTGTTGATTTGCTGCCAATTATTTTTAAAAAGAAAGACAATTAATATCTTTTCTACCTCATTCACTTCCAATAAAATAAATCACAAAAAGATAATGTAGACAGGCCACAATGCAGCAGTTTAACAAAAAACTAAACCAGTGCAAATGGATCAGTTCCACTACTTGTTGAAAGCCCTAGCTTGTTAGAAAGGAACTAATGACTTAGTAGCATGCACGCTTCCTGAAATAGGGTCATTTGGATTGGAATAGGATATTCTGAACCCTTTGGATCCCATCCTTTATAGTAAATTTCATATCCTTTATTGGGTTACCTAGGGATTTGCAACTGGTGATGACAAAAAAAAAATGTCTTTTAGGGGTTACCCCATGATAACCTCTTTGTCTTGCAATTGCATGAGGGGCTGCTATTGAGTTACTGGGTTAACTGAAGGAGCCCATTTCTGAAGCATGCATAGAGACAACTAAAGAGGAAAAAGGAGAATGCTAAAGGATGGCAAATATAGAGAAGAAAGGGGACAGGACCACCTTCCTCTGTGGTAAGACTCAGCACTTCCTCTCTAAAATCCCAGATGCTAAAGGTGTTACTGCTCATTCGGTGCAGATGGGGTGCAGGGATAATTCAGCTGCCTTTTTGCTCGAGCAGGACAGAACTCCGTGCGTGAGAAGGCTGCTGATCCAGTTGGGGGGAAAGGGTGGAGAGGGAAAAACAAATTTCATCTTAGCAAACAATTTTTGTTATTTTACAGAAGCTACACTCCTTCCATCTCAGTTGTGACGCAGTCCCATTAAAAGATGAGCGTGAACTACTGTACCGTGACACAATAATGATACAGCACCACACTAGCCGGCACACACACTGAGATATTTCTTTCCTTCCTGTGACTTTATCTCAGTTGTAAACTTGCACATAATCAAAACCCACTAATATTTCTCCAGAAATTGCAGAAGAAAAGAGCCAAAGATGAAGATGCACATTCACAGTTGGTAAGAGACAAAAGCTCTGACACCACAAATGTTTGCACATCTGATAAAAGAGAATGGAGAAGATAAGTGATGACATACTGTCTGCTACTGTGCTCTCCTCAAAAGGCTGATTGTCGATGCCGGGCTCATCTGTCCATGCAGGCAGGGCGGGTGAGGTAAAGCTCGGCTCAGCTGGCACTATTCCCTGATCAGGATCCGGAGATAAACTGCTGGGCTGCTCCAGCCCGCTGAGACCACTCTCACCCTCTGCTTCGGCTTGCAGCTTGCTCGTTTTCCTTCTTTCCAGAGCAACTCTCCGATGAGAAGCCCCAGGACACCTGTAAAAACAACACTGACATCACACTTCAAGCCTGCAGCCCTGTTTGTAGCACAAAACACCCAAGTATTTAGTCGTGTTAAATCAGTCTTCTTCAAAGCCACAGCTTTAAACACAGCATGAAAAAATACTAAACACACTGAATTTTAAGGGTAAAATATGCTTTAGTGGAAAAAAAACCCCCAATACTGCTTTTTTTCACAAAACTTCTACAAGGTAGTTTTTTGGCCATGAACTCAGTGTGCTGTAACATCTTCTGAATATGGACTTATTCTGTTATCACAGAATGGTTTGGGTTGGAAAGGGTCCTAAAGATCATCTAGTTCCAACCCCTCTGCCATGGACAGTGTCACCTTCCACCAGAAGGTGGATTCTGCACATTTCAGTTTCTGGAAGATAACATGATGGAAAGATGAAGCATCATATTTTCCTGGGCACATTCAAATGAAGAAAGAGATTAAAATTTTACCTACATTGCAATCTAAGTGTTAAAATACTGAAAAAAAACCTGCTTCTCTAGGAATCCATACGAGAGGTTTAGCAAAAGTAACACCTCTGTTCACAATCTCTTGGCTCAATAAAAGGTGTTCTCATCTCTCTCCTGTCTCCTTTTTTTTCTTTCTGACTTCACACGGGTGCAATTTTGTGTTTCCCTTATGCAACAATGCTTCCTCAGATTTGAAGCTTTTTCACTACAAACTCATTTTTTAAGTTTCCATTACTCTTAATGCAGTATTTTTTTTTTGCTTATGTTTAAAAGACTACAATAGTTATTACAAAAAAGGGCTACAATGTTGCAAATTTATGGAAAAAAATCTTCATTTATCGAATCACATTGCACTTAGGTGCACATAATCAGATGTGGACATCAATCTTACGTCTGCCTCTCTAACTGTTTTGCCAGTGTCTGCTAAATCACTTCTTACAGTATTTGATGTCCTTAAAGTTCCTGCTTCTGAAGCTACTGACCACCTAAAAACACTCATACTGTAGCAGTGTCAGAAAAAAAGGAGTCGCATTCTTAAAAGGATTCAGTGTTTGGGAACTTGGCAGATTGTTGTAACAAAAGAAGAAATTATTTATTCTTGCAAGAGAAGAAATGTGTTAACAGAGTAAAAGGCACCAGAAGCCTAATGACATCCTAACTTATTAAACCAGAATGTTTTGAGAATCACAATTCTGTTCTGACACCCTGCAAAAGGGATTTGGTAATTATATGGTTAGACTGTTTCAGCATGGATGTGAAGATAACCTGCTAACAAAGTTTTCAAATCCAAAGAATGTTGATAAAACTTTTATGACCCCCAGCCACGTTGTACATACATAACATTAGATATACAGATATATATATAGATAGATATAGATATATCTGACAATACTGTGTTTTATTTTTTTTAATGATATACATACATAGAGTGGTTATGGTTGGAAGGGATCTTAGAGATCATCTATTTAAACCCCGCCCTGCCACGGACAGGGAACACCTTCTACTAGATCAGGTTGCTCAGGGCCCCATCCTGCCTGGGCTTGAACACTTCCAGTGATGGGGCATCCACAGTTTTTTTAGGAAACTTCTTCCAGTGCCTTGTCATGCTCACAGTACAGAATTTCATCCTATTATTTAACCTAAATCTACCCTATTTTAGTTTAAAGCCATTCCCCTTAACCTATTACTACATGCCCTTACAAAAAAATACCTCTCCAGCTCTCTTACATTCCTTTTAGATACTGAAAAGTGCTATAAGGCCTCTCCAGAGGTTTGTGTTCTCCATGTTTAGAAGAGTAGAAAAAGGTAACCCAAATATGCTCTAAAATATGCACAAAAACATACATTAGAGACAGTTCATATTATAGCATGACACATTTCAGAAATAATTGCTTGGGGCTGTTCCCAAAGCAACTGCTGGTCATTTTGTTCTTCAAAGTTAAGCAAGTGTAAGCAGGAAAGATGAAGGTTTTGCTTTGTGAAAACATTTCTCTTATTTTAATGATGGAACAATTCTATTTCTTGGCTTTGCCCAGACAGTATTTACTACAGAAAACCACTGGTATAGTGGGACTGATTGGCCAATGTATCTGTCTGGTGGCCAGACACACAATTACAGGTGAAAACCAGCAGGAAATTTCTATCATTGACCATTACACAATGCAAACCTCAAAAGAACAGTCCCAAGAGACCAAGAAAAGGAAAGATGTTATTACTTCCCTCAGTATTTATAACATACTTTAACTTGATGCGTTAGCCTCATGCTCCTTCAAATCTTAACGCTGGCAACAGGAAAAAAAAGAAAAAAGGAACAGTCTCCAACATCACTCACTTCTGCAGCAACACAGCAAGGGGTAAATGCTCTTGCAGAGAAAACCTTTTGTCTGCTGGGAGCTCAGACAGACATGCTCTCCCACAGTGATTCACAAGAATTTAGGACAAAGCCACCCCAAGCTGTGTCCTTGCTGTCCCTGAACCGCTGTGCTATAGAAGTGGTGACTTCTCAGCAAAGAGGTGAATAAACAGTTCAAAACCAACACTGTCAGAGAACCACGCTTCAATCCCTCTGAGCCTGACAGCAGAGTCCAGCCTTTCTGGACTACATCTGTGAACCAGACGCTTCCTTAGATACTTCCTACAAACCACTGCACTGTTGTTGACTCTGACTCAGCCATCTCACAAGGCCTGAGGACCTGCTCAAGGTGGCAAAGCACACCTGAGAGTTTTGGGGTTTTTTAAGATGTGTCAAACCAGGACAGCACGAAACTCATCCCTGGAAGTGTCCTATTTCTGTCAAAGCCTCCTAAACCACAGCCAGATCCTCCTCCACCCTCCTCCACAGAGCACATTCTCCCATCATTACCTGGCAGCTGATGAAAGTCATCACACAAAATATAAATAGATTTGAGGTTTATTTTGGCCAATGATGTTTAATTATAATTTCAAAAGCTAGTACCAAGAAATGTAAACAGCCTTATGAGCACACGTACTCAGTTCAGTGGAATCCTTTTTGTGCAGTACCGTATGTAGCAAAAAAGGGCAAAACCCCACAGATTCTTCCCCAAATTAACCAGTAATTGTAATAGACTCTGAATTTCAGTCTAGTACAGTGCAACTGCATTGCCAGGAAAGTAGCAGTGTAATGGAGATATTAATTCATGGGATGCCAGTTCCTAGGACTTTAAACACAGCATGCTGCCTACCAAGCAGCAAAGCCCTGTATTGGTATTCAAGCACATCTATACAGATTTTTTTTCTTCCCACTTGCAACATAAAAAGATTTTTGTTGGCAGTAAGAATGTATTATTCACAAACAAGAAAACCATACAGCAGTTGTAACAGTTAAGCACCAATAAATCTTTAGAGGTGCACACTTTCACTAATACCAAATATCTGGGATAAAGAGCATTTTGGACTAAACCTTGTAACAAATTTTGTACACAGATGGGTATCAAACAACCAAAACAAGCTTTGAAGCTTGGATTTCTTTACTCATAAAAACATTCTCATAAAACAAATTGCATAAATAAGGGTTGAATTCAAACTTAGAGAAATGGTATTTCATTCCTACCTAGGAGCAAGAACAAAGGCAGGACTGTTTTAAGAATTTTTAGAAATTAATTTCTTTCATGAATCAAGATGCTCAAGAGTAAGATTCCAACTCGAACTAGTCTATGATAGTAAAACCACCCAGCTAAAGCAACTGAGTAATGTTACTTAATGGGAAGATTGAAGGGCAGTTATTCTAGGGATGTGAAATTAGCTACTACTTATGTTCAACTTCCTCCTCTACCCTCTTTAGCACCCGCTTCTGCTCAGGTCTGGATGGTGACAAAGTACAGCTTTTACATTCAATTTCTCTTAATTCATATCAGACAGAGAAGAAAAATGGGTCTTCTTGTTTGGTAGGTTTTTGTTGTATTTTTTTTACAGCCAAGTCTGCTGGATTTCTCATTTAAAAGCTGACTTCTTGGAACACTAGCAGCAATCCCTCTTTGCTGATAAAAAGAGCTTTCATACAAAATTAAGATGTAGTTTACGGGGTATTTCTGCAGAATAACAGTAGGAGCTTGAAAAACACATTTGCTCACTGACTACCGAAAAGAAAGAATTCATTGTAACCTCTGCCATCAGCTTCTGCCCAGCCTAGTGATTTGATAAAAGCAAACACACTAAATAACCTCAAACCAGTTGCACTAAATCATTTTCCAAGCAGGAGCTGTATTTAAGCATAGACTGCAAAGAAGCAACCCAAGTGCCTTTGCTATTGCTCATAAAACTTTGCCAGCAAAGCGACTTTAAGCAGTAATTTTGGCAAGATTTACAGCTGCAATTCAAAGTAAAACCTGGTGCTGCTTTGGAAAGTTAAACATCTGGGTCTTAGTTTCTCTTTTGACAGGAAAAAAAAAAAAAGAAGGGAATAAAGAAAGTGGGGAAAATGAGACACCAGGAGTTACCTAGGTTTGGGAATCAGAGAAGACTAAGGAAAAATAAAATAAGAGTGGTTTTGTTGCATACTTCTCTCTCCCACCCAACAATGTGAGAAGCTTACAAGGAGTCAAAGTGGCTTCAGAGCAGAAAACAACCACAGAGAGATTGTCTACCCTTCCAGCTACGGGAAGATTCCATAGAGCATATAAAAACTGTGAATCTTTTGCCTATCCGCTTACACTTAAATCCCATAGATCCTCTTCACTTCTGGTGCACCGAAGTGCCAGGCAGGGACAGTGCCTGCAGCTAACATGGGAGAGGGTGGGAAGAACAGGGCTCATCAGCACTGCCATAAACATCAAAATAACTGGGATTGCCAGGATTTTCAATTATAAAATTCTGTACCTTTACAATTTGTCTTCCCATGGATTTTGTTACTCTAAACCCATCTATTAAGCATGCTGAGGGACACAGTGAATAGCTCAATTGTTTCTTCAATTCCAAAAAATGTGATCCTATATAAAGTTCAAACTTAATTTGACATAAAATTATCTGCAGTGTTACCCAGTTGGAAAAATGTTGCCATCCAAAATGGTACCTTAAGCTACCATAGGGAAATACAGGAGGCGAAAGCTAAAGCCCAACTCAAAAGCAATAAACACATTATACAGTTGTAAGAATTTCACAATATGTTTGGACAACATACTTCTTTCACTTCTGAATAACCCGTAAGAACTAACTCACTTAAAAAGTCTCACTGACTTTTTGTCAGATTTTCTTCCCATAAATTTACCTTTGATATTTAGAAATCACAGAATCACAGCATTAACTAGGTTGGAAAAAACCTTTGAGACTGCAGAGTCCAATCCATGACCAAATATCACCATGTCAACTAGACCAGGTCACTGAGTGCCCCAGCCAGTCTTCCCTTAAACAACTACAGGGAATTAAACTGACACTTCCTTTACCAAACTTTAACAAATTTTCTATACCAAGTGACTGAAAAACAGTACAACATGACTCATATGCTTCTTCCCTTTAAATCATATTGCCTCACTGTGTTTAACTTTAAAAACCAAGTTTGCAAGCGAATGTAATGAAAGAGTTTGAGAAATCAGGAATATTTTCTCTGTGCAATGAGGTATCATGGAGTGCAATTAGTAACTGAAGTAATCAGATTTGTGTCTGATGTCTCTCATCTCCTTGTGGGAGCATCTTGCAGTAATGTTCCTTACTCTGAGGCACCTGGTGGATATAATGACATTTTCTTCCAGCTTTTATTCTCAAATGAAGCCAATAAAAAAACACTGGAAGAACCCTAGTGTGAAGGTTTTCAGACAGTGAAAATTAACTAACCATACTGCTTTTTTAGAAGCACAAACCAGCTCATGTAAAATCTTGTTGAGACTGGTTTATATTAATCAATGCTGACAATTGCAATCATACTGAATTTTGTATTACTTTCCTAAATGTAATGATCAGTAGTAGAAGTTTACTGGATTCACTAATCCATATAGAATTAAATTCAAACAATGCAGTTGCTGCCATCATTTATGTCAGCAATGATAATTTATAGGTTCTCAGATGTTTGCAAATAAACTTAATTGAAAACTGTAAATCACCATATACTCAAAACGTGTATCAGCCAAGATAACCAAAGCAACAGAAGGAATTGAAAATGAGCAGCCATCTGCAACTGAAAGCTTTTTTCCAGCCGACAAACAGGAAAAGCCTGCGACTCAGCTCACTTGGATTCCACGACAACCTTGTGCATTAAGCAAATGGAGATTTCATGTATACTTAAAGAGTGCATACATAGTGTTCTATGTACAAATAAATTACATGACCCTGCTGTAAACAGCCCTAATATCATTCAGAACAATGTCAACCAAGGAAAAAAGGACTGAAGAGGTGAAGGATATGACAGTGGGAAAGCAGAGATGAATCAAAAATAAGCTGTAGTCCTGTCAGCATTTTGCCTTTCATTAAAATCAAATCAGTTAAATATCAGGATTACAAATCATAAAACAGTTAGGTCTCCTTACCACCCCGAAGTCATCATATAATCAGAAACTACTTGCCACAAGTAAACAAGCAAGTGCTTAAGCTAACAGGGAAGCCATGTGGAGAATTTTAAAAAAAGAAGATAAAAACACTAGTGAGAAAGGCTCCTAATTAGTCCTTGTATCTCCCTGACATGGACACCATACTATAATAAGCAAAAATACCCAGGCAGCTCCACGCTCACCACAGCCCACAGGGCTGCTGCATGTTATGTATGCCCAAGGTCCTCCCAACCTCCCCAGAAGTCTTCAGGATGTGTGGAAAAAGGAAGCGGGCACAATAGAAATATGAATGTGAACAGTTTCCAAGGCAGGTGGTCTGTCCTTTTCTTTTTCTCTGCAGAGCACTTGCCTGCAGGCACACATGCACCACGCACACACTTCTCTGCAACATCACTCTCCACCTGAAGACAGTCTCCAGGAGTCTCCAAAAGGACAAAGACCAAGACTTGGAAAGAAGTCCATGGAGTAGGTCCATGCACTTCTCAAATGAACCTTTCTGTCTGGATGGTCACCAGTGTCTCTGGACTGGGCTGAGGGCAGGCAGAGAAGGCCCACCAGTCCAGAGAGATACCATGTCCATCTGCCCACTCAAAGCAGGACTAATTCTGATGTAACTACTCCTGATGAAAGTTTGTTTAACCTGTTCATAACACTTCTAAAAATGGGGAATGGACAACTACCTCCTAACCAATCTATGCCAGTGCCTGACCATTAAAAAGCTTTTTCTTCTAAAATCTGAACTTGATCTTCTTTGTTCCTACTGCACCAGTTCTCTCCTCTCTGCAGACAGAGTTTGCACATCTCTAATCTTCCCACTCCCTCAGCCTTTTTCCCCCCTACTGTAATCAACTGCCACTCTTATTTTTTTGAGAAATCGCTTTCTACAGATCCCTAATGATCCACACCATTCTCCCTATGGCTGTCACCAATCAGTCTTCACTATTTTCTGGTGTGATATACAAAAAAGGGTAATCCAGTGCATTGCCTCTGCACAGTCACAGACTGACCATTTCCTAGGGTCTTCTGTTGTGAATTTAAAAGCCACCACCAACTCTCTCCCCCTCTCCTGCCCACAATCTCTACTGCTACACAAACTGGCCACAAACAAGCCTCAGGGAAAATGCAATGCAAGCACATGCAGCACTGACCTGTTTTTAAGATGTCCCGCCAGGTCACATCGCTGCATCACTTCCTGACACACAGAAGAGAAGGGGCACAAAACAGTGAGCTTGTCTAACAGTTTATGAACAAGGATGCTGGATTTTTTGCAGAGTTTAAAATGGAGTCTTTTTCGATCTAGTGGGCAGAAATCCTTCTCCTGCAGAAAGTTCCTTAGGCACTTGTAGCAGAAAGTGTGTCCGCAGGGAGTGTCCAAGGGCTGCAACAAGGGCTGAAGGCAAATGTGGCAGACCAAGTCATCATCCACTTCGTTCTGGTAGTTGTAGAGATGGTTCTCCCTTGTCCAGTGCTGCTGGCCACACTCAAAGCACAGAGGGTTCAAGGAGGCATTCTGCTCCACTGCAGCCATGTCGTCACCTGTAGTCCCCATTTTACAGCTAAGAAGGCTGACAGATCCTTCTCCTCTTCCTTCTCATAGAATGGGGACGCTCATGTAAAGCTCACAGAGAAGTGACTTCTTCCAGGGTGATTTACATATGCTCTTCAGTCATTTTCTGCAACACAAAGAAATAGAAATTATGCATTTTGCAGGAAATATGGAAATTCTCTTCAAAACCTTTGACTGCTGGGTTTACCAAAATACAACAGCAAAATAGAGCAGGGGAATATTCCTTTTGTTTTCTACAAGTTTGCCATAGAAAAGAACAACAACAAACCTACAAATATGAATCCTTTTAAAACACAAACATTTTATGGCTGGTGCAGTGCAGTCTTCAACTGCGAGATGACAATTTTGTGACAGCAAGGACACCACATTATGCACTGTCACACTAGAAGCATGCAATTAGCATCTGGCACAAAAATACCCTATTGTGGACTGATGGTTATATGATCAAATAATTAAATGTGTTCTTTAATATGAGATAACAATTTTAATCTGGTCCTACTCTGGTTTTAGGATTTTTTAGGATTTTGACTACACAGAATATTAGGTTATTAGTAACGTTCTAAATACACTGCATTGAAAAGAGCAGCAAATGGCTTACCCTGATTCGTTCCATTAGTAATATTGCAGATATATCATCCCTTACTTCTAGGTTTTCTCTGTGCATTGCTACACAGTAAGAAGGACAGATTCTATCCAGTATGCCCCATCTGACTAAGTACAGAGGCCAGTAATAAAAATATGGAATAAACTAATAATATGAAACTACTGGTTTCAAACAACTTATTTGTTTTGCTTCTTACCTAATGAAGTTACAGCACACTCAGTGTGGCAAGAAAGGACTCTAGGTCTGTCACCATGGGATTTATTTTCTAAACTTTTCATGTTATTAAACTTTGCTCCTCTTAAAATAGCTGCTTGGGCAGGAAGTTGTGCAGCCATCAGTCTGCAATGTCAAACACTAAATCCTTATCCCTCCCAACCTTATTTACCCTTCCCTCCCTTACAGAATCACACTGCTTGACACACATAGCATGATTATTTAGAAAATAAATTTTCTCACAGTCTTAGGATACCTCCATATTTGTTAATTTTGGTAAAGGTTCTCACTTGTGGGTGGAGAAAAAAAATCAAATTAGACCAATGCTTACTTTGCACCTAAACTCTTTACTGCAATTCAGCAAGCAACACTCATGACAAAGACTGCTTTCTAGCAGAGCAGTAGGAAAGCTATAGAGAAATGAAAACTAGTAGTTTAGGTATCAGCCCATCATCTGTATTTCCGATAGTTGAAATGCAGTTCTAAACATAACATAACAAACATTCTGAAATTCATGTGGAACACATACATTTTCCCATGTCTTACTTTTTATAAGATTCCCTATTTCGATTTTTGCCCCATAACCTCACACAGCCAAGCACAAGACTTAGAGCACATTTTACAAGGATTATTATATCCTTTGACGCAAAAAGGATTAAATAGTAATTTGTAATCCAGGCTTCCATTCTGCCATGGAAATTGATGCTCATCATTGCCCTGTCTCATAGTAGATAATGTGCACCTTCTGGAAAGGATTTCATAAGGGAAGAGCATACCACCAGTTCTTTGTTGCTGGAGACTAAGAATGCAAAATGAGACCCCAAAAGAGATTAGTAAAAAAAACAGTCTTAAACATATTATGTAAGAGCTCAAAGATTGGAGAGCAGATAAGGAGAGCAGCGCACGGGGCCTCGTGCTCAAACCACAGCTCTCTCGCTCTGCATTCATGCTGCTGGATTAAAACAGAAGGGATGAGACCCATCTAATGGCTGGTCTTTATGTAATACAAAATAAACCAGATAAATATTCTAGAAAAACACAGCACTGATTTGTGCCTTTACCAAATTATTTTGTCAGTCAAGGCACCACGGGAGGAATATATAGCACGAGTTGTATTGTACGGGGGTATGTGCAACACCAACAGGCCCTGCAGAGCAAAGTGACACAGAACAGGCAGCAAAAACCACTGCACGAGTGTGCTACCCAAATTATAGAACCTGTTCCTACTACTGACTACAACCAGGACTCTTCCTCCTTCTCCAAGCAAACAAAAACCCAAGAAAGGACCAAGTCCTGATATGCAGAATCATAAAATACTCTGAGGAAGGGATCCATCAGGATGAAGTCCAACTCCTGGCCCTGCACAGGACATCCCAAGAGTCACACCATGTGCCTGAGAGCATTGTCCAAACACTTCTTGAACTCTGTCAGGCTGGTGCTGTGACCACTTTCCTGAGGATACCATTCTAGTGCTCAACCATCCTCTGGGTGAGAAACTTTTTCCTGATACCTGACCTAAACATCCCCTGCCTCAGCTTCATGCTGTTTCCTTGAGACCTGTGACTGTGACTGGTCATGAAGAGTGTGGATACTGGTACTTGTCCCTGCACTTCCCACCATAAGCACGTTGAAGACCATCAGTAAGGCTATGGAAAAACCCAACAACATTCTTTGCACTACTGTAATGGAGATCCAGTCAGGACTCCAGAGTGTGACCATCCCAAATTCACCTCCTTGAAGGCTTCTAGCATTTCTATCCTTTGAAGTCTATGTAACTCCCATGGCAGTCTGTGACAGAACATGAGTCAGTGCCATACAGTAAATAAACTCATGAGATACTTTGACCTCTATAACCGGCTGTGGTCAAAGATAATCTGCATTTCTCTTTTAGAAGGCTGCAAATAAATCCTTTTAAAAAAAAATTAACAAGTTCCTTTAAATTTTGAACAAAATGTAAAACCAGAGAAGTTATTGAGCAATCAGGCATTCGTAAAAAGTCATAATGACAAGCCTTCTCTCAGGCTCTATTTAGTGTAATCGCAAGAGCTTGACACAGGCAGCCACTCTATTGCCCACCTCTGCAGAAGGTGAGCAGACAACCTGTTCCCATGGCTGACCCACCAGTGCCTGAATGCTGCTGGTGCAGGGACAAACACCCTGGGCTGTGCTTTGCTGCAGAGGTGCTACCCCAGGCCAGAGAGAGGCTGTTCCTGGTGGCAGCCAACATTGCCTCAGTGCTGCCACTGCCCTGGTAACCTAAACCATCAATAAATGCCACATAAAGCAAGCCCACCACATCTTCTGCAGGTAACACGACCACCCTTCCACCACCTTTCTGCCAGCAGAGCTGTGGAAGAAAGAGATAGGGGATTACAGAATTAAGATTCCTAAGAAAAAAATTATCTCACTGCCACCACAAAAAACCCCATAAACCAACCAGAAAAAAAAAAGAAAAACCAACCAAAAAAACCCTAACCAACCAACCAACCAAACAAACAAAAACAAACAAAAAACCCTCCAAAAAAGACCCACAAAAAACCAACAAACAAACCCAGAAAAACAAAACAAAACAAAAAAAGTCAAAACCAACCACCCCACCCATTTTTATTTTTTTTTCAAAAAAATCAAGATTTCTCTACTTTCACACTGCTGTGCTGTACTTGGGGCAAGTACATTCCATGACCAATGAAAAAATCACCAGGAATTTTACCGATCATATACTATGGCTGCCTAATTATTATTCTTAGGACATTTTACCGTCTGTTCCCAGTGCAAAATATCAACTTATTTACAGAGCTGACAAACACAGAGTTTGTGTTCTGAGCAACAGCTGGGATGACAGATCAGGTCTAAATTTCCCTGATATAAAGTACTATATCCTTGAAATCCAAAATACCAGAGCACTGCCATTTATAATACTCTACTTCAACCCTCTTCCTGCATCCCTTATATTATTTCCTGTATCTCTTATCACAGCAGATCACCAGCTCCACAGGATGATAACAGCCCAGGAAAGCTACAAACAGGAAAAATAACCAGAATTATAAAAAATATGAAGTGGGTAAAAGAGCCAGACAGGCCTGTTATTCAGGTCATATAATTCCCTAGAAAATAATTTTCCCAGGACCTCATTAAAACAGTCAAATAGTGCAGGTGGTGCCCTGCTTTCAGTTTTAAATTACAATCCACTTGGGAACTGGGCAAGACTGGACATCCAACTGTGCGAATTTTTATTTTAGTTTTTTAAGTGGAGTGTGCACAAGAGTGATTTTAGACTGAAAAAGACAGCCTTATCTTTAGGTCTCCTCTAGTTTTGATTTATCGATTCAAAGACCATTCTCTGAAGAAGCGCAACACATTTCTACAAAAGCATTAGATGTCAGGCTTTATACCTACATCAGACTTCACAATATTTATTCCTTCTGTCTGAATGGGTACTATTAAAAAAAAAAAAAAAAAGACAACCACAAGCAAACTGGAATTGTAGCATTAAGTTAACTTTTTACCTGTAGTTATCTTTAAATAAGTCACAAATAATTAACACTAGTTCCAGTTTGAAAATAATGGAAACATATATTTTACAATTAATGCTCTCAGAGATTTAAGCAATCTATTTTAAATAATCTTATTAAAATCCTAGATATTTTACAGCCCATTAACTCATTGCTCAAAATTTTACAAAAAAAACCAAGTAAATCCCAGAAGTAAACAAGTATGCAAAATATCCATCTCACCATCTAATCTCTTTTAATATTACCTTTAATATACTTCAATTTTCTACTCTGTTTACAACTGTCCATGCAATTTTCTCAACCAAAAGCACCTGTCAAAAGAACACTCTGAGATGAATGACACCCTTGCTCCTTTGGAAGACTCTACTGTCCCTGTATCCCAAAATGGCCGGGATGCAAATCTCAGTTCTGCACCTAAAAACTCTTTAACCAGAGGGATGTGTTTGCATGGAGATCTATCCAACCACCGAATCAATAATTAATTTCTTCTATGTAGTTTAAACCAGCTGCAAGTGAAAAAATGTTCACTTGTGTTTTCCCCTTGACTAAAGGCCACTGGGTACTGTTTGCTACTTCTCTTGCCCCCTGAGAAGATGAATTTCCCCCAAAATTTTGCTGCCTGCTGGCATCACAAGAATGCCCTTCCTTCCTTATCCCTCTCCAGTTTGGCAAGGGAGCATATGGAAAAAATTGTAACAGCTATGGTGAAGGTTTTATGTGACCCTAAATTCAGGCAGTCCTGTCCTGGCAAGGCAGATTTGACCTTGCAGGGCAATACATAACACAAACCAATCAATAACTCTAAACAACAGCACAGTCGTCACCCTGCATTTCGGGAAAGGTTGGCTCAATTTTAAAATCTGTTCTCCATGGACAATAGTCCCTGACTGCCTGAGCTAGCTAGGAAGGGTCTCGTAACTCCCAAATTTCCCTGCTTTATTCAAATGCCACGGCCGTGAACAGGATCTCTGAGCAGTCAGGAGTGGATTGACATAAGCCCCAGGAAAGCAAAACTAGACAGTGGTTAAACCCATTGCTTAAAACCACATCATAACATTAATTAAACATTAGTTCTTGGTTCTGAGTCCAGTACTCTTCATGGGAATTACAGCACCAGGCTGATGACTTTTAGCTGTTCTCAAAGCAGACCCTAGCTTAAGTGAAAGAATAAAAGACAGAAGAAATTAATAAAAAACATAATGAGAATAAATAGCTAGCAAACATCACCATAGGGCAAAAGTGTTATTTCCCATCTCCCAATAAGCATGACCTAGCTCATTAGATAAAATCTCTGCTTTAATATTAAGGCCATATAGCAAACAAGTGAAGCAGTACCAGCAACATGTATTGACTTTACAATATGTTAATTATACTGATACCCAAGGGCTGCACTGCCTTGAAACACCGAACTCCAATTCAATCCTTGGTCAAGTTTATGAGGCAATAATCCTGTTAGACTCCTCCTTTCTTGAAAATGCAAACAAATGAAAGTTTTGTCAAAACACGGTACCTGGCAGCTCCAAGTCAAAAATCTACAAGAGATGGACAGGGTAGGCACAGCAATTAGCCTGGGACACTTTCTGCTAAAGCTGCAACCCCACTGTTGCTGCATGCCAATTACCAAATACACCTATTTTTTGTGCTGATGAGCAACCTTTTCCATGTTTTTACGCTGTTCAGCAGAATGACTGGAATTTTTATATTCAAACTAAATAATATTGTGCTTGAATGGTGGCTTTGTTCCACTGAGCCACAACCAGGCAACATTGGGCTTGCACTAAAACCACCTAAAAAATAATCCAGAGAATTTTTTTTTTTTTGCCTCTGTGCTAGTCTTTTTGTTCCATCAAAGGAATGCTCTCACAGACAGTCAGCACTTCACCAGGTGTTGATGTGGCATCATCACTGCAAGGCAACAGGTCACAGGTGACAGTTTTCTTTCCCTGCCCCAGGGGTGAAGGTTTTTATATGCAATTCCTCAAAAAAAAAAAGTGCACACGCACTCCCTTGCTGGGTATTTTCACAGTCCAGCATTTTTCAAGGACGCAATATGAAACCTTGCTTAAATCTGACAAATAAGGAGCATTTGGGGAAAATAACAGGACCATAAATTGTGGTTTGTATTTGTGTAGTGCTGCGTTTCCGTGGCAACCGGGGGCTATGGGCTTTAATTACCATCGCAACGTTAAGGGTCCCTGCTGCACAGGGGCAGAGAAGTGGCCAGGCAGGGGGACCCAGCAGATCCGCCTGTGCTCCCCTCTCTGCCCCACAGATGCCTACAGAAGTTGAGGGGATCTGAGCAACCAGCACACCAGAGAGCAAAGACATGTCTGGAATGGGGAAACYGAGGGGAAGCACAACAATGACCATCCTTGGGAGAGATGACGGATGACGCCCACCTCCCAAAACCACCACCTCAAAGCCAGGGATGTTCGGCATCAGGGGGTGACAGGAGGAAAGAGGGACTCGGTGCCCAGAGATAAAACAAGTGGGCAGAAGGTTTTGCTCGTACAGGAAAAGATCCTGCTGCAGCCATCTTCTATGGCACAAATGGAATGGCTTCTATTTTGGGACCAGGAGATTAAAATAGCTTTACTTTAGTCAAATTGGTCTCAAATGAGACAGGAAAGATAAGGACCGTGACTGTACGGAGGTCCCTGTAACGAAATATCCATTCTTTATAGCAAATATAGAGCAACATCTGATAAATCATCTCAGAATAGAAGAAAGAAAGACAAGCATGAATCTTTAACAAAGATACAGCTACACATCACAGATTAAATTTTGCACAGTCCTACTGAACAAGAGTAATGCTGAAAGAGGAGGAAACATGACACACAAACCAAGCTAGATTAGAGCCACCCAGGTTTGGATGGCCAGTCAGATGTCCAGGTCTGGAGGAAGCACAAACCCCATGAAACAACTTGACCTTGCACCCTCTCTTCTGCAGGCATTGCTGCCCGCCCTATCAAATACTATCAAGTATTTGCCTTTCTCAGCCATCATGTTTCATAAGAGACGTGGGAGCTGCTTTTACTATTTGCAAGAAGATCTATTTTCTGTAGGTACATTAAATTTTCTGTTAAGTGGAAAGTGAAGTGCCTGTTTCTGGGGGCTACTGGTGCTTTATGTCAGAAATCACCCCATGGCAGGAACCCCCAAACACAGGACAAGCATCTGGGGAGTTCAAGATGCTCCCAAAACTCTCAACAATTGAACAGGTTTGCTACTTTTAGGCCTAGGCGCACTTAAAAAATTTGCAAGAAACCTCCAAGTTCCTAAACTAATTTCTGGATTTTTGCAGCAGTGAAAAAGTAAATAGAAAGAAACATAATTAAATGGAAGTGAAGAAATGCAGACTTACCTGCTAGGAGACCCAATGACAAATTTCCTTCATTGCACAAAAAGAATAAAGAAAGCAGCATTTAATTACTGCTGCTGTAACAGGTGGTCTTTTATATCCAGTAGAAGTGAAAAAAGTACCCCAACAGTCAAAAACCCATGCAAGGAAACAATTAGTGAGGCTTTCTTCCTACTGATGGAGCAGAGAAGAGCAAGAAAGAGTAAAACATTTGCTTATCCGCCATGGATATTTTCTGCCGTGCAATCTGTCCACCAGCCCTTGCCATATGTGCCACCCTTTCTGCTGGGAGAGATGAAGGCAGCAGAAAGCTGTCCATCAAGATGCTAAACCTTCTGGAAAGCCCTCCCCTACGCACTTCGCCCTGAAACGGGGACTTTTGTGGATGAACAGAATACACTTAAACTAGATTAAATGTAGCTCATTCCTGGATATTTACAGAGAGAATTTGATTTGATTAACTCAAATTTTGAGGAGCAGTAGTGCTTCAAAGAAAATAAAGGAAATGGAGAGCTATGTTCCCTTTTTCTGCACTTCTTTATAACCAGCCCCCATCCTTATGGGTGTGCATGGAGGAAAATCAGGGAGACAGCACTGGGATTAATCATGAAATGGCTTTGATGACAGAGAGAAGCTGGGGGTGGAGGGGTGGAAAGGATAAAAGAACTTTCTGAATAGTTAAATTGTAGGACTTAACTATTTTCATGGAGAAACACCATCCCATCTCTTCCTTCAGGCGTATGCCACCTTGCATAACTTGTTACAGCTGGTTTCCTCCATCAATCACAACTTGAGTGATAGCAAAAGCTATTTTCAAAGGTAAACTATGCTGTTACTAAGCAGTTTTTTAGCTTAGACGTAGCATGAAAGAAATGAAGCTACCTCCTAAGCTAACAAAAACATCCAATCTCTTGGAAAACAAGCATTTCTAAGATCTGCACAAGACAGAGCCAAGAGGACACGGTTGAGAGACAGCTCAGATAAATTATAAGCTACACACTGTCCTCCTCCTACAGGAAAGGAGGCAGAGTCCTCTGCAATAGTCTGTGCCCATGCCCTGCAAGGAACCCATGACAACCCATGGCCAGAAGAAGAAACTTGAAAGTACAACAGAAAGAGCTCAGGGAATGGTCTAGACTTGGTCTGAAGCTTGCAGTTTCAATTTTCAGCCTCGACCTGCCAAACCCCAGCAGCTAAGGAACATCACTTGGTGAGCTAAGGCAACCCCCTAAACCGGTCTGCCCTGCCTACAGACTGCTTATTTTCTCTCTAATGAAATAAAACAAGTATCACCACATCAGAACTCTCAAAGAAAAGAGGAAAGTAAGAGCCTTCTTGAGCCCATAGTCAAGAATATTTAACTCAGGCTACCTACATGCAAGCCAAATTATGACTTGCCCATGAGCATGGGTATTGCACGCAGAGTGACCAACTCACCACCACAATTGCCCCACTTGGTCTGCAGCCTGGCACAACCAGAGATCACAGAAAGCTGGGCTGGCTCTGGCCACCATTTGGCAAGCAGGTGACTCATTCCAAAAGCACTGCCATGCCTGAGCAGTCTCTAGCCATGCCTGGGAATTACATTAGGATGCCATGCACTAGCTGTCACTTGAATTAACTCCACAATAAAGGTAAGTTCTTTGATTCTTAGCACTTTAGGATGATGGCTGTGCCTCCCCCTATTAAATCTGCTGAAGACATTTTACTTTGCTGCTGTACATAACTTAATTTCCAGTTAATTTCCAGGAGGAACTTTCCTTCTGATATGTGTAAAAAGGTTCTTTTCAGAGCCAGCTGTCTGACCCAGCTTTGAGCACAGAAAAAGGGCAGAACATGACTTGTGCACAATACCCCCATATTATTTTGTAGGATGCTATTCAGAAATTAAAACCTATACACTGAGACCTTCCAGTTAGGCTACCTGTCTTACTGCAACAGATGTACTCTGTACAGATACTGAAAATAAACGGCTCCACACATCAGCAAAATTTACATAATAAGAACTTGTTAGATCTAGAAGTTGTAGTCATAAAATATACAAATATTATCTTAAATAAAACCCATTTAAATACTTTGTATGTAAACAGGCCTTTACATACACAGTAGACTAGTGCTTGATCTGAGGCCTCCAGACAGGATTCAGAAAATGAAGTGGACATTGAGTTTACTATGTAAAATTCAGTCTGATTGTATGTATCTGACAGACACACACAAAGACTGAATTTTTTTTTTTGTCCTTCTGTAGGAATCATATTCTCCACTTCAGCCCTTGTAATTATATAGCCACCACAACATTTGTCAAATGAAAAAAATCCAGACTGTTTTCCAAAAACACTTCTCTATTCCCTAACCATGTTTGCCAGCTGTTTATTTTATACTCCCCATTAGCTTGGCTGATTGCACGTTTTGTGTGTGTGTATATATATACACACACGCACGTTAAAAATATAATTTCACTAGCTATTACATAGAGAAGCTTCTATGGTGCAGTTCTTTACCTGCCTGAGGTGCAAAGTCTGGCTGCTTTAGCGTGTCCTCTGAATCTTGTTAGTGCCCTCAGAAAGAAACTATTTCAGTGGTAACACTGTTGGAAAACGATTCTTTAATATTCAAGTGAGAAATGTTAGCAAAGCTGCATAGTAGCGCACACACAGCAGGCCAGCAGGACCTGCTATGTATTTTCACATGAGTGACAGGGGCTAAATATTAAGCAGCAATCTAATCTCCTAACTCCCCCTTGCAGAATGAATAATGTGGAAGAGGGAAAGCTGAACTGCTGTTACAGTATTTATGTCAGCTTTTCTCAATAGTCTCGTTCTTTTTAAGAAAAAGTAATAGTCCTAAAAAAAGGTAAAAATTTAAAATCATTACCTTCTAAGTGAGTAGCAAAAATTAAAACAAAAGAAAAAAATACACTAAAAACAGGTAAGTGGCAGCATCTATGTAAAACATCAAACTGGCAGCCATAAGCAGAAATTATACAGAAGAGATAGAGTAATAGAACTATAAATCAAGAAATAAACCAGAATAAAATTGCTCAATAAAATAAAGTCAAGTCTTCACAGAATGCTACAGGCAAATGGGGAAAGCTCAGATGGGGAGGCTAGGACTAGGGTGGAGAGGCATCAGGACCCCAACTGCTACACTTACCTAGCACACAAAACCAAAGTTGTTATAAAAAAAACAAAGGCATGAAAGTATGGAAGAAAAATACATTTCAGTTCTTAAGATAGTTAACAATGAATTTGCAAAATATATACACGATATTACTCACATCAGCAAGGAATTCCGATTCACCATGTTTGGGGAAGACAGTGCTAAAGAAGCAGTGTGCTAGAGAGTCCTACCAGTTCAGATTCCTAACTTCAGGCACCACTTTTCTGTATCCATGGTCAAAATGGTTGCAGCAACAGAGGCTGACAAAAACATGTTACATCGGGAAGGAGCCAACCTTCTTCTCCTCCTCCCTGTCCAATCTCTTCTCAGCAGGCTGAAATTTTGCATCTGTGGGGGATGATACAATTTTCGCTTCCTCATTTATTCTATGTATTCAACCCTTAAGAGCTAGCTTTTAAAATACCAGTCTAGCTTTGAAGGATATTACTTCATTAGCAGTACTTCTGGAAAAAGGTCTTTAAAAGGCAGACGACTCACCCTCTGGAGTATCCATCTTCTTTGCACTCCCTAACCACAATTTTCATTTTCCCAAACCAAGCACTTCTCAACAAGTTAGGTTAGGTTCACAGACATAAAAAATTAAACTCACCTTTTATTTCCATACTTTTTTAAACTCCCAACTCATACTAAACACTTTCACATGTTTTATGCCAGATACTTACATGAAACATTTTTTTTAAACTTTTATAAACTTTATTTTTTTTAATTGCTACCTTGTCCAAGAGCCAGAAACCACCCCAGACAACACTCCTGCTCCATTGGGAGCTGTGCAAATGAGCCCAAAGCACTATGGTATCTCCAAGGTAAGGACGCACATTCCCATGGGATGTATTTCTTTTCTTCAGAAAGGGAGCAGTGCTGTGCACAGAGACTGTGGAATGCCAGAAATGCAACACAAGGACCACAGGGGCTGTAGACACCTGCCTAGCCATTGCACAGAGGCGGCAGCAGTAGGTGCTGTGTTCATAAGGCCAAGACATCTTCACGGAACAGACCTAGCATGCAACGGGTTATTTGGAAATAGCAGTCTTCCAAGCTTTTTCTGTTCCTATCAGCAGTAACAGGGATTCAAGGATTTACTCAGAGGCTCACCTGTAAACAGCCTGTTTGTAAAATCTAGATCTTTACAGAAGTAACTCAAACTTACCATCAAGTTCAGAGTAGTGCAGTGACTCAGAGGAGCAGGTTCTAGTCAGTCAAACAGACAATGCCACAAATCATCCTCCTTTGGCAGTCACTAAAAAAGCTAAGGAATACCCAGAAAACAAGTGCATACTATCCTGAGAAGGGCGCCACTAATGCAGGAAAGTATGAAGGAACCTCCACAAAAACCCCCAAACAACAGTCTGCTCTGTAGTTACTAGTTTCCACCTAGACACATTCTTTTCACACAGAGCCCAACTTTTCGCACTTCAGTGAAGAACTGTTTAATCCTTCAGTAAGACAACAGCCTTGATTTTCACTGATTTTCAGAGTTAAAAAGCTAATCATTACAATTTAATGAATGAAGAGGAGGGCAAACAGGGTAATTAAAAGCCTTTAGCCTGTCCCTTCTGTGTGCAATCTGAAAACCAGACGTCCAGGCAAGAACCTAATTGTTTAATTCAAAGGAGCTAACTTGCTTTAAAAGCAGGAGGCTCAACTACAAAGCAACACTGCCTCTTAAAATCAGTCATATGGGATGAGAACACAGGAACAATAGATAATATCCAAGGCAACTTGACATTGTAAATGAAAGATATAAGGAGGACAGAGTCATGAAAAGGCCATCCTAGCTGAAGAATTTCAAGATGGAAAAGATGAAATTACTCACAGAACCAAGAAGTTACACTGGAAAGGTATACAATAATATACCATACTTAGGCTAAAGGGAGTAATTTGCATATATTTCCCTTTGTAAACTTTAGGACTAGAAACATGTGAACTCTGATTTACTGCTTGTCCATACAGACCAGTTTAACCGAATATTAAGTTTCAATAAAGTTAAATTCTGAAATGATACTTTGCTGTTAAAGCATGTTCTGTTGCTTTAGCTAGTCCTCATTAGTAAATGGAATATAAAACAGAAAGGGTTTACAAAGACTCTTTTTGTTTCCACTGAGTAAGTGAAAATAAATCACTGCAGCTTTCTCATATAAAACGAAAGGTGTGTTTTATTTCTAAATGACAGATTTGAAGAACAGCATATTTGCTGAGGCTCTGGCTGGCTGGAGATCCCTGTTTTCCACTGGCCTCTTGACTCCCTTCAAACTTGCAAATGCAACCAAGGGAGTTAGTGGAAAACTGGGGGCCAAAGGGTGCAATGAAGCTGCTATAAAACCTTATCCCAAATAATTAGGTTTAACAGTGATACACAGTACGCTTGGTACACACCAACAAAACCACTGAATCTCTCTTCAATTAAAAAAAACCAACTCCTGACAGCCCTTGCTTCCCAATTTTCCTCTTCCCTTCCTTCCCCTCCTCAAATCCTGGAAAAACAGCAAAATGGGAATAATCCTTTTGGACAAACATTTTCACTTGGAAACATTAAGTGCAGTTTTTTCAAAATTCCTATGCATCAACAAATCCTGAAGGCAAACAGATTTAGTGAACATAGAAGGACAAATGCCTGACTGATCTTCAGTTTCTCATTTTGTTTTTCAGAATCATATCATCCCTTCCTGATTTTTTAAGAAGTCTTAATCAAAGGACTTGTGTTACTTAAAGTTCCCATGCTCTGCACAGCGCCTGGCAAAACGAGCAACCTTTTTTTTTGCAAGGCACTTAATAAAGACTACCTGCAAATGTACAGGGTTTCAAGGATGCCCAAAGGAAAACCTTATGGATAACTACAACTATTACTACATACGTATCCTAGGAGACCAAAGAGCTTTCACATTTAAGAGCTTATTTCCCAGCCATCCTTTCGATACACATCTCATGCAATTATAAATAATACAAATAGCCATGAGAAAGGAGGACGTTGGTTTAATTTCAGGCAGAAGGTTCACAGACCTCTGCTTGTATCTGCATAAATGTTTTGTTTTATTTTATTTCACTTCTCACTTTCTGACTACAAAGATACTCGGCAAGATTATCTCACATAATTAGTGAAATGTGTTTTTAAAATTGAATTTTACAACTGTGCAAAGCTAAATTTTTTTTTTAATCTTTAAAAATTCACACACATACATACAAATCACCAGAAAGAGCCTTTGTATTTAGTCAAATGAAATCTAGATTCCTGACTACAATATTTAGCAAAACATCAGCCTGTTAAAACAAAAAACATACCAGAGAACCATATAATTTAGCAAAATGCCTACAACAAATTAATTTTTAAAAAAATAAACAAAAAGCACAGACCAGCTATTAAAAGAGAATCACTTTATGCTTCATGTATGAATAGCCTATTTGAAACAAGTTGAATCAAAAGCTTGTTTGTTATTCTCTTCACAGGGTCGAACCTGCAGTTAAGGACTCGGCACTCAGCCTCTGAAGAGGAGCATCCTTAAAATGCCGAGCAGAACCCTGGAAACACCCTGGTACGATTTCCTGGCAGCCAGAACCCAGGATCTGTTACAAAACCTACAACACAGAGCCCCTTCCCTTCATCACCTTTTTAGTCTACATTTCTTAGCCTTCCATCCCAGCAGAGGCAAGGAGGCAACACAGAACACCTGCCCAAGAGAAAAAGAAGAATATACTGTTGGTCTCCTGAGGAGGGGATATCACATGACAACAGGGAACTCCAAGGAAAAAGGTTGTCAGCATGCTGGCATACACAAATTAATTCACCAATGGGTAAACAAAACAGGACCAGCTCCTCCTAAAGCCACCAAGCAGCTCTCAGGGTTTGATTTCCTTAAAGCAGCAAATTAATCACCTAACCTCACACAAATGTGAGTGAAGCCTTAACGGCTGTGGCTCAGCAAATACTAACCAGAGCAGGAGCCAGTGTAAAAGATCTGCAGGCACTTTCTTAAATCATGCTCTTTTCAAAACCTAAACTTAACATTAAAATTAACTGCAGGCTAAAATGTCGCCAGCAATTTCTCATGAATGCATAATGAAACCTTGCTACTCCACGTAGCACATCAGTTTTGTAAGCACACCAGGAACTCTGTGCCTATAGTGGCTTTACAACACAGATGGGACATGTTGGATCCCTGTTGTGCTATATGCTATAAATAGTATGTAAATGTTTGCAAGAAAAACAACAAAGTGGATTATGCAACATTCTTTTTCTTTCTTCCACTCCTCCATTTAAGAAAATTCTACTTTTTTAAAGAAGAAAATGAAAGTAAAATATTGAAACTGTTCACAAAACTGCACATACTTTCTGGAAAAGCCTCAATTTCTGTATAGGTTTACAATTTAGTATCTCAATACTAGAGGTGTATTCAACACAGAAAGCCTACTTTACATCCTGAAATTGCTTCACTTTTGTCGATTAAAAAAGGAGGGGAAAAATTACCATGATTTTGTTTCAAATTAATTGTTTCTGGCTTATTTGCAGACTCACAAATTACAAACAACTATCTTCCACAGGAGCTTATATAAAGTCTAGTGCTTCCACCTGCAAATTGAATACTTGAGTATTATTTTTCCCTTATACTGGACATAATACAAATTACATACAGGAGAGTCGCTGACCAGCTAAATGTGATAACCACCATATCACTCAAGACCGCTCTCTTCCTTCACTTAGTTCCATTAAGTGGATGAGAAAAAAAACCCAAATCTACAAACACCACGATAAATGAGCAGTAGAAGAGCATTCTCCAGCAGCACAGGGTTCAGTTTGAGGTCTCAGTGGATGCTTCAGAAGACTTCAGGGTGGCCTTCATAATACCGTCCACTTGAGAAAACATGTCTGCAAAGTAAATCATCCCTATGAAAAAGCAGCAAAACTGTTTTTCCTGCCTTTTCTTGGCTTGGTATGGCTTTAAACAAACAAGCTTGGATAAACAGCATAATGAAGAGGACTGATGTCATTCTGGTTCAGGGAAGAGCTGCATGGCCTGGATGAGACATCACCCCTGGTGAGACTATCAGACCAGTTAAATTCTCCAGTCAGAAGTGAGGCCCATTCTGCTCCTTCCTATGAGATAAAACCTGTTGTGGTATTTCAAAGACATAACACTAAGAAAACTTTTAACCTCTCCTAGATGCATTTCCAACAGCATCAAAATGACAATGTCAATGATATTTATGCTAGGCTAGCAGTGTTTCCTTTGGGTTTTTACACCTACTTGTAATGCCCCATTTCAGCTGAAGAACCAACACAAAAAACCAAAACAAACTCTGTGAGCACACCAGTACTACACCTATGTGGGCTTCCTTCAGCACACATCATTAACTAAAACAAAAGTCATAGCTGGAAATGGCATTTGCTAAGACAGCAGAATTTTTACCATGAGGATCTCAGCTCTGTGGAACGGCCTGGTGAAACGCCACACGGCAAAGGAAGGGGATGTCAGCACAGCCCTTACCCTGACACACAAAAGCTGCTCCACAACCCAGCCCTGCTGCCACAAGCCTCCCTCTGAACTGCAAGCATCAGCGCTGCTCCTTCTCCTGAGGAAAGCAGAGGCACAGCTGAAATCTGCCTGCTCAGCCAAGAGCAGCTGAACAAGAACTCTGGGTGTGAGCCCCAGAACAGCCTTCAGAAGCCGTGTCTTCAAAAGACCTGAGTGGCTGAAGGAAGCCGGTTCTCCTGTGTGTTGAACCTGTTCCCTCCAACAACGTGGGGTTTAATGCACAGGCTCTGCAGCTACTTCGCAACACAAAATTTAACATTTTAAGATTTCATTTAAACTAAGGCATAACACAAGATTGCAAAGAGCAGCTGAATAATGAGATTTATGGGAAAGAAAGAAAAACCTACCACAAAACTCCATATTACACTAATCTAAAAAAAAAAAAAAAANAACCTAAAAAAAAAAAAAAAAAAAGGCATTTACAAAGGAAGAGGTAAACAACTTTTACCCTCATTAAAAAGTTGAGAAATGTGCACACCACCACTAAAATATAATTAATACACAGCCTTCAGGAGAGTCCAAAGGAGCAATTTAATTAACCACCCACTGATTTCATAAATGACAAGAACACACAAAGGTAATGGCACCTTATAATTGAAAATGTCCTGTTTATTTAGCTGAGCAATTGTGTTGGTCTATGTTGTGCATAAATATGAGAAAACATATTTTCAACTCATGACATTTTAACTTTGTAAGGTGTAACAATAAACCTACTGCCCATGATACAGTCACTGTATACTCCGCTTATTTAATGCCTTTACCCAATAATCTCTAAGTCAGTGGCAATCATAAAATTTTAACCTTTATGGGCTTTTTCCATGGCCTCTTCAGAAATGTGGAAGAGCTGAAAGGGAAAAAAAAAAGCCCAATTTTACTGGTATGCCACTTCAAACAAACTATTGCCTCATTTAGGGATTTAGCTCGTATCTGTAGTTCTGCCATTTTTGTACAAAGGGATCCTCTGTAAGCCCCATGAAATATTTCTGCTGATGATCTTCTAAACTAATTTTCTCACTTTCTTCCTTTTCTTTCACATGAAGAAAGAAAGCTTCCTTTCAGCTACTACATCCTTTGTAAAGGCTAAAGAGAAGCAGCTCTCACCAAGGTAGGAAAAGAACATAGCAAAATATGTGAAAGGCTCTTCCCTGTTTTTTTCATTGAACCTTTCAGGGATAAAGCTGGAATTAATATTCTTCCTTTTTGCATTCACAAAACTCAAAATGCCTTTGTGCTGCTACGTTACAACCATCAAAGTCTATTTGACTGAACATGAAACAGAACAATATCTGAATTTATGGGCTGTTCATCTCCCTATCTAATGGACACATTAGAAGCATTCAAAAGAGATGTGGAGAAACTGGAGAAGGCCCAGAGAGGGGAAAGATGATCAAAGGACTGGAAAATCTGCCATATGAGGCGAGAACTGGGTTTGCTCAGCCTTGAGGAAAGGCTTAGGGGAGACTGTCAACATGTTCCAGTATTCAGAGGGTGGCTATGAAGAAGCTGGAGTCACCTATTTTACAAGTACACACACACAAAATATGAGGGGTAATGGGTACAAGTTACCAAGTTACCTCTGTGAAGATTCTGATTGGATATAAAAGGAACGTTTTTCACAAGGACAACATTCAGCCATTGGAATAATGTCCCGAGGGAAATGGTGGATTCCCAAATGTTGGACACTTTCAAGATGCATCTGGAGAGGGTGCTGCATCATCTTGTCTAGGCTGTGCTTTTGTCAAGAAAGGCTCGACCAATGATCCTTGAGGTCCCTTCCACCCTGCTATTTTCTGATTTTATGATTTATACTTGCTTTGGGGCATATATAATTTAAAATAACAGACTGAAGAGATTCTTCAGGCATAAAAGTCTTTCCTTACAGGATTCAAAGACATAACATGCCATGATCCTCAGCAGTCCAACACCACCACAGCAGCAGGGTGTACAAAGATGGATGTGGCTGCCTTGTACATCAGTCTCAGATCTCTCATCCCACTTGTCCCCTTTATGAGCCACTATGCAATGACATCAATGACTTTACATAACACTGTCTCCCTGACCACTCAATACAGGAAAAGAATAGAAATAGAAATTGCAGCATTAAATGTTGATCCCAACAGCATCACTGCACAATGGAATACTTGAAGAGATTAGTTCACATGAACACATTAAATACACATTTCTGCAATTCTGGATCCAAGAGTGAAATCTTTGCCTGGTATTATCTGGTCATGTTGACTGCCCCTGAAGATTTCCCATCATTAGGTATATATATTTACTCAGTCTGTAGCAAACTGCTACCAGGCATACCTAGCTGGATTAGCTGCCCACCAGTTATGCCATCAGATATGTAAACATCCTTTTAAAATGATGAAAGCTCCATTATATTTATGCACTATGATTTACTTACCAATCAGATGAGGAAAGAAGAGTTCTTGAATAAATACCATAAAGCATCCTCTAATATTTCTTTCTAAACCTTTTTCTTTCCAAAGTCTTTCCAGCTTTCACACATTAACTGAAAGCATTCACATCAGAAACTGGCAGGTCCCAGGTACCACCTGTGCCCCACACTCCAGCAACAGCACCTTTGGTTTCCTTGTTACGACTCCCTTTGGTCCTCAAAGGGTTTTTGGGCACATTACTATAGGATTGAGCATAGCAGTGTTTTCCAACAGTTAATCATGGTAACTGCTGCATGATTCCAGGACGCATTCACCCTGTGAAAATGGTTTAGATTCTCCTCTTCTAAATGTTACAGAAAATATACTACTTGGATTCAAATAGATCGTTCAACTGCCTGCAGCTTTCAAAACAATCTGGACTGCTCAAACTGAGTAGTTTCTAATGTTTACTACTAAAATGAACTTTACCAGAAATAGTTACCTCCTTCCATGGCACAAATGCATTTTGAAAGAAAGTAATACTCCATAAGCCTCTGGAAGAACTCCATTTACCCACTGTATTTCTCCTTAACAACTGCACTCAAAGTTTCTCCAGTGGTCTTACCTGCAATAAGAGCTCACCCATAGTACACAGATTCCATGTGCTAAGTTAATGAGGTAAGAAGCATTAGCAAAGATACTGACCACAGCAAGAAAAAAACCTTAATCATATAATACTTGTTACAAGTGTTGTGCTCCACTGAGAAGAGCTCTCAAAGGTAAGCTGTGTTTTGTAACTCACCAAAAGTCACCTGGGATGCAGGACAGGTGGAAAGTAACAATGAGTCCTCACTAGCACAGGAGAGCTCTTAATTTTTCACAAAATATCAGAACTTCCCATTGCAGCAAGCAGAAATACTAGATCTTGAAGGCTACCTTCCTCAAAACCTTCCTGTAGAAATTCCTGTACTGCCTGTTTCTTTTTAAGCGAGTTAAATGCTGCCTATTTCCCCCCTACTGTTAGGAAGATTATTTTTTCCTTTATAACAGCATTCTCCCAAGTTCTCTCCTACACAAGTTTGAAGAGAGCCAAGGTGGTCTGCAGTTTGTTTATGAAACTGGCTCTCACTATCTCCCCAGTCAGCCCAGAAGGACAGGCAGTAGCTGGCCATCCTCCCTCCTGGGGTGATCCCTCAGCCTCCTTTTACAGGATCTGGGACGGATGCAAGGAGATAAGTTATTCAGTGATCAAAATACACATAGAAAAATAATTCATTTTAAGTATTACATGAGGGATATAAGTAGTCTATTAATTGCATCTTCTAGATTAATTCCTAATTCCATCAGGTCATGGCACAGTGAAGTAATTTAAATCAAGGGATTTAACAGCATTTTGTATTAGTTTAATAATGCTAAACCTTACTGTATATATTCAAGTATTTAACTCACAAGAGCTGCTGGTTTTTTACCATTCTGTAGTATTAGTTTAAAAATCAAATGGACTTCATTACCATTCCTGGTAGAGAACCTTATTTAAATTTTGTAAGAATAATGAAAATAAACAATACCATTTCATGTTTAAATACAACTTAAACCGTTAAACTTGAAAGAGCTCAATTAAACAAATCATAGTCATTATTATTAAAAAATTAATTATTTTGGTGCAGTAATATTGCTCTTATCGTGTCTGTCCCCACTGCCACCAAAGGATTGTTTGATTTCTACCACTGAACAGCCCTTCCATTTGCTGGTACTCCACCACAGCACATCGTTTTGAAAGCAACAGAGTCTTACCTTGAGCTTAGATCATTGCCCCCAAAAATCTCATCCTTACAAAATTTCTTTTGCATTCTCAAAATTAGAATAAATAGAAAATAAAGTATTGTCCAGCGTGGTTTTTCAGTTTCCCTGCACACCAGCAGTCTGACTACCTCATCAACAGGCCTGATCAGCACAGGGCCTGCTTTCGTACAACCCACGCAGATTCCTCAATCCAAGAGTTCAGACAACACTTGCTGTCTTTTAGCAAGTACCTGCTGCTGACTGCTTCCATTTCCACAGGCTTTTCCATGGCTTCTGCTTGTATGAGCAACCTTCAGGGCGCCTTTCACTAGCTCTCATTTCACATTTCAAGAGAACAGAAGAACACAGGGCTCAGCTCAGGTAACTTGTAGGTCACAAATCCAGATCTTATGCCATCTCCCTAGCATCTACTAGCATCACAGCTGGAGGGTTATTTTTTAAATGTCTTATGTATGTACATTACCTGATTTTAAAGAAATAAAAAATATAAAATTCTACTCAAAGAAAAATACACAGACTATCTGCTGTAAAACTGTCTGGGCAAACAACTTCAGAATTCCTTAAGGACATCAAAGGTCCTTAAACTCAATTTTCTGAATGGAGAGGAACCCACTCTAATGCTACATTTCCTCTGTAGTTTCTTACAGAAGAATCACATTAAGACTTGAGGAAAAATTTAGTTCTTTCCATGTCAAGTCCTTTTTTTAAACTCAAGGATTTCTAACACATGTAAACATCTTATATAAATAAATAAAACACAAGAAATGTTTTCTTCCAGAATCACTTTGCAGTGTAATAAGAACGGTACTTTTCCTTTACTGCATTATTATGTTCTGGTACTAACCCAAAAGTTCACACTGTTTTTGTTTCTTTATTGCCAGTAGCCATCTAGGAAATGCTGCCATCAATAGTAAATCTGCATGAAGTCACACTCCTCTGATGCATTTTGTGAATAGCAATCAGTTCCTAACACAATCCTGTTCAGTTTATTCTTCAATTACTCTGCTAGCCCAACTCTAATTTATTATATTTTCTGGTACATTTGATTTTGAATATTATGACATCCTGGCTCATGCCATTAGAGAGGAAACATAAAATGGTGAGGATGTCTAGGGATGGCTGAGAGTAAGATAGCAACAGCCTGGAAAATTAACAATACCACTGTCTGTGCTCAGCTAGACCACTCCCGCATTAACACTAAAAAAAAATTTATCAGGATTTCTCTAATATAGACTTGTCATCCAGGAATAGCCTCAGAGGCACCACAAAACCCCAGGCAGCACAGCAGGCAGCTGGGGTAGTTGGGTGGGCAGACAGCAGCCTCTGAGCCCACTGGGGCAGCTCAGCTGCAGAAGAAAGGAAACACTGGCCCTGCTGCTGCTTGGAGCTCCCCAAAGAAAGAAACCAACCTCGTTCTAAATGTCATCAATATTGTACACATTGATTTTTTGGTTGGCTTTTTTTAGCCTTGCATTGTCTCGGTCCTAGCTACCATTTCTTTTTCCCAGCACCCAAGGTGAAATGTGAAGAAGCAGCCAGAAGCCTGCTCAGAGCAACTTTCTTGAGGAGCCGGGCAGAAGGGAGGGCTTCACCTTCCCCTCCAGCTTGGTGACCGACTGCATTAACCTTCAGGGCACGCTGCCAGCCCTACCTGCTTACTCAGGCTTTTGCCAACAAGGGAAGCTCTCACTGCACTGCTTTGTCCTTCGAAGATGCATCCTCTTTCGCTTACTTCTTACTACTGTCTAACATTTGGCATTTGAACACCTGAATCCAGAGAATGGAGGGGCAGCAGTCCTGATGCAGAAACATCAGACTCTTGTATTCATATCCTACCTTCTTCCCTACAACAGATTCTGACAACCTCAAACATGAAAAACGTTTTTGCACAGCTTGCTCTGTCCCAAGAAATTCCACACTGGGTTTTGAAAACTGTGTATTTCCCTTTTGTCTGTTGTTCTGAAAGCCTGAAAACAGCTTACCAAAACAACACACAAGAGTGAATGCTCTATAGGGAAACCCAGTCAGATGCACCCAAAGGGGCTGCCAGCATTT
>PYHW01010828.1:3129576-3152733 GCA_013186435.1 Turdus rufiventris | reverse complement strand
CCTGATGGAATCAGAGCACATCGAATCAGGCCATATTTAGGTGGGATGAAGAACTGGGACGGAGGGGCTCTCCCCTCCTGTTAAGTGCTGCCACATGCCCCAGTGATGACACATTACCACGGCGAGGAAAAAAAAAGCTCCTCTCACTTTGGAGTGCTGGTACCAGGAAAACACACCACCCAAGTTCTTCAGAAGCAATGACAGCTCTGGCTGTAACCATTTTCTCTTCTCAACCCCGTGTACTCGTAAGTCTCCTGCCTATGCTTACACTGCAAATCAATGCACACAACTCCAGCATATCCCTGCACCTGCTCTCATTACCCCGTGTTTGAAACAAATCTTGAACTGAGACTGGAGACTCGATTTCACTTCCCAGAGGGCAGAGTAATCATCAATAATTGATGTCAGTTGCTTTCATTTGGGGCACTGCCTTGGGCGTGCAACATAGAGTTATGGTACGCACCAAGGAAAGGAGGATTTGTATAAAAAATGATTTGATAATCTGAAAAAATCCCTCAGTAAACAAAGGAAATTTACAGATAATCGTATTAAAGATTAGAGTTGTTTTAAAACAATGCAGAATGTATTTGAGAACATCTGGGAAAAAAGATGGTAGTATTAAGAGCAAAATCTTTGGGAAAAATATCCTCCCCCTCAAACAGGAAACAGTAATTAATTCATTATTAAATCCTAATCCTTGTCAATTCATGTTAAATCAGAGTACTTTTTCTAATAAAGATTGTTACCACTATACTCAAATGCAATTTTATAGATGAATACTTAAATATATTTACATACAGTTTTAACTCTGATTAAATATTGCTTATTTCATTTATTAATTGCTTCCAATTTATTTCAAATTTGAGAAGCAGGATACTTTTATGTCGGAAAACTAAGTTTAATATTAATTAAGGACAGAACAACCTGTGGACTAAGAAAAAAAAATCATGATAGCAAAAGCCATTTGATGACTTTCATGTTTACTCATCAGCTGGAAAATTAAAAAAATAACTCTTTTTATCTTACAAAAATTACTATTTTTCCATCATCCATTTACTGTGCTCCAAAGTTTTGGTGTGGGAACTTACATGAAAATCCCCACAATGAAACCCATAAACTGTTCATGGCATTTTCTATAATCAGTGTTGACAATTAACAGTACTGCTCTTCTATTTAAACATCTCATGATTGAAGCTCCTCACTGCTGTAACTGCTGACAGTGTCAGAAGACTATTTACTTCACAACTAAAAAGTAAAAACTACAGAATTGAACAATAATTAAATTGGTGAAAACATCCTGATCAGATTTTCTATAATGTTTTTCACTAATGTATTTCTGCTCCATTCTTCCATAAAAATACTTAATGTTAGAGCTAAATCTGGATTTCTAAGGATTTCTAAGATCTGAAAAGAACAAAAGAAAGAAAGAAAAGAGAAAGTACACGGTTTGTTTTTTCCCTTTTTATGCTGTTTTACTTCTTTACAAACAGAAATTAATTTTATATATACATACACACCAAAGTTCAATGACAAGCAGGATGTTAACCAGATCTGTACAAGCAGCTATTTAGCCTTAGCAAAGAAAGCCCATCAGGGATGCTTTGTTTAAACCGTATCATCATAACTGTGCTGAATTCAGTGACTTCCTTGGGAGTAGAAGCAGGCAAAAGGACTCATGTCCATAAAGGACCCTATGGAGTCACTGCTGTGGATTCAATTGTGCAAGTAAAGCTACAGGGATGGCAAAATAGGACTCGACATGTGGTACATCACCTGAAAAATGATACATACAGGATAGCAATTGTTCCTAATGCACCTGGATGCATTGTAGTGAAGTTCCTTCTCTCCTGCATATCAACCTGCTTAGCAGGTTTTCAGGTATAGACAGACTCAGCTATAGGAACACTACAGAACAAACCATCTTCTTTATTCTCAAAGTCAGTATCAGCTAAAACATAACTCTCTCCTCTTTGACAGCTTGAGGCAAAAATAAAAAACTCGGCACAAATTGACATTACTATGTGAAATAATTCGCCTTCACTGGATTTGAGGTTTACTTAAAGGCTTCACCTGTTGTGAAACTCACATCTGATTGTTTGTAGTCAAGTTGCACCCAAAGGTTCCTAGTCAAGCATCTTCGACTTTTAACAGAACACCACTCAGGAACATTTCCTGGCTTCACAGCTTTCCAAACTTTTCAAAATATGTGTTAGGAAAGCATTACGCTTCTACAGCGTTTCTCTGGTCAATGGCACACATCCCTTATTGCAGAAGAAAGGACTGTTAACAGTTTTCATTTCACACTCCAGTAACCCAAAATCTTGTGTTACCACTCACTTTAGAGTTACTTTTCCCACAGATTCTCTTTTTCTGCTTACACGGCAAGACAGCTCAGGTCAAATGCCCAGACAAGCTGTGCTGATGATTCTCCTTCTTAACACCACTGAATCACCTTCACTTTTGCTTCACCGCAAAGTTATTTTCCCTGCAAAAAAGCAGGAGAGCCACATTCAATAGAAAGTCAACAGCAACAGTAGAAATGGATTTCAAAGTGGGAAAAAACCTCTCCTCACAACTAAATCCTTAAAGATTATTTATGCAGGATCATTCCAACACTGTATAAATACACCACGGCAGTATATATGCTGCTGTTCATGTGTTAAAGCCCAATTCAACTTGTATCCCTTCCAGCTACAAAATATAAAAGTATCAGTGCTGAACAGACATGCCGAGCCACCCTCCCGATAACAGGAATGCAGAGTAGTTACTTTCCCAAAGCAGAAAGCTACCTTTTTTATTGGTGATTTCAAAAAAAAGAAATATTTGGTGGTTGTCACTGAATTCTTATGAAGCTTTCTTATGTGTACGTACAGACCTAACACAGTTTTAAGACATTTGCATGAAATGCATGACAGATGCACAAGTACACAAACTTACCTGTATTTTTAGCCTCATCAAATCTGAGTGTATCTTTACCTTTAACATCTAAAAGGAATTAAAATAGTTAAGAAGCAAACCTCAAATCTGAAGGCATTCAATACTGGTTTAATACTAGGCTGGAAACCCTGTGAATTTTAAACCTTCAATCTTCATTTGAAGCAGAAATGACAGTTTAGCAAAGGACTAATTGTAAAAACAGTCCAGGAATTGACTGGTACTAACTTTTAATTAACATAAAGGCAGGAAAGAACTATTTTACTAATTCATTGGGTGAGCCTTCATTAGCTTCTGTCAATAACAATAAAAGCCTGAGAAAACTGATCTAGAACAAAAGACAAAAGCAGGAAAAAGAGGCCAGACAGAAGGAAACCCTCATCAATCTGCTCCGGAATAAGCATGGCTGAAAAAGTTTTTTGAGAAGTTTAAAAAACAACTTACTTCAATGCAGAGTTGGGGCAGCCCCCAGGGCGCAGCGTGGGTTTGGCTGAAAGCTGTGATGCACAAACATTGTGCCAAGAGTATTGAGAGCTGTTTGATCAGGACTGGGTTTATGGCAAACTCTTCAATATGATCAGAACGCTTACACAACATCAGGATCTATGTGGTCTTGTGATAATGCATCGATCAGCTTTCACTTACAGTTAATTCATTCTGTTTATAAACAAGTGCTAAACAACCTGATTTTAAAAAGCAATGGAATAGAAAATTACATGTGACAGGGCAATAGATCCAGTAAGAGGCAAGAAGACAAAGAGGGGTGGGCCACTGGTAAACAAAGGCATAAATTTGGAAGTAACAATAAGGAATCATCCTCTGCACAAAGTGGCAGTACTCATAACTGGTTTGGATTTTTTCTGTAACTTTTAACCTCCAAACATGTAGAGGCTACTTAATGAGATGCACACAAGTATTTAATCTACCACACATATTCAGTGCGCTATCCATGAGTGCACCATTCAGACATTCTAAGATGGACTTTGAATGTGCTGTTCTTCACAGGCTGTTACTGGTGGCAGTAGAAGAACCAGCTGTGTTGAAGTCAGAACGTGGTTAGCTTAAGTGCCTTGTAGGAGTTTTGGGCTTTCTTCTTGGTGTTTTGGTTTTGCTGTCAATTAGAGGAATTATTTGGATGACACAGCCATGGCCACAGAAACCCCCACCTATTCTACTGCCTATTCTGGTAATACTGCTCTATTCTACTGCCACTACAATACAGCTCATTTCATCTGGGGACTACAAGGCATGGAGACAAAAGCAATTGCACTTCATGACAAAGTAAAATGCACCAACAAAGGTAGCTCACCGATACTAGCCAAGCTTTTTCTGTTTGGTTGTTTTTTTTTTTAATTAAGACCTCGTTCAGGAATGCCAACCAAAACTCAATGGCCAGAAAAATCAGGGCACCTGTATTCTGAAACATTGCTTTGTATCATAAAAAAAGCCTCCTGGGTTGGTCCTTTCAAAGCAAATATAACATTCCTGTGGCAGAACACGACAGCTTGTCCAAGCACAAGACAACAACCACAGAAAATTGCTTTCCACAAACTGGTTTCAGTACACAAGTCAGCCTCCATCAGCTTTGGATGAATTCAAATTTTCTTCTGTTGTGTCAAAAAACCTCTGCTGCACCAGCTTTCTTCTTCCTATCTATGAATTCTAAAACAAGGATTAGCACCAAACTGAAGAAAGCCACAGGAAGGTAAGAGCTTAAAATCCTCCATCACCAGTATTCTTTGGTGTTTTGAGGCCACAGTTTTTGACAATGACACTGCAGTAAGAGAGGATTGTCTGTGGCAGAGAGCTCAGATTCAAGGAAAAATTGCATAACATAACAAAACTCTACACAATGAGTACAACTGCAAGAGTCAATAAAAGCGTCAGCATTTAAGAACACTGACTTGAACCCAATAATAAACTGTGCTTACTCCCAATTGTCTTCTAAAGAGCCAGCCCCTGGGAATGCACACCACAGGCATCCTGACATCTTCCACTGGGCTTGTGCAACCTCTTTGGAGAAGGTCATGGGAACATGCAGTAGTAGTGTGATCTCAGGGGCTGGGGAACACAGCCTGTATCACACTTCAAAATCACTCCCACTGCAAGGAATGTATGAAGCAGGAAGCATGTAGCTCATTTTTCCCCATTGCACAGAATAATATCTGACAGCACTACACCACTCCAGGCAATACAATCCCAAAGTCCTGGTCTGCCTTTCTGCAACTACTGGGTGCCTCCTAGGCACATATGGGTTCTCATTTAATATGGACCACTTTTCATTGTGTTTTACTGCTAGAAAAAGGATAAATAAGTCATGGTTCCTTCTATTTAATTATCTAGAACTACTTATTACTACCATTTACAAAATTTTAAAACTGGATTAGTTCATATATTAGATATACTACTTGAGCAAATTGTATTTTGTTCTACAAAAAAGGATTCTTCTGAAAAATTCTGTACAGCCCATCAAACACTGGTTAAGTGTGTCAAATCTCTCAAATGAAATACAAAAATACTTCCAAGTGACAGAAGAGCCAACAAGGAGAGGCGCTATGCTGAACCTTGTTCTCACCAACAAAGAGGGTCTGGTATGGAACGTGAAGCTAACGGGGAGCTTTGGCTGCAGTGACCTTAGAACGGTGGAGATTGAGAACTTTAGGGCAGCAAGCAGGGAGCACAGCAGGCTCAGTATCCCTGGGCTTCAGGAAAGCAAACTGGGCTCTTCAGGGATCTGCTCAGTTGAGCATTAGGGAATAATGTCCTTGAGGGTAGAGGAGCTCAAAAAAGCTGGTTAATAAAGATCACCTCCTCCAAAATGAGGCTTTGACCAACCTGGTCTAGGGACAGGTGTCCCTTCCCAGGGGGATTGAAACTCGATCTCTAAGGTCCCCTTCTACCCAAACTATTCTGTGATGACTCAATGATTCCTTTCTGTGGAATGAAGGAAAACAGCCAGGCAAAATACAACATCTACCACTCCATCCCAAAGTGCACCAACTCTTCCTGGGTAAAAATTACCTTCCATATAACATTGATCTGACTCATTTATAATCTAATAATTACTTTCCTACCCTACTTAGTCTCGTTTATTGTGATGACAGTGAGAAAATTCTAGACATTCTTAACAACATACCACAACTCCAGACCAATAGCAACTTGCTTACTTGAAGCAAAAATGAGACTGCAAATATTGAGCTATGCTTCCCAAGTTTCCATGTCAAAAATAGTTCACACTATTTGAATGGAAAAAATGCAAAGCAATTTGAAATCTTGTATTTTCACAAGTTATCTGACTTTATATCAAACAGCTGCATACTTTGGCTTTTGTGTTCACCACCTAACACAGAGCTCAGCAGGAGAGACTCTGCAAAAGATTCTGTTCCTGTTCCAGCCTGCAATTTACTTGCTAAACTGACATCAGTTGAAATAAGCATCTATGAGAACATAAAGGACATCTCTGGTCCCACCAAAGCGCTTCAGAAATAAAAGACACGCCTGTAGTACTGCAGAGCACATTGCAAGGATGAAGTCAGCTTGGGTACAGCACTGATATCCCCTGTAACACACCCGTGGGGCTGGGGGCATCTCCACGTGTGTCAGACCCATCAGCCATGTACACTATCCCGTGCAGAATACAGAGCAGTCAGTAGGAAAACACACAACAAGTTCAGACCCTGAATTTTGCAAACATTAATCCCAACCCCGAAAACATTTACATGCAGGCTTATCATTAAGCCTAAGAACAGATCCTCTAATTCCAAAGAAATACTTGGATGTTTAGAACCAGGCATATGCAAGCACAATCATCTACAGAATTAGGACCAAAAAACCACAAAAGCACACTCCAGGATATTACTGCTCCATAGAAACCTTGACTTAACAATTATATAACTTAATACTAATATTTAAAAGCATTTTCATCTTCAAAAGGCACTACAGTTTCTAAAGGACAAACTCCACTGATCTAATAAAGCAATTAAACAGCATGCAATTCAATGGTGTCACATTAAAAATGCTTCTGCAAACCAAATCAACAAAGAATTTTCAAGTATCAGAGACAAGCCACTGCCATATCAAACAAGCAACGAGCTTCCTCTGGTGCCTTTTACACCAGGGAGCATTTTAACACCAAATGAATGTCGTTTTCTTATTAGTTACAGCTCTTAATGTCTAGCAGCTCTTTAAATAAGCAGCATTTTGCTGATATATTAACTTTATGTCTAGTACAAATCATGTATTTCCACATTTCACTTTGATACTGTTGCTGTAACTTCTTCCAGTTGCTTTCAAATATGTTAACATTTTTTAGAAGTACAGAAAAATGAGATGAAAGAAGAGGGGCGTATCTTGGCATATTTTCAAGTATACAGTTTTAACTAGTAGCTAAAAAACTTCTGCTGTTTTTCAGTAATACAGGCCCATAAACATGTATCAAGATTGACACTGCTCAGAATGGGTAAAGGCTTACAAGAAAAGAAACTTTGACTCAGGTGATGAGTGCTTTCGTGACAGCGCACAACAAATGCCAAATGTTGCAATATCACAGCCACCATATTTGGCAGGACAGGTTTTAGTAAGCTTACTTTTTAACCTGTCTCAGGAGAACAGTACTTTTCCACACAATCACCGTCTTATATTCCTCTTGCAAAGTTTTGGCCCCCAGCTGTCACATGTTTTTGTTGTTTTGGTAACAGAAAAGTCAGGTGCAGTGTTAGGAAAAATACTACGTTTGCAAATCTCAGACTTGAGTCCAAGGGCCTGGGCTCCCTCTTGCTGAAGTCTCCAAGCAAAGTTAAGAGTGAGTACAGTTAGAAATTCAGTACTGAAAACTCATGGGAAAATTACGAGCCTTTAAAATATCCATAGATTTTAGAACTGCAGTACAAGCACTTTAAAACATAATGTTACAATGTTTTTTATTATTTAAAAATATATCTACTTGGGCACAATAGTGCTATTTGCAGCCTGCTGACTCCTGAGTTAATAATTTTACATTGTACTGTGTTCAGGACAGAGGATTCCTTACTCAGTGATCTGATAATTAGAAAAAAAAAAAAAAAAGAGCTATTATAAAGGACTCCTATTAAATCTTATGGTTCTAGCAAGTACGCTGATATAACTTGTTTCCATTTTGAGGAAATTTGTTTTAATAAAGTCGGGGCAGCATATGTTTATTTTCCAAGTGGTAGGGACACTAACCAAAACCATCTGATGTTTTTTCCTAAGCCTCCTTGATCTGCTGCTGGATTGCAGCTTAGAATAAAGCATTACAAAGCCAGAAGTGGGTAGAGGAATAAAAAATAAAATCAGTAATTCAAAGTGTTTATTTAATGAGAGCGCAGCTGAGACCAGTTTCTATTTTGAAGAGAAGTTCGAAAGTATTTATGATTGGAAATTTATTTCCAGAGACCATCACATGTAGTCCAAAGCTAATCTCTCACAGACATTTTTTTTTTCATTTTGCACACAGACAAAAACCAAACCCCTAATATCATGTAATTAAAGGANNAATTAAAGGAAGCTCAGAAGTACTTAATAGATTTCTAGAGAAGTAAACAATCAGCATCATGCATTATGAACACGGTAAGACAAATCACCAGGGACTACAGATTCATCCCTAGCAGGGCTCCAGGAACCGCTTTCTCAGTTAGCTGACCAAGTACTACGATTCCATCAAGAGCAATGAGAATTTTAAAGAACGCCTTGTTAAAAGTACAAAAGACAAAAACTTTTCTAACCACATTTTCAGTGTTAAGAGCTACCAAATGAGGGGGAAAACCAGGGAGCGCGGTTCAGAGCTCCGAGGGCTGGAGTGAACGTCTGGAAATAGCTGCCAACCACACGGACTCCAGCGGCATTTCGCAGGCAGCCCCGAGTTCCTCTGGCGCAGCTGTAAAACACACAACCTGAAACCCGCTCCTGCAGCAGGGGCTCGCTCGCAGCTGTTCCTCTGCCTCCCCCGCACGCAGTAATCTGACTCCTTCCCAGGAAGGAGCTTCTTTAATGAAGCCCCACGAGAGCAGCATAGGTGTATCGGGGGACCCAAACCCAGGCGCTTTGCGAGTGGGTCTCCAGCATCCGAGCCCACGGCTCAGCCTCGCAGAGACGCGCTGCGGGGGCAGCCGCCGCCGAACCGCGGGCTCCAGGGCGGGGACGCCGCTCCCGAGCTCCCACCTCAGCCCCACACGGCGGCTCCGGGGCCCGGCTCCTCTCCCGTACTTGTTGCCAGCGCAGAGCGGCTCAGCCCGGCCCCGCCGCCCCCCGGGGACCCCCGGCGCCGCTGCCACTGAAGGAGCTGAGCGGGGCTGAGCCGCCCGGCACGGCGCGGGGCAGAGAAGTTACTCACCGCGCAGCGCTCTCCTCCTCAGCCGCGCCGGCTGCGCCCGCCCCGCCTCAGGGGAAGCAAACTCCGGGCAGCAGCACTTGGAGAACGTGTCTCGCCGGGCCGGGCCGGGCCGGTGCTCCCGCCTCCGCCCCCTGCCGCGGGCAGCGGCGCGGCCCAAGTGACAGCGGCGCTCCGCCACTCCGGCGGCAGCCCCGGGCGCGGGGCCGGGCGAACCGCAGCCTATGGCAGCGGGGCCGGGGCGGGACGCGGCGGAGCCCCGGGCCGGGGTGTCCCCGCCGCTCGCCTGATCGGCTGTGCGGAGCCCGGAGCGGTGGGGAGCGCGGGCGGGGCTGGCGCGGAGGAGGGGCCGGGTGGGGCGCTGCCCGCCCCGGGCTGCCCGCGGACCTGTCCCCGCCTGCCCAAGCCCCGCGGCCGCGCCCGAGGAGCGAACCCTGGGTGGCTCCGTGACTAAGATTCCCCAGCTGCCGTCCCGCCTTCCCCACACTCCGTCACCGCCCCGCGCTGCTTCCCCCGCCCTGTCGGAGGTGCACGGGGGTCCTGCCCGCATAGGGAGCCCACCGCCCCCGCTCTCCTTTGGGCGGGGGGCGCGACCATCGGTGCTGCAGGTGCCCGGCGGGGTGTGGCGGGGCCCGGCTCGCACCGCCCCGGCTCCTCCCGCCGGGGTCCTCGCCGTCCCCTACGCCCGCCCCGCTGCCCCGCCCCGCCCGGCGGACGGCGGGTGATGGCGGCGGCCTGCGCCTGAGGAGCCGCAGCGGGGGACGGTGGCCGAGCCATGGAGGAGGACCCGGAGCTGGAGAGGTGAGGGACGGGCGACAGCGGGGGGAGCGGCCCCGAGAGCGAGCGGCCTGTGCGGAGCCGCTGCGCCGCTCGGGGCCCGGCAGCGCCGCGAGGCCCGGGCAGCGCTGCGCTGGGGCCGGCGGCCCTGGGGCGGCTTCTCCTGGCCCGGCCGCTCCGCGGTGCGAAACGTCCCCCAGCTCCGCCGGGCTCTGCCCGCTGTCCCCACACAGCCCCTCCCTCCCGGGGGTGAGCCCCGAGGGGAGCGCGGCCTGCAGCTGCTCCTGCCGTGCCTTCCGCACAGGACTTGGGGTGCGTGCTGATGACGCTTGGAAACAGGGTTGGAAGGTCTTGGGTAGTTCACCCCATACCGCTTACAATTTGATGAGTTGTGTACTTGGTAAAATAAACTTTAAAAATCCCAAAGCACCTTATGTTGGTAGGAATTTCAAATTTCAGTGCTGGATATGTGCCTGTTGACGAGTTGTTAGAATTGTCATGTTGTTGTATCAAAAAAAATACAAAATGCTTGGCAGTTATATTGTCATAAAATAAAATTGTTTTCTACTTGGCATTTGGTTGGGACTAGTGGATTCGTCTTGCTTCACATTTTCAGTTACAGTGCTCCCAAGCAAACACTGAGGAACAAAACATTGTTTTATGTATTTCGATACTCAAAGTAGGCCTCTTTTTGGATACTCAAAAATAGGCTTCTTTTGTTTTAGCAATAGATTTTTGGTGTCTATATCACGAGTGTTTTGCAAAAAAGTCTTATTGTATAATTGGAAATTTTTAGGGTTTTTTTTTTTTTTTTCCAAGCTTGTTTCTGGGTTGGTCACTTTCCTTAAGCTGTTTCAAACAACTTTTGCAGTGAAGTGATGATCAGAAGCTTTCTGAACTGTTTTCCTCATGGTTCTCTCCTTTAATTTTTAAGAAACTATATCTGGGAGTGCTTATAGAAAATAACTTTTTTCTGTTTATATCTGGCAGGTATTTGAAATGTGCCAAAAGCAATAGCACTGAGACAGTGGAAGGCCTAGAGAGCATAATGCTTTCTAAGAGGCTTTTAATTCTTGCTAAGCTACTTCTGCTCTCAGATCATCAGTTTAATAATTAAAGCTTCTTTCTGTGTATGCATGAACGTTATTTTTACTAGTGTTATTCCAAACTTAAACCTTTTTTTTTCATGGCAAGCTGAAACTATGCTGCTGTTCTTCCATGCTGACTTCTGGTTGCTGTTGCCATGCTGGAGACCTGGGTTTCTCTAGGCAATTCAGGGCATAGCTGAACTCACCAGCTATAGCTGAATGCTCCACAGTCGCCTCCTGACTGATGCTCTTCTCCCCAGAAACTGCATTCAAAGTTTTACCTTTCCTCAGAGGTTCAGCCGAAGTTGGGATTTGCTATTCCTGTTGTGTGGCAGCATGGTAGATAATGAGGATGAAGCTCAGTGTCACTTATCAAAGGGCACGCGGTAGGGTTTAGCTGTCTGGTGTCACCAATCCACCTATTCACCTCAGAGTGTGTTTAGTCGGTCCCAAACACATTATAAGTACAATATAGTGCACTTGACAATTAGCTCTTTCTGCTCTGGATCCACCTATCATTAGTTACTTTTTCATACCTTAAGTTTTCGTAACAGCTCGAATTGGTAGTAGCAGCCTGAATTCAGCTTGTGCTGTGTGCATTTAGAAGGTGTAATTTGGTATTAACTCACTCTAAATAATGCCTCCCTGTACAATCTTCAGTACAGAGCCCTTCCAGTCTAATACAGACCTTTCATTATTCTTTGGGTTACAGACATTATGCCTTAGATTCATATTCAATAACTCATTGATCATATTCTCCTGTGTATAGTGTAGCAACAGTAGTTCAGGCTTATGGTTTTAAGGGTTTTATAATATGGCTTTACCATACATATAATAGCATTTCTGTTCTGTAGCCACAGTGTTAACTACTTTAAGTGGATTTTTGGTGTTTAAAAATGCATTTATGTGGAATATTTTGAGTAGTCTGTCTCTGAATTCAGGCCTGTCTTGCAATGCACAAGTCTTAAGTAAAAACTTAAGGTTTTTGTACATGAGGCTTTTATTTAATTTACCACAGGGGAAAGAGAATGTTATGTTTTTGTGCGTGCTTTTTCAGGTCAGAAATGAATTTTATGTTCCAGTATTCCAAAACGTGACCTGTTAAATCAATCGCCCTCTTTTTTTTGTTACTATCTAAGGAGGAGTCCCTTCATCTAGCTTCTTTTATTTTATCCTTACTGCCATATGATTTTTCAATTTTACCATGTCTGACTCTTACTTGAGCTTGCTTTTGATGTTTTTCTCACTTTAATATGAAGTGAAGTTTTCCTAGAAAACTGAGTACTGACTTATAAATTCCTGTGTGACATTCTGTGGATTTTAAAACTCTAAAAGCTGTAAATACCACGGATATGTAAAACAGTAATATTTGCTACATTCTACTGAACTGCATCTTCTGCTCCATCTCGCCAAATAACCTTTGATGGAAGTATGAACTGGGATTTTCCTCTGTGAACTTGCTGGTACATCAGTGAAGACCCTAAGCCTTGAAGTTCCATGTGATTCTTAAGAAAATTTGAAATTATTTTAACATATAATTTGTGGTATTGTGAAGTTATGACCCAAGAAGGAGGTGGAAAAAGATGCAAATCAGCTAGTAGGAATTGTTCTGTTTGTTTCCTCTGCAAGCACCTGTAAGTGCTTTTCCTAATTTATTTCAACTAAATATACACTGAGATATTATGGAGGTCACCATTTTCATCCCTGTCTCTAAAAAAATGAAAAATTTCTTCCTCCTCTGCTTCTTAAAGTATTGTCGTGGTGGTTCTGTGTGTCTGAAGCACAGAAGATGCATCATTTCTTTTCAAATACAGAGGAAGTGGCTTTGTCATACTGTGTGTCCAATTCCTTCCTTAATCCATTCTGTCTTTCAATAGCTACAAATATTTCACAACCTTGGATATTGTACTTTATTAGAAGTGCCTGCCAAGCTTGTTTAGAGCATAATTTATTTGGGATTGTTTCCGAAGGAGATGCTGCTCTGAATCACAAAGAATGTTATAATTCTGTAACAAGAGGCCTGTAGCTGGATTGAGAATCAATAATCTAATATTTTTGCTGCACAGACAACCCAACCACACTTTGTAACAAGCAAGCTTTGTGCCTTGGAGAAAACTGATGCTTCTTGCTATTGACTTTAACAGTTGAAGTCAAGTGTCAGGATTCACTATTTTATACTCCTGGCAAAAAAAAAAAAAAAAGGCCTGCAAGCTAAGATTGGTGTTGGCTGGTGAGAATATCAGAGCAGAAATGTACTGCAAATAGCACTTAGAAGACTGACAAGTAGAATACTTAAATAAGCACAAAACCTGATCAGCAAAGAATGAGAGCATTCACATTCCCGTTGTGGAATGTCTTTGCTTTTGAACAAATGTCAGGAAGCTTGTGGTGTATTGTGTTTCTTTTCATTCTTGCCCTTGTAGTCATGGCCTAGGTTTTATTCCTGACGTTCATTTTCATCAGCTTTCTTAGCAAGGGTGAGCAGATAGGACCACCTCATGAGATTTAATAGTAAATAATGCTGTCAGTGTCTTCAGTCACTTGTTTGACTGAAGGTCTTGATATTCATTATTCAGCTGTAATTGGAATACCAACATTGACTTCTATTTCTAGTCCCACACACAGTTAAAAATAAGTTGTATAGTTAGCATAAAACTGCTTTGAGAAAATTGATATTTAAAATTGCTAATTGTTTTTCCTGAGCTTGCAGCTCGCTGTCAGGACCTAGAGTGCCTCAGGAAGTAGTTTTAAGTGTGACTTTTGCCAGTTGTAGTAGAGGAGAAGCTTGGTCTTTGAGCTTTAATAGTAGCGGAATAGATTGCAAACAGTTATTAATGCTTTCATGAGGATGTGTTTGTTTGACTGGGAGATGTTGGATATGAGCACTGCCCTCCTACTCCAGGTCTATGCCCTTCTATAGCTGGCTGTGTGCTGTGAAGCAATTCCAGTAGATATATTTTCATTAGAGCTCTTACTATGATCTTTAATGAGGTAATGGCGGGCATGGAGATTGCAGTTTTTTAGGTTACATGCCAAAAGCTCCCAGTGAGGACTACAGAGAGACCATGATAGATGGGGCAGCCCAAACATCACCCAGTCCTGGCTTCTCTCAGGCCCATGCCAAGAATTACCAGCCCCTCAGAGCTCCATCTCCATGAACCCAAAGGAGTGTGGGGACACATACAGTAGGTGGGAACTCACAATAAAGTCAGAGAGAAGTGCATGTCTTCATGTCTTCTCTGAGCCCCCCTCCCACTCTTGGGCTCATCCCAAGGGACAGCCTGGGCATCCAGGCATGATGTCCATCAAGACGAGTCACTGCTGGAGCATCTTTGGAACTTAAGGGCATTTCTGCATAGGAGAGGTGTTATAGGATGCTGAAGAAAAGCATTTTGTGATCACATATGATATGTTGGGAGGAAAGGGTCAAAAATGGAAGATTTGGCAAGAGGAGAGTAGTTTTGCTCAAGTGATGTTGCAACTGGGAATACTAAGAATATCATTGTGGAAGACTTCACATATTATGTCTGCTGTTGATTATACTGTCTGGATTGAAAGAGCTGTAGAGATAACATAAATGTTATCAGAGACTTAAGAGGAATTTTCACAGACAGGCTTGAGCCTCCTGCTGAGGGAGAGAGATCAAAAGCCCAGAGATGATAGAAAGTACAGCAAGGTGATGAACTGCACGTGTGCAAGGCCCTTTGATAAACTGGGGTGAGCAGGGGGCTCCCATGGCCGCTCGGATGTACTGAGCCTAATGGAGCATGTGTCCCTGTGTGTCCCTGCTGCTCAGCCTTGTTAGCAAGGTAAGGAGAGAAATCCACGCTCTGCATTTCAGCTGTGGCTTGGTGGTCCCCTGGTTACCTGTGTTGGTTCACTCGTGGCTTATTGGATGTGCATGGGGGAAACCAAAGACAGGGAAAGGAGGAAGTTCAAGTGATTTGGGGAGAAATGAGAGAGGGAAGATAAAGGAAGAAGGGGATGTTTGTATAGGCTGCTGGTTGGTACTCTTGTCTGGCCATGCCCTGCTCCTAATTATCATAGTCTGTCCTGTCTTCCTGTTACATTCCTTTCTGACTCTGTCTTGAGTGAAGGACTCTGTTTGAGGGGAGAGGGTGTACATCTCAGTGCTAGCAGCTACTGTCAGACTGTGGGTCAGAGGACCATGTCTCCATGGTGTCAGCAAATGGAACGTGAAGGTTTGGATGCTAGCAGTTGGGCTTGGACCCTGGGCTGGAGGCCTGCGTGGTGGCAACTGGGGACATTTCATGGAGTGCATAAAACCAAATGTTAATCTCTGAAATGGTATTGAGGACCATGTGTTTATCTATTGTAGTACTGGAGCAAGCATAGGTGTGTGAGGGACCTTGTGGCTGCTGGTGAAGATGAAGCTGGAGTAGCTGGTAAGTGGGTGAATAAGGAGAGAGCTGGAGCATGTTCTTGTATCTCCAAGAGCCAGGAGGAGCTAAGCTGTTGGGGCCATCAGGAAGTCCTGGCCAGGTGCTGGAGAGACTGTAGGGTCAGGGATGAGATGTGTAAATGTGCCTGTGTGTCTCTACTGGCAAGACTGAAGTGGGGCTGGATATTGGGGGACCAGGGTGTTCCAGTCAGCCCTGTGTGATGGTCTGTACAGGCAGTGTGGTTGGGCTGAAGTTTTGAGCATACTATGTGTTGTCTGTCTGTGTGATGGATGTGGCCAGCAGTGTAAGTGCCTGGTGTGTGCATCTGCCTCCTAGGAGCTGATTTTCAGCCTTGCTACTAGTTGGACCTGGACATGGAGCTGTGACTGCCTGGCCTCTTGGCTGTCAGATCCAGCATCATACGTCTTCTCCTGAGAGTCATCTGTAATCACAAACCATGGGTGGTCTCTGTAATAACATGGTGTTTTCATTGCCTGTAACTATCAGACGTACCTCCTTATTACCAATTATTCACTTTTTCAGTCTATCCATTTGACCTTTTGGAAAAAAATGATGAAGCTCTTCCCTTGAGTGAGGAATAGAAAATACATCTCATTTTACCTGACTAGGAGCTTTTAACATTATTCTATTATTTTAACACATGCGTTTGTGATACTGGTTGTTAAGATACATGCAATGGGAGCTTTGCTGGTAACCTTGGAATATAGAGAGAGGAAAAAGTCTAATCTCTCAGAAATGTAAATAGGTCTTATACCATACTCTTGAAGATAAAAATATCACTGCTTGTACCTTCATGTTACTGTAATTCTGCAGCTTGATTGCCCAAAAATAATTGCCACAGCACGTTTTAAGTGGTGCTTGCTTTAAAAGATGTTAGAATGATGACAGAGTTCTTAAATGTGCCCCTGTCCCTAATTTTCCGTCCTATCAGTCCCTCAGTGTTTGGATGGTTCTCATGTGAAAGTTGCATGCTGCATTCCATTTGCTCATGCTGCTGCCCTTAGAATTGAAGCTGGCAGCGACAGAACTGTTTGTGCTGTAACCAAGCTGTAAAAATGAAGAGAGCGAGGAATGTGGAGTCCCACGAGGCCTCTAAAAGCAAATTTTAAGAACTTGTTTGCATAGCTTTTGGCTTACTTGTGTAGAGGATATAAGTTCAGGGAGTGGAAACATTATTTCAGGGAGGATCTGGGCATTGCATTTCATTTGTCTGTGCAAGCTGAAAGGGTTTTGTAAAGGTGCAGTGAATAAGGGTGATATTCAAAGAACAATGTTAGAAAAGAATGATAATGAAGGCGTGGACCTAGAAGGCTGCTAAGGTGAATGCCAAGTCAGTCTGAGCTTTGATACAAGAAAAAAAAAAGTCTAAAATACTTGAAGGCGTGTAATTCCTACCTAAGTTAATAGAATTGGTGTCAGCATATTAATTTATGATGATGTTTTCCCTAAAACTCTTTAAAATACCTATGTGTATGTTTTATTAGTGCTTTGTATCTCCGATTCTTTGGTTTCTTATTTCGAGTATAAACTGTGATGGATTTTATAGTACAATAATAATGACAGGCTTTTAATCTTTTAGTCAGGTTTCTTAAAAAGAGAATCACCAAGTTTTGTAACTGGTAATTAAAAATCAGACACTTTCTTCTCCTCTTTCCTCACCTTTGTCTGACATTGCTATTTGAAGTCTCAGGGCAAGCTTCTATAAAAGCCATGTGTTCCTGCCATCATCACTATAACTTAGCTCAGGATGCTCAGATAACAATTTCTGGGTCTGGAGAAAAATCAGATTTTGCTGTAATGTCACAAAGATCTGTGTATGCAACGTCTCTCATGTTCCAGTGCTACAGCCTGTATTTTGTACCTTTTTTTGGTGTTCTTGCAAGTAGCCATCCCACACCCATCACTTCTCTTATCTGGGAAGGCAGCAGTAGCTGGTGAGGTTGGTGATGCTGTACTTGGCACCTTGGAGAAGGTATCTCCAACAGATGATGACTTACTTGGGAGATGCTCCTTTTCCCGTAGTTCCTGTGTTATGATGGGATACGCAATGTCCTCATAGGCAGAAGTATGCTTAAAAAGGATTTGAAGTGCCCCAAGCCCTGTTCTTCATTCAGTGTTACAGCTTTTGTATTTGCAACAACTTTAGTTGGGTTTAATATTTCGGAATGTTTCTCTTAATCTTGGTGCATTGGAATTTGAATTATCTTAAAGTCAAAGTAATTTTGGTAGCTTCTTTATCGCTTAATTCACTACAGTGAATAAAGCGATCTGTTTTATTTGCCTAAGTACATAAAATGGCAAGTTTTTGTGTTCCACAAGGGGTGACCTTTTTCTTTTTCTCTTATTTAGGAAGGCTGTGGAAGAGTTACTTAAAGAGGCAAAACGTGGGAGAACCAGAGCTGAAACAATGGGAGCTATGGGTTGGTAAGTTGTGCCAAGAGGAAATGATGCCAAAATAAATCTTAAATTTTATGTGTGACAGAAGTCTCTACCTTTTTATGTGTTTCATGTTTGAATAATTTGTCTTCATCCACATTTTAATTTTGGGCAAAAATTCCAGTCTAAGCAAAAAAAAAAGTTCAGGTAAATTCTGTCTGCATGAAATTGCTTGTCTGGATGTGTTGAAGACAAAGCAATTGGAAAGTTTGGAATATGTTCTTATAATAGATGGAATTGCAAAGTTTGGGTTGGAATCTCATGAGTCTTTAAAATGCTGGTTGTCTTCACTGTGCATGTACTTACATACTAGCTTCATGTTACTGGGTTAGACTGTGTTTTAAGTGAAAAGAATTCATAACCTGACAAAGAAACCTAAAGCCTTATATTAATGAAACAACAAACTGTCCTTTAGTAGACAATTCATGTGCAAATTGTAGCCAAAAATGAACTCGGGGAACTCAAAAGTATAATCCAGATTTGGAAGAGGGTTACTTTTTAATACTAAAAACCCCCTAAAACCTAGGGGCTAATTTGTATAGTAACTAGGGGGAAAAAAATCTGTGTTTACATCTTAAATTAAATACAACATTAATTCTTCAATGCAGTATTCCAGATTTTACAGCTAGATTGTCATGGAATGCAATGCATGTAATTGTAATTAGAGAAGTAATAACATGGTGAGGAGAGTCATTCATCATAAAATAATGTATATGACTGATAAGAATGTGTTGGATCTAGGGATGTTCACACAAGTAGTGCACCAGTTGACTGCACTCAACACATTTGTAGATAAGGTTTTGCTTCGTCCATCAGCTGTAGTAAGAGATAAGCCTGGCCTGTTCATGAAGTTTTCAGCTCAGTTATCTCTTTGTTTTAGTAGCTCTGAAGAGATTAAAATAGTGTCTTGCTGAAAAAAAGAAGGTACTCCTTTATGTTTTCAAACAGGTTTGGGACTTTCTGTATGCTTTACTCAGTGTTTCCTCTAGGGATGCAGTTAATACCCTTTCTTTTAAAATAGCTTAATTGGTTTAATTCCCCAGAGTGGCTCTAGCTGTACTGATCCACCGTGCTTTGACCTGTCAGCCTAGCCATGTGGCCAGGTAGCCCAGTGCACATAATTAGCACCATGAAGTGCTGTATGCATCCAGTTACTGTGAATTTGCAAGCTGATTCCGGATAAGGAAATGAAAGATTTCTGCAGGGAGATAATAAAGTGTTCCCGTACAATTTTGCTGCCACTTGTGCAGTCTGGAATACCAGACAGGAGAGTGTATGGGCATCTGCTTCTGAATGTGGCTCCTTCTTATTCCTTGTTTGTAAGAGGGTAGTGGTCCTGTCCAGCTGGTTGTGATGATCAGCTCAGAATGCAGTTTGCTAAAGCCTGATGCCTGCCAGGGGATGGGATAGGCAAGGGTGACCTGTTCTTCAGAGAAATTGCAGATTAATGGTGTCTGGCTAGACCAGAGTTCTGTTAAAGTTGTAGGAGGAAGGGGCTGTCAAGAAGGCTTCAGGCAGAGGAAGACTGTTGACACATGGATTGGCCTGGTGATATCCTGAACTGAGGCTGTTGAAATACTTTAGACTGCAGAGGTACATGTGAACAGCTGCACTGGGTCAAGCAAAGGATCCATCTCTGCAGTAGCCTGTGTCCATCAGTGGCCCATACCCAGTGCCTAGGAAGTGCTTTGCTGAATATCTTTGTTTCTGAATATGCTCAGTAGTACCTTCTTCAAGGTACTTCTTCTGCACCTCAGGATATCACGCTCTTAGAGATTATTTCTTTGTATGTAATGCATCTCCAGGGATTTTTAGCACACTGAATTTATCCTTAGAGACTTGTAGTAATCCCATTTGTGACAAATCTAGTGCTGTAGGGTTTGGCATGTTAGTGTCTGGCTGGCATGTGTGGCTGTAAGGAAAGTATGAAGCCCCCCAAAAGCAAACTCTGAACAGGTCTTTGCTGTCCAGTTTTGCAGGCGCAACAGATGGAACAGCTGCAAGCTGACACTGCTATCCACCTCTTTAATATTTTTTTATGCCTTGTAATGTTGTTCTGGTGCTTCTGAACTGACACAACAGCTAGGTATTGCATAAAGACATTGAAGATATAATGGGTGAGATATTTGGAAGAAAACTTAGCTATGCTCAGTTGTGTATCACACTCCAGCAAAATGCTGTCTGGTGTAACTGATTCTGAAGGGCTTCAGAGATTACATCCACGACTACTGGATGAAACCTTGCAAGGTGTAAAGTACTGAGAAGAAGGTAATTTCTGCTCAGAGCTTTGTGGATAGCAGATGAAATAAACAGAAAAGTTTGTTCATGAAAATGTGAATTAGTAGACCAGATCAAGGAAATCATAACTGGTAGAAGCAAAGACAAGGTTATCACCAACTCATCTAAAAGCACAATGTTAACAGGTAAAACACAAAACCTTCCTTCCTTGCCAAACTCAAAATGCTTACAGGTGTGTTTCATGAGGACTTCTGGGATTCCTCAGCCCTTTGTCAGAGGAGTCCTGGAGAAGAGATGCACAAACCCTGGAGACATCTAGTGTAAGGCCATCAGTCCTGCATTGGCACTGGAAAGTTGAAGCAGCTCAACCTATGAAGAAAAGATTTATTGTCATCTGTCTTTGGGTAAGGAGAAGCAGAGGCTACTACACTCATACTTCACTGATTCCAGTTTATGTTGCTCTCCAGCAGCTGTTGAATACTGGGAAACACATTTCTGGAGTCAGTGACATTTAACAGAATTCTGTCCAAGAGAGGCGTATGGAGAAGGGACATTCCTGGGTGGGGTGACTATACTATGTATACAAAGGAGTAGTATGGCAGCAAAACCTTAGCCAACAAGCCTCTCAACACTGTTTTGGGACTGCTTTCAGGTTTGAGCCATTGCTCTTTTACTGTCTAGAGTGATTAGTAATCCAGAGCTCAAGTTTTAAAAAGTTCCCCTTGCCTAACATTTTGCTGTTTCATCATTTGAGATGGATGGTCAGCTGTCGCTGGAGTCTAAAGTACAAGTATCCAAGCCAGCTTAGCTGACAGGTACAGGAAAAATGTACAAAGCAATCAACTTGCACCCTGGTCTCTCATACAAAGATTGAGCCTTGAAATTCAGGACAGTGTTGTTAGTATTTCTTCCAGTTTGGGAATGTTCTGTTGATTTTACATTGTCTTACAAGTTTAATGGGGATGACATGGACAGGCGCTGCAACCTGAGAGGTTAGTGGGAGAAAGGATTGTCCCTGTTTGGGACAAGTAACCAGCAGGGAAGTTGGCAATGATATTGGCCAAGAGTTTGTGTGGGAAGGGAAATTATCAGAACTCTCTGGACATGGAGCAGCTGTCAGTATTGCCAGAGGACTGCCTGATCTCTCCACACTCTCAGGACTGCTCAGATAGGCAGTATGTAGGTCCATGGTAAATGAATCCAAGAACTGCTGGATATCCCTATTTGTAGATTTCATTCAGCAGTGCAGTATTTCTAGTTCCTGCAGTGCTTCTTTTGTATGTACTCTGTGGCTGTGGTGATTCTTGTTGGGGGGGTCTCCTGAATCCTTATAATAACATGTGATGTAGATCCTCCTGCTAATGTATCTGACTCAAGAATTAGTACAGCTAATCACAGATAAGGAAATGTGTGAGAAAAGGGTAAGGAAGAACCCTCTTCTGAGGATGTCTTAATCCTGAAAATGTTAATCAGAGCAGAGCAGAATCTTAGGCTGAATCCTAGTATGATGCTGTGATGCTGGAACTTCCGAGATGAGAAAAGACATCAGAGCAGCTGTCTGGAAGCTAGCATTTGAAGGATCAGTTTGATCCAGAGTGAAACGTTGTTTACAAATAGTGTAAGAACATTCAAAATGGTTAGATAAATTTGTTTCATCAGAGGTTATTGGACACGGATGAAATGGGATATTTGGGAGTTTCCACTGTGTCTAGTTAAAATAAAGCCAAAAGTTCAGCTTCCCTGAAGTGTTTCTCTAGGTTCTATGTACATAATTCATAAGCTTCTTTATAGCAGTGAAGTCCCATTTTAAGCAATTGTTCTACTTTAACTAAGAAAGGCAGTTAAAATGCCACAAAAGTTACCGTGTGAAAAAAGTTCTAGATGCATTTTTTCCCAGTGTATAGGTCTGATCTTCAAAGATGCTGATAACATGAGCTAAGCTAAATCAAATGTAGCTTCTCATCTTACTTGAAAAGCTTGTGTAAGGTAAGAACTGGAAAACAGGATATTTTTGGATGGTTTGTTCAGCTCTGCTTTGTAAGAGCAGATGAAATTACAACAAAAAAAATTTGGAAGCATTAAATTATTTTTGACTCTATTTTTTGCAAAGCAATCCTAAAATTGCTTTAATTCCTGTAGATAGCCTTCTGTTCAATACCAAATCTGTTAGAAGTACAGGAGAATACAGAATTATGACAATGAGGATACCAGAACTGCATCTTGTCTTTGAATGGGTGTTGTGTGACTGTGCAGGAACACTGCAATGTGATTCTCCTCAGCTTTCATTTGAATATGAGGAGGAGGAGAAACAGTATAGATAGAGATTGAAAAGTAAATATATTAGTCTTGTAATCAGGACACATCCTAAATCAAGTTGTCACTGGAACAGATTGCCCAGAGAAGCTCTGGATGCCTCATCTCTGGAAGTGTTCAAGACCAGGTTAGATGGAGCTCTGAACAACCTGGTTTAGTGAAAGGTGTCACTGTCTGCAGGGTTGGAACTTTATGATCTTTAAGTTTTTTTCCAAACCAGATGATTCTATGATCCTACAAAATACTACCAGCTGCACCTGGCTGCCAAGACCATATTTCAAAGCTTTCAGTGTCCTCTGAGGCATCTTATTTTGTAAGCTCCCCTGTAACAGAGTAACAGCACAGATTACAGTAATTTCACAATTATAAGCCACACCATTTTGACTAAAATTTTGGTCCAAACCCAAAGTGCGGCTTATAATCAGGTGCAGCTTATATATGGACAAAGAACGAAAAGTTGCTGTTTTAGTTTGGAGGACAGGTGTCTGCTGAGAAAGGCAGGAGCTTCTCTTTGAATGTAAACCCCCTCCTTCCAAATTATTATAATTTTGAAATCAAGGGGCTTTCAGGCAAAGATATGGGAATTAGGAATAACAGTTCT
>PYHW01010828.1:3110138-3129252 GCA_013186435.1 Turdus rufiventris | reverse complement strand
GAGGAAGGATGGGTTGTGAAAAGATAAAGAACAATGCCCTGCCTGGTTTCAGTGGATGGCCCATTAGCAGAATATCTCCCGCAGAGATGAGGATCACTGTCCCCACCCTCAACAGATGGTGATAGAATAGATACCTTTTATCACACTCTGTATTGTAGCATGTGGCTTATATATGGACAAAGAACAAAAAGTTGCCGACACCTGGAAATGCAGTTTATAATCAGGTGTGGCTTATAATCATGAAATTACTGTACTTGATTTGGCAAAATGAGCTCTAGTAGTTTTTTTTTGCTTCCCACCCCTATCTTCAGTCACTCCTTGATTGAAATCTGATATTTTCTATGGCAGTTTGTACTTGTCAGTTCATCCATAGTGAATTTTTTCTTGGAAAGATGGACTTTACTCTGTATGATAAGGCTGACTGTGCCAATGCTCTTTGGTGTGTCCAGTTACTCAGCAGAGACAAGACTGGCACATGGCACTGTGCTCTTGTGTCTTAAATGGTGTCAGCATGTTTTTACTGTTAAGAACCTGTATAGTACATTTCTGTGCTGAACTGCACTGCTGCACTAGATGACAGGCCCTGGTTGGAAATTCTGTGTTACTGCAGAGAAGTTGACTTAAAGGGTCAAAAATAGGGTTAATATTTGACCTATGTTCACAATGATGGATTTTTTTTTTCTCAAAAGGCAATATCATTGTCAAAATGCAATGTCTTGGTTATTGCATAGTAGAGAGATTTTGTGTGGGGGGGGTGAGATTTATTTGTGGAGGGAAACCAGATTCTGTCTGTGAGAATAGCTTGGTCTAGCTTTTGGAGCACACAGCAAAGAGTGAACCGTACAATGGGTGAATACTCTGCTACAGAACTGGAGTCTGGTAGACAGGGTAGCTAGCACTGCAGTGTGTGTGCTTGCCTCACACGTGCCTGCAGCCCTGCTTGGGGCACATTCCAATTCAAAACTTTAATGTTCTTTTAATTTGTCTGGTTTTTGCTGGTTGGTTGGTTTGTTTGTTTTAAAGCAAAGTTTCTCAAATCGGTTCTGTGGCACTGTTTGCTGGTCACAGCAGAATTGTGTTCCACCTTGCTCAAGCTAAGATTGCCTCCCAGCCCTTCAGAACTCACCTGAGGGCAAACCTGTTTGTGAACCGAGCACTGCAGGATCTGACCCTACAGCAAAGTCAAGGCTGGTCTTTGGAGATGTCAATTCCTCACCTTTAGAGATGCTCTCAAAGATCTCAGTGCATTCATACAGTTCATTTTTAACCTTCACATTTCCATATATACCATGGCTATATCTGAAAAAGTGCTCTGTGTGTGCGTGTGATGTAGCACATGCCACACATCTTGTTTGCTTTAAGATTTAAAGGCAGGATTTGCTTTGTTGAAGTCTGAACTCAGTAAAACTAAGAACTAATGTGTTTCTTCAGTGCCATGACTTACTGCTGCTCTATGAAAGCCTGGTGGCTCACTTTAATCACAATATGATGGTAAACTAATGGCATCTCTTAGCTGACTCTGAAGTCCAGCATTTCTCATTAGTTTTCATTCTTAGGATAGCTCAGGCAGCACTCATAGTATCAAAAAGAAATAAATGCTTCAGCCAGATGGATTTATTTAGGGCAGATTGACTGTCTCATACTAGCATTGTATATATTAGTGCTTAAATCAGTGCATTAGCTCTCAAGAAAAAGCAAGAGGAAGAACAAATGTGAAATAGATTTTGCCTGGATGCAGCCTAAAGAAGTCTACCCTCCTTTACAGGAAATGTTGAGGTACAATAATGCGCTCGTAAGGCATATAAAGGACTTTAATGTTGTCTGGTTTCTGTTATGTCTTGAGTGTAACCTGTGCCATGACTAGTTCAGCACATCAGCAGTGTAGCTTGAAGTAGAAACCCTGTTCTACTGACATTTATAAGCCTCATGTTTTCCACTCAGTAATACAATTAATGAATAGTTTCTCTAGTTTACAAAAGAGTTATACTAGATTAAAGATCCTATTTATTTAACCAGATTTGAGAAAAATAATGTAGATTTACACGAAGGAAGTTCAGGAAATTCTAAAATTCTATGCAGTAGAAGTGTTTCAGAAAATACCTAGTGGAAATAGTTGGCTGTATACTTCTAAAATTGCTTTCCTAAGTTCTTGAAGGATTTGCAACAAGAACAATTGTCAGGAGTGTGTAGTAGGCAGACCTGGAGCAAAACACCATGGCAAATTTCCTGTGCAGTTAAGTCATGAAGTATGCTAAATAATTATACGTGATCTTTGTTGTAGTTTGCTTCTTGTTCTGATAGCTCTGATGGTTTAGAGCTGTCAAAGGTTTTTGAGTAGTTTAGGGTATAATTTCTACACTTACACAAAATACTCAGGTAGAAGAGATAATCTTAGCATTGTGGTGTTAGGATTCCATGACTCTGTGGTTGATTCAGTAAGTGGCTGTGATCTCTAACAGCTCTGATTTTTTCCATTTTTTTCCCCATAACTCGTCTCAAAAATGTGAAGACAAACACCAGTGACTCCAACTATGTACAAAGTCTTCAGAGTGATTTCTGCTTTCTGTAGGAACATATTTAAACATGTTTTTTCTTATTCCATTCTTTAAGGGATGATGTATTGAGAATAAGTAATGTACAGCTGATACTAACAAGTATTTACAATACTTGTTTCCTAAAATTAGTTCATAAATTATGTGCAAAAGTGTTAAGCTGCAAGAGGAGAAAGTAAAAAAAAATGGAAAATAGTTGGATAAATATCTTTACTGTTTAAGAAAAAGAAACAAATACTTTGGTGGTTGCTAAGCAAAAGTTTAAATTGATATGTGTCGTATATGTTTATGCTACAGCTATTTGGGTGCTTTGTGCATGTGTATCTTACTTTTGAATACTGCAGTTCACTAGATAATGCTGACTTTAGAAGATCGTGATCTCTCCAAGCCATTCTGATTTGACTTACAGTATGTTACTAAATGTTTGGTTTCTGAATACCTAAGTTAGTCACTGTCAGCCTTAAAATATATTGTCATCCTTTGCTTCCCCCTACACACACTGCACGTGGATTTTCACGGTGTTGAAGTAAAATAATTTTCTTCACATAAAGAGTAAGACAAAAAGAGAATGGAGATGATCTGGAACTTACTTTTCTGTACTGAGAGTTTACACTAGGTGGCATGCAAGGAAAGCCAAAATCACAAACATGTCTTAAAATCATGGAAGTTAAAATCTCAGACTTGTTTTGGGATATTTTTACCTTCTCTTTTGATCACTTTTAAATGTCTTTACAGGTTGAAATGTCCTCTTGCTGGTACAAATAAAAGATTTCTTATTAATACCATCAAAAACACGTTGCCATCTCAAAAAGAACAAGACCAAGAGCGTGAGCAAAAGGAAGATGATAAGGAGTCTGAGCCAAGCAAAAGCAGGAAAGAAGAAAAACCAAAGAAGCGCAGAATTCACCCATATACACCCAGCTTTCAGTCCAGAAGGAGAGTCAGCTACTCTCCTCCAAGGCACCAAAGCAGGAACCACCACACAAAGGATAAACATGAAAAGCGATCAAGCAAGCGATGAGGAGAGGAGAGTGACAAGTATGTGTTGTTACAAGTCAGGAATATCATTAACTATAGGAAAGTGGGCGTGTCTCAGTTTTTCAAGAAGAGTTGATGTTCAAACTTGAGTTTTGAACCAAGTTGCCTGTGTGAGAAGTAACCTTGAGGTAGCTTTAGAAACTTTTCTTTGGGACCTTTAATAGAAAAGCAAAATACAGCATAAAACTTTCAGTTGTTTTAGAACAGACATTCCCTTTACTCCATTCCTCTCTCCTTTTCTGACTAAGCTTAGGTTCTTGGTGTTGGAACATGGTATGTGTGTCACTGTCTAATACAAATCATTTAGTCATGTCACTCTTTTGGAAATAAATTTAAATTAAGCAGAATTCTATTTATTGTGTGAAGTTCGCAGAACTTCTTGGCTGCTAATCAATAAAGAAGATTTGCTTATTTGGGTTAGAATCTAGAAGAGAAAGCTGGTCAGTGCCTGACCAAGCACATGCATTTTGTATAGAATATAAGAGATTACTTTCTTTAATATAAAAAGAACAAATTAAAAATGGGCAATGCTGGGTTTGCTTTACAGGAGGGATTGCCAGGAAATACTGATTTTGCTTGTTAATGTATATTCACAAACCTATCATAGGTAACAAAAGACATAACCCCTAAAGCTGCAACTGCAATAATTATCTCTCTTTAGACTTCCCTCTGTAAGGAAGTAGTTGGAACGGTCTGTTGTCACGGTGCTTTCAAAACAAACCCTGAAGACAAAATGTTCATGTTTTCTGTCTACTGCTAGAAAGTTTCCAAGTAAATATGTAATACTAGAAATACAGAGGCGATGCTTAAACTGTCAAATGCTCACTTTCCAAGCCTCTGTGACAATTCTGTAGTGGTACAGTTCTTAAACTTGTGACTGTGAGCACAGATGTACACATTGGCATCTTCTATGTCTCACTTCTGTTTGTGTTACATTAACAAAATTCTTTGTGAAATATTTTGTATTTTACTGTTCTCAAAAATAATTGTTTTCAACATAGGTTTGTTTTTGAGTGTGTTGACAATAAAATGAAAAATGTTGACTGAAAGTGCCCCGTGGAATTAATGCTTTTAGCGGGTTTCTTGGCTGAGCTGTGCCTCCCTAAGGGACAGAGGAGCGGGGCTGCACGGCCCGTCCGTGTTGAGTCAGAGCAAGAGTGCCACCTATGGGCGTGTGAGCTCCTCGCCTCTGCGCTTAACCTGCCTCCCGGAGAGTCCTGGCAGCTGCCACGTGCGGGGCCACCGCGGAGCTCTGCTCTGGCCGCGTTTTGGTGCGTGAGCTGGGAATTGCTCCTCTGAGTAGTGGGAAGGTAGCTATACTGGCGCTGAGCCCTGGAGACCGCCAGGGTCAGCAGGGAAGTGGGATACTTAGACATTTCCCCCAAGGAGTTACGCACAGGTCCTCTATTTTCCTGCAGGACCCACAACACTAAAATAGAACTCAACCTTTCAGAAAATTTACAATTATTTGAGTAGGATCAATAAAAAAGTAGTACTTTGGAGGATATAAAAACTGTCTTCAGTTTTAAAAAACAGAGAGTGTTTGCAGTCCTTATTTTGCTGATTGCCGTTTTGCACTCTTTAATAATCCGTTCAGGAAGGACAGCAGCTATAATACAGGCTGAGTTCTGCTGCAGTGACAGTGCTGGATGAATGTGACTTCGAAGCAGAGAATTCATCTCACCATTGGTCAGGATTTGGACTGGAGATGTTGCACGGAGCAAATTTTTGTAAATTCTTCCTGGTCTGGCTTGTGCTAGTATATGCTGTGCTGAGAACTGTCAACTCTCAGGCCTTCAAACACCACTTTGGGATGAGGGCTGTTGTTGATGCTATATTAATTTATGCCAGGCTTTCAGGTAGGGAAACTGATTAGAGCATGCTCTCAAAATTAGTCTGATAATGCTTGCTTACTGGAAATGCTTAGCTAAAGGATCTCTCATAACCTGCGCTGATAACTGGAGAAAACTTTCCATCGGTGGTGGCGGTAGGTTCAGATTTAATTCCACATTTTTCTGAGTTACAGAATACACACATATTATTAATCTTGCACTGGTTAATTCCAACTTTTAATGCTGTCTTTTGTACGTGTACTTAATAAAAACAAAATCCTCTACTGCTTGTTAACTGTTCTTAAGGCAACTATTTACAGAATCACAGAATGGGTAAACTTGGAAGGGAGCACAGTGATTACTTTTTTAATAAAAACTTGGGTGCACAAAGCCAGTTTTGTATTTTGTCTGCAGTTGCTCATACTGTGCAGCACCAGCATGTTTATAAGGCAACTTCAAGATAGGATTTAAGCCTGAAAATTAAGACTTGTACATGACTTTTCCAAATGTGTTACTAACTGCTGTGCACTTGTTACTTGTAAAAGTGCCTTGTCCTTAAATAAATATATTAATAAATATTATGTTCTTGGTCTCAGCTTCCCTAGTTACTCCCATGGGAAGGGAATGCACCTTACCTTAAGTGTTGCTTCATCCGTACTTCACAGGTGTTCCTTGTTAATCTGTGAGCTACCAGTGTTGTCTGTGTTTAGTTTCAGTGCACATTGTGTGCATAAAGTTTATTCAGGTGAGATTATTCTCTTGCCATAGCTGGAACAACTTGTTCATTAGACTTTATTATTAATGTTGGATAGAAATCCTCCAAATGTTCATTTTCATCAATCTGATACTGAATGTAGATCACAAAATAAAAGAGGATAAAAAACATTTTATGTAGCCTTCATTAAATGCTTTTGTTAGTTTTGACCATCAGAGAGATAGTAACATGCAGTTCTTACATTCATTGTACAGCTTCTTCTCTTTTGTAAATCCAGTTTGAATTATTTACAATGAATCATGGACATCCAAGAAAAACCCAACAGATTTCATGTGTAACGACTTGCAGGCAAAAACACACCCTCTTTTTTAGACTGGATCACTCTAAACAAGAAGTTTCTTGAGGTGCAGCAGTTAAAAGAGTGTTCCTTAGTGATCGTGAAATTTCTACAGAAAACTAGTTAACAAAGGAGATGTAAATGTTTGTAGATCAATGGAATAATGTAGCAGGAGGGGGTTGCTTTTCCTGCACAGAACTGGTTTGGGATTTTTTTTGTTGTGGCTGCAAGTTGATCACCAAGAAGCATGTTTCCTCTCCTGTCCTGTCAAAGCTCTCACTAATAATTATGTGCTTTCAGTTAATTAAGCTGGAACAGCACAAAAGCAGACTTGCTTGGATAAGTAGCAAGAAAACATACCTGGACTGTGTTTGAAGAAGGATTTTTGTCATTTTATCAGTGGAGTCACTGATCCACCAAATCTTTATTCATGTGAGTGATCTTTGCACTTGCAAATAATCCTGTTGTAGCGCACCATGTATGAATGAAACTCCTGTCTGCATTAATATGCACTTTGTTTTAGTGACTGTCAATAGGAAATAATCAAAAGTAAATGCTGAAGAGCACATAGCTCCAATTAAAAGAAAGCCTTAACAATTTTGCCTGCAGAAAGTGCTACAGCAGCAATATGATCACTCATCTCAATATCAATTGTGTAACTACCACCAAAGTCTGGTTTTGGGAAACTTGAGTAGGCAATCCGCTCTGCTTGAGACTCTGTCTTCTGAATTCTCCAGCAATTCCTGGTAAAGAATTGCCTGTGTCTTTTAAAGCACCACACGAGAGATGAAAGTTTGCCTAAGCCAGTAATTTAAAATTTCTCAAAGAAAAATGCCAGGAAGCAGCTAATCCATCAGGACTAGCAACAACTGATAGTTGCTGCTAATGAACTGTTGTTTAAGTTAAATAATAAGGTTATTAAGAAAGGAGTATAACACATGAAGGAAAACCAAGGTCCTACATGAGCTGTTACCTTGTCTTGATTCTACGTGCTACATTCAAATACCGTTTTCTCTACTTACCATTGCTCCTCCCGGCAGTGCTGCATGGTCAGTACCTCTCTGAACCCCTCCATACAGAGAAGGCACTTGCTAAGTCTCTGGAAAACAGAATATGTTTTCTCTAGAAGAGTTTGAGTGTTACCCCCCTCTTTCTCTCCTAATGTCTATTTACTGAGTTGAGGGGTGCCCCAAGGAGAAGCAGGTGAAGTTTCCCATGCTCTGGCTCTCCACCTCCCTCCCTGAGGACTCCAGCAAGATGCTGTGTGGGGCATGGCTACTGGAAAGACCTCCTTCTTGTCAAGCACCTGAGACAGTCTAGTTAAATAAATCTCTGTGAGAAAGCACAGGCTCCAAGGGAAGTGGCTGTTGTCAATGAGTAAACCCTCAGTTGGTGTGAATCAGGGAAGTTCTGCTGCGCTGAGCTCCTGCACATGCCCTGCTTGCCAGAAGTGCTACAGGCCTGCAGGTAGATGTACTGCTCCTTGCAATGTCTGCCTAGCAAAAGGACTGAGGATCAGCTCCACTGTGGGGGAATTCCCTGAGGGTGGCTCTGCATCTGCCTCTTCAATAGGTCTCATTTAGACTTGGATCTCTGCAGGAAATTTCTTGCAACAAGAAAGGCATAACTCTACCTTTCTGTAGCAGGACCTATTGCATCCTGCCAGTAAGCTCCCAGCTAAGAAGTGAGTTAAACAAGCAATAAAAGTCAATTGGAATTAATTTTATCTAAACTTCATTTTTCTTTGCCCATTGAAAATAATTTCCCATGCATCTATGCCTTCGGAAAGGAGCAGTGAGCATCCACCGCACTCCCATTACTTAAGATTCACCTCCAGCTGTTGCTGCTAACATTTTTTCCTTTTTTTTTTTCTCCTTTCTAGGTTGAGTTCTTTAATAATTTCGTGTCTCTTTCAATCTAGGCTCCAGCCTGGGAAAAACAAACCTGCTAGCCTGGCGAAAGCCAAACACACATGGCCCAATTACCAGCTTCCCCACTGTTCCTTTAGGCTGGCTGGTATTCTCCCTGCCTTTGTTTTGCTGCCTGCTCCCTGCCTCCGAGCAGCTTCCTTTGACTCCGCTCCATGCAGCCAGGCAGAACAAGATCCAGCAGGTAAACTGAGGAAGGGCTATTTTCTGCCTGCCCCTCGCCTGTGGATCACTGCAGTTTATCTGCCAGCAGAGCTTCCTGCAGGCATACACCTATGTGAAGAGCCGCTTTGCTTTGGAATTAGGGAAAACACCTTGTTCTTTGCATTTGAAATACTTGTGCATGTGGAGGGCAGCGTTGGTGTGCCACAGCAACAGCCCACCAGGTATTGCAGACGGGGTGCTGGATACAAGGTCACATCACTGCAGCTCTGTGTAGTGCTTGTCTGTCCTCCAGCCGGTGCCTCGGCTGGCACTTGTCCTGAATGCCTTGGGAAGAGCCAGGAGGGTGGATGGCATTGTCCTCACAGCCGTGCGCTCCCACAGCTCTCCTGGAGCAGGCAAAGTGTGGGAGCAGCGCGCTGAAGACCGGCCTGGCTGCCAGGAGAGGGATGGTGCCCACTGTTACCTGTCAGCACTATTTGGGGGGTGGGCAGTGGCAGGCCCTAAGGGGTAGGTGCTCACCATGGCAGGGTCTCAGCTTGTGCCTCTGCCAAATTTCCCTGCTGCACCTCAGGGGTGTCCACCTGGAGGGAATAGGAGAGCAAACTGCTCTCCAAATGTGTTGTGCAGCTGGGATCCCCAGAAGAACTCCTGGCTGTGACAGGAGTGCCAGTCCTAAGTCCATTTGTCAGGTTTGTCGCCCTGCCCCAGCTCCCCAGTCGTGCTGTGGCTGAGCTCCCTGAAGGCCAGGCTGTCCTGGTGATGAGGGCATGTGCTGAGGACCAGCTTTCCGCAGTCACATCAGTTCACCCTTCAGCCCCAGGAATGCACCTCATCCACCTGGCTGCAGTACCTTAAACCGGGCACCCCAGGCAAAGCTGGTGCATCCAAAGCTGGGCCGTGGTCACAAGCCTGGGATTAGGTGAGTTTCTCCTATTGACTGAGCTGAGTGGCTTAAGGGTGTGAGGTGTCAGCCATGCAGCTGGCTGCTGGTACCTGTCCCAGAGAGCAGGATGCTTCGGGAGCTCCTGTGGATGCCCCAAGGCAGAGTACCCCAAATGTGCAGCAGCCCTGAGGCTTCTCTATGAGTTAACAACCAAAAATCAACTTTGAAGGGTGAGAACTGACTGGAAACAAAATATCTTCCCCATCTTTTCATTAGCAGGACTAATAAAATTGCCCTGCTCAGAGGGTTTACAGTTCAGGAAGGATTTGTGTGCGGGGAGGGAGCCAGCAAGGGAAGCACTGGGCAGAAGCTTAGAATTGTTAGAATGTATATCTCCATCTCAGCTCTCAGTTTGTAAAACAAATTCTTCAGACAGGTGCTTGAATTCACAGGCTCTTCAGAGGGAATTTATCAGCCTTCAGGAATATACTGGCTAAGAAAAAAAAGCCCTATCACCATCAGCTGCAAGGAGGGAAAAGCTAATCATCTAAACTTTAAGGCGGGAGAGGTGCAGCTGTCAAAGCTATAAGGTAAATGAGTCTGAGGCTGAAATGGTTTTTGCAGCAGAACTCTGCTCCCTGTTAAATAGGGGAGATTGAACTATAGCACTATTCCACTATTCCCTGGTAATGCACCATTTTGGGGCTGACTGGGTGGTCTTAAGTCCATTGCCACAGTGGTTATATCGCTGATACCAATCAAGGCCCCGCAGCTGAGACCCTGAGTGACCTGCTTCAGCAGCTTTTTTCAAACCCCAATTCACTCATTTGTGTGGGATGCTTTTCTGCTACTTTATTTATGGGATTACATAAATGAGCCATTAAAAATGTAAATCTTCAGAACAGTTGAATAATACAGATTTAAACAATAAGCTCAGGGCGGTACAGTACAGAAACTTCCCCGAACCAGCAGTACTGCACCATCGTGGCTATGGCAACAATAGCGGGTTAAGGGAAAGAGAGAGCAAGGAGGAAAATAAAACGTCCCGGCATTGTTACAGTCACTGGCACCACAGAAAGATTAGGGATTTTTTTTTTTTTTTCAGAGTATTAGAACAATAATGAAGATGTGTCATTATGCACCACAAAGGAGACCATGCCATCCCTCACATAGTGCAGGTGTCAAAACAATCGGTCTGGCCACAGAATTGAGTTTAAGTGAAGTTTGTCCTACCTCACCACAAAGCATTTAACCCTTCTGGGGCCAGAGCCAACTACAGCCGTGCCATGGCTAGCACAGGCTCTTTTCCTCCCTCCTGTGCCAACAGGCATCTACTCTGTGCATCCTTGTCCATCAGCAGTGACAATGGAGCTGTACACTGTGTACTTTGCTGAGGAGGAGTTGGCTGCAGGTTTTATTTGGCTTTCACTGTGCTTATATCACATTAAAGCACCTGGTGAAGTAATAACAGTGAAGAATTATACTGAGGTTTAGTTAAATCCCATGGCAAGCTTCTCTCTGCAAAGGATAAAAACATGGAAGTAGCTTCTAAGCTCTGCAAAGTTCAAAATATCTGAGCTACTATAGCAGTTAATGATTTTCTCTGTTCAGAAGTTATTTTAGATGTTACATAACAATCTTAATGTGACAACTGTACTCAAGAAGATGTGCAAACAAGCTCTGAGACACACCAGTGCTCTCCCTAGAACCAGATTTCACCATGTATTGTGTTATTTCAGTAAGTTTTTCCTATCATTTAGTTCTGGAATTGAGTAGGTATTTTATGTAAGTAAATTTGGGAGAATAAATTTGGAGAGTAAATTTGGGAATTCATACAAAAGGCATATTTCCTCTCTATTTCAGAGGTCACCAGTCTCTGAATTTTAATATTTCTAACCTAAAGCCAAATGTATACCTCTACCATCCTAATTCCTATGCTGTAAGAATGACAAAGTTGCTGCCCAGGGAATCACAACTCAATTGCAAGAAAGACCATGATCCCTCCAAACCAGAGCTGTGTTTATAGGTGTGAGCATGATGGAAACAGCTGCATACAGATATAATATTTTAAGTTGCTTGGGCTTGTAAAACTTATAAATGAAGTGCCTTTGGGAAAAAAAATTAAAAAGCAGTTAAATTCTTCTGCAAATAATGTAAGTAGGCAAGGTGTTAAATGGCTTCCAAGTGAAGTTTTCCACAACAATGGCTTTCCATGCATTTCTGTACTTAATTTAAGACACCTTGTTTCAGAACTTATTTCAGGGACTTGGTCTGGATTCCTTTTCTACATTGTGCAAATCCATAAACCAAAGAGTTATTGTGATTTAATGCTGGTGCAAGTTTGAAATGAAGGTGTTTTTTGTAGCCTCTTTTATCCTTAAAGTTCAATATCCTTTGATGATTTTTACCACCTTTCCTTTCTGAAGACTGTTTAGATTAGTTTAGCAATACCATAAAGTGTTTTTAGTGTTATTATAACACTCAGCATTCAGCCTAGCATCACAGAGAAGCTGAAGTTGGAAGGCATCTCTGGAGGTCACCTGGTCCAAACCACCTGCTCAAGCAGGGGTACCTAAAGCTCGTTGATCAGGATCATGTCCAGAAGACTTCTGAATATCTCCAAGGAGTTATGAGTATCTCCAAGCCTCATGTTGGGATGATTTGTTACTGGTTCAACTGCTTACTGGTAACAGTGTGATTGATTTCGCTGCCCTAGATAATGCACACCATAAAACCATACAAACTCCCTAATATTTTTTTTTACCTACTGTAATGGGACGAGAAGAATTCCTGGTAGTGGAAATGGAAGAACACTTAAAGAATATTATGATCATCAACTATGTTAGCATAAAGATGTTTGTTTTACTAGTGTTGGCTCTCCTAGTGGGATTGTTTATTTAACTTGGATGAAGAAGGAGATGAAATGGGAAATTTTATTTATTGGCAAAACGGAGGCCACAAGAGCATGGAATATAGACAGCTTTGAGTTAATGAAGAAAGTTTTCCTCTGGGAAGGAAGATATGCCTGTGAGCCTTTTCTAGATCACTGGATTGGTCTCAGGGCAGAATTGGGGTTGTAGTATAGACAGATCTTGCTGTCAGCCAAAGAGGTGGTATTTCCAGATGTTCCTGCCTTATTGTGTGTGCTGTTGTTAGTTGCAAGTGGTTCAGCACTGGTCTGTGCAGCTGTGGGCACTAAGAGGTCATGGACTGCACCTCCATCCAGCCCCCCCACCAGTTGGATAATACATCAGGAGAGGTGCAAATGTTGGGCAGGCTCTTCAGGAGTCCCCACATGAGCTTTGCCACCTCAGTGCAGAAAGTGGAGCGGGGTGATACAGAGGAAAGCTGGCCTTGAGGAGGATCTTCAGTGGGTTAAGGGGTCATGTGCATGGTCAGGCTTCTAAGATGTGGACTGAATTATCTAGATCCAGGTTTTTTAGCATATTTAAAGAAGTAGCAATGGGAAGACTTCAGGGCAGCCATGATTCACGATTCACCCTGACCTTGCTCCTTTGCATTGCCCCAGGCAGGAGTGCCACTGCTGCCTGACTGAAATGGGAATGTCCTGCATGGATCTGACAGTAGCGTGAAGGCTCACCAGGGCCAAAGACCATGGGACCTTCAGCTGCAGAGCTCCCCTGCATTCTCTGGGTGGAAAACTTGCTGACAGGATCAATGAGGTCCTCATTTTTTAACTTGCTTCCAGTTACAAATGGAAACCAATATAACAAGCTTTTTGGGGAAATGAGGGACAAAGGGTGTCTCTCAGCTTCATCAGAATTTCTCAGGTGGGTCAGTCCTTTCCCTACAGCCCTGAAGTCAGCAGAAAGCATGACCATGAGGTAGCAGAAAACTGAACTCCCTTTGAAATCAAGACACTGAAGGATCCTCTCCAATAGCTGCTGTTTTCCTCCCTATATCCACACCAGTGCATCTGTCTCCAGTCCTCTCTTGGGATCCATTGCAGAAGGTGTCTGGGATGAGGTCGGTGGAGCTGTTGCCTCTTGGTTAAGCCATGGTCAGGTGAAAGCTGGGATGCTTTGGAGTAGCAGAAGCTGTGGATAAAGAGCAGCAGGGGCGGGTGCATGCAAAGTGTATTATGCTGGGACTGGTGGTGCCTGTCACAGTGTGGAAACATGGGAAGTTCTTGGAGCAACAAGTCCTTCTGCTGACCCAGAAAAGAGACAGAAACATTTTCAGCCTGAAGTCTGCAGTTCCTGTACAGATCTGAAGAAAATCTTCCACACCTGAAGGTTTATTTCTGCATCTCTATCATTGGTTTAATAAATAGCTTCCACTATACTGACATAAAATGCTTTCTTCACTTCTTTCTCCTTTCTTTTTTAACCTGTTTCCCCCAAATGAAAGTGACAATTTGACACCTTGAATAAGGATAGTTTTTGCCTTCTCATAACCCACAAATGTAATTGCAGGAACAATGTTGACTATGACCACATGGTTAAAAAGAGAAAGAATCAAAAACCCAAAAATAATCAGTGTGAATTCAAAGTGAAAATGAATGGAGTCTGTCTCATTCATAAATGTCATACGAGACTTTGGCTAAAAAGGCAAGCCTGTCATCCCAAGGCCAGCAGCTGTTGTTATGTTGAACAAAATGGATACAAATGGGTATTATTTTAAAGTGAAATGCTTAATCCCAGGCCTAACAAGCCCACTGTCCTCTCTGTAACCCTGTGTCATACAAGCCATGATCTCCAGTAGAGGGCTTGATTGCACAGGAAATAAAATTCCCTGGCTGTGCCCTACCAAACCGACAAACACCCTGGCAATGTTTGAGTTACTATGGCAATCACAAAATAGGAAGGCCTTTTCTTCTTTTCCCCATCTCTGCATGCAGCCGCAGGCTGCTCCTGAATAGCTCACATCTGCAAAAAGTTTTAACACGGTACTCAGATAAAGAAAAGGATCCCAAAAATGGTCATTGACCCGTCTCAAAAAATGTTGCAAATTTTATATACAAGAACTGGGGAGCTGTGCCACTTTGTGCAGGTTATGTCATAATGTGAACAAAAAGGGATAAAAGCTGATGAAGGCTTTTGCTGCCAAATATGGAGAGAGGGGAAAAAGCATAAGTAAATGACAGCTTTAATGCAGATGTAAGAAGAAAAGTCAAAGATGGGTGACAGAAAGTTGCTGGTCAATGAATAAGGGAAAAATTTCTAACACAAAAACCAGACAAAAGAGTAAAATACAATAAAAATCTCACTATAGAGAATACTGAGAAAAGTCCCAAAAGCACAGTGAGCAAAATCTTGGAGCTATCAAACCATGTGAAACGGACATGTGGTTCTTTAGAGTGGCCCATTTCAGGCATTAATAGCTCCCATTATAAAGGGGGAACCTGATCTCTGGCCTGGAAAGCTTTCAAGAAGCAGACTTTTTATAACAAAATTGAAAAGCAAAACAAAACTGAACCTTTCTGCCTTGCACAAATTAACTAGGATTTTGGTCTTTCTAGACAAATTTGGTCCTGCATAATGAACTGTTACACATTTTACCAGTTTTCCTTGGACAAATGCTTTCTGGTAATGAAGAATAATTACATATTTAAATGGAGATTTGCTTTCTGGCAGATCTGGTAGATCTTGTGCTTTCTGACAGCACACTTTCCACCATTAAAATGTATTTATTTTTGATGATAGAAGCTTACCTTTACCAACAAACTGATTTCAAACACCTGATTTAGATGCCTGCATAGTGTGTGAACATGTGTCAAGTACCTGATGGTCTCACCAAGGTGTTTAATCCCAGTGAGGGGAGAGGTATGACTCCAGAATTTACCATGTAGGTCTGCTGCTCTGAGCTAGCTTTGCTTCAGATGTCTGGCTCTGCGAGATAGGAGCTGGAAAGTGCCACCACCACCTTCACATATGGTAGCTCCATCTCTCAAGAAGGTTCCCTAAGAGTAAATTTATTCTTAATTTGTTCTTAATCTTAGATTCGATTGACATGTTATAGCTTCTGCAAGTATCATTGAGCTTTAAAAGCTCTTACTGACAAGTCACATTAATCACTGGCTTCTGAGAAAAGCTTAATGTGAGGAAATGAATGAAAATGGCATAAACCGTTCACAAAAAAAAGTCCAAAGGGCCAAAAGAAGCCCCAAATCCAGTAAAAGTGGGACTGCATTATACATTCATTGACTCTTGTTCTTTTGGGGGTGTTTTGGTATGAAAAGAAAGAGACAATGGAAGACAATAGCGGTACCTTATCAAAGTTCATTCAAGCAGCTATTTCAAATACTTTTAACGGCTTGTCACTGGGTCTTGCAAGTCTCCGAAAGTCTAAACACTCTGTCACATTTGTGTACTAACCACTTAAAGTGCTGCTAAAGCCTTTTGACCTGGACTGACTCTCCTTTATCTAGGTCAAAATGCAAGGCAAAGCCTTTGTGTTCCACGGCCTTCATTAAATTCATTGATTTGACCTGTATTTTAAAGACCAAAAGTCAAATGGAATGGGAAGTTAAAGTTCCCATACAAAATCTTCCACTGAGCACTTCACTGCCTCCTTGAACTATGTAACATACAGAAAAGGCCATCTCACGGCCATTTGAAGTGTGGGCTATAGCTGGAGTGGCAGTTTTGTCCAGTTTTTTCAGGAGCTTTGATGGAATTCATCAGAGCTTTCCCTCTCTTAAATGAGGACAAAAAAAGTTGAAGCTTGCAGACAGTCCCACTGGCCATTTTTTCTTGGCCCAAGTCATCTGTTCAACAGGGCATAGCAAAGTTCACGGGTAGATAAATAATATTTAAATCTCTTTGGCACACAGACAGGCAGGGATGAGATTTGTTCCTTTACATTAGACTCTTTCCATGCTCAGGGTCAACTGCACTACTGGGGAAAAATAAGTGATCAGCTTTTACTGTATCAGGAAATAAACCTTCTGCATTTGGAGATCAAATTTTGAGGTCAAGCAACGAGTGGTTAGTCTGCCTGGAAACACAGCATAACACCTAAGGCCTTTAGAGAATATGCGTAGGTTTAAGTCTCAGTTTAGTCTTCCGCATGGATTCAGACATCAAACAGCTGGAAACTTGGGGTTTTCACTCAGCCCTGGTCAGAAGGACTCAGAGAAGTTTCTGCATGTGGCTTTCCCAGTTGGTGTTGTGGGTTAGAGAAGGGGTAGACTGACTGTGGACTGGCAGGGGCAGTCCAGGTTGGCCAGAAGGGCAGGTCCTGCCCCATGGTGATGGGGTTGAGGGCAGACACCAAGGTCTCTGTCTTTTCCCTTGTGTGGATGCCATTGTGTGAGTCTGGATTGGACTGGTCACCTTGCTTGTCTGGCAGAGGTTCATGGCTTATTTACAATGGGAAGAGTGGAGTGAAATAAAAATAAATTACAAACATGAGAGTAAACTTTAATCAAACAACAGGCCACACAGATCTTCAAAAACAACTTGCCTTAAGAAGATCTGCAGTTTTACAATGTCAATAAAAGTTATCATGCAAGATCCAAGTATTTGGTGACATAACCTTCCAGAAACAAATTGTTTTCTTGACTGGCACTAGGAGTGAGATTCAGCTGCCCAGAGGTTTTAGGTTATGTGACTGAGGGTTTGTCCCTGTGAGCACGAAGCAGAACAGAGGAGCAGTGATGACAGGGCAGGAGTCCCCATAATCCAATTGGAGTAAACCGAGATAACCCGGTGGAGAAACCTGACTTTTCCAGGGCTTTCACAGACAGGCACCAGGCCCATGGGCTGGGGATAACAGCTCCTAACCAAGAGGGTTCCTGCTCACCTTACAGGCTGAGGGGGGTGGTGCCTACGGAGAGGTAGGACTGAGTACGAGAAGAGGAGGAAGACAGCAAAAGGAATGAGCAGAGAGATGTTAGCCTGTGCTGCGTTTGGATTCCTATTCACCCAAAGTTTGGCCATCCCAACATCCTTCCTTTTTCCTCTTTCCCTCCGAACACAGCTAGCTCTTCATGGTCCCCTTGGAGTAGCAATGCTCTCAGGAGCTTTTAAGAAGTTAAAATGCTTTCTCAGGGGCTTCCAGCAGAATGCATCTGGCTCTGAGCTGATGCAGAGCCAGGGCGAACTCAGTGCTCTAACCCATAAAATGAATGAACTCAGTAAACATTCAGCTTATATGGAGATTGCTGATGAGTTTAAGTGCTCAAAAGAAAATCCAGGAGCAGGTTCAATCCCCATCATGTAGCAGTAGGTCTATAAAACTATAGGCTCTGCTTCTATTTCTAGGTTCCCAGAATTTTGATTTTATTAATTTTTTTCATTACCTCAAAGATGAAAGGAATAAACAGAAACAATACATGAGAAGTCTTTGGTGTTGGCTAATGGCAGGACATCATCATACAGAAAGGCTAGCTGGAAAAATTGAGGCATGAAGGAAAATTTCTTTAACTTTTGATTGAATTCTGTAGTTCCCAGAAATCTTCCAAGGGCATAGTGTTCATTCAAAAGAAGCAATTTCAAACTTTAGGAAAAAAACCCACCAAACCAAATCTAAAACAGCCCTTTGAGCCATTATTTTCTATTGATCTGATTTTGTACAAAATCAAGATTCCAAAATCTAGAACAGGAGTCCTGAACAGAGCTGGTTTGTTTTGACATTTTCTTGTTTCCAAAATTATCCGTAGAAGGATTTTGTTTGCTTTAATTATTCCCCCATAGCATTCTTCTCAGCACTGGGCAGTCTCTGGATTGTCTGCAGATTCCTTGTCTATTTCTTTGCACATTTCCAAGATTTTTTTATGTTTTGTGACTGGGTTATAGCTGGTAACTTAGAGACACTATTTTCCAATGTCCAATTGGGCAATTCCTGGAGCTTTGAAGATTTACCAGATGATCCCTCCTACTGTGACTCTTCATGGAGGAACATGTTTGCCAGGCTCTGTGTCCATGAACATCCTAACAAACCATATTGCCCTCACATCTCTGGAAAGGAATGAGATGAAGGAGTTGAATGCCACCAAAGAAGACTGATTATTTTGTATTTGGGAAAACATTTGCAAAAAGCTGTTTGGAGTTGGCTGTAAACAGGGTCACTCTAAAACAGTGTTTCTATTAAAGGAGTATTGTTTCTGACCACCAGAGCAGAATAAAAGTAGCTCCAAGACCACATTGAGAGATGTGAGAACCTTCTAGTCCATGGCATGCGCCCCTATCCTGCCAGTCCAAGGTGGTCCCTTTGCAGTGAGAGCTTTCTTTGCACTCTGGGGAGAGCAAGAACCCTTTGGGGAAGAAAACTGCAGAAGGTGAACTTGACACACAGCCTAGTGGGTCAGGGCAGAGGTCCCCTACCCATCTACTCCTCCTCTGTTGTGGGCAGTAGGAGCTGCTTTGAGGGAGAGCACAGGATTTTTATCACTTGCTGTGGAAGTTCCCAGTCCCAGAGGTGATGGGACGTTAGTGGGAGGTACCTGCACAGATCCTGAATCCCAGCTGGAGAGCTTGCTGTTTGCAGATGTGTCTAATCCTGCTGGGAACCTGCTGATGTTCTTCAGCTCTGCAGTATCTCACAGATGTGATTTCCAGATATTTGCTACCAGCCATGCACTGATCTCTGTTTTAAACCAATCTCCCCAAGTTTCCCTGAGCTCTCTCTGGCACTTGCATTAAGGGATTTACTAAACAGCAGTTCCAAGCTTGCCTTACCAATCACCTTTGTGGTTCAG
>PYHW01010828.1:3076738-3108024 GCA_013186435.1 Turdus rufiventris | reverse complement strand
GCTTTTTTGGAAATAATTTCCCTTTATCAATTCCATAACATCTTTTCTATTGGGTTCACAAAAATCAAATTCAGACTTGGGACAAGAATTTGCAAACCTAATGCATTTAGCTTAGTTTTACCCACATACTAGAGACTTATACTTGACATTATTTTATTTTTAGATGGATGAATCCTTGCAGACACCCTTACATAGGTGACATAAGGTGACTCTACAGAACAAAGCTAAAGATATCCAGAGAGCCAAAGTCATCAAAGTAGATTCACTCTGAAAGGTTACAAAACTAAGGCTGGAAGGCTTTTCAAGGAGTCTTTTAGTACAAACCATTCTTCTGCTTTTCTGCAGATTCTTGATAGATTTGAAAAATATTATCAGAAAAACCTGGACATACACTAGAGCAAATCCAGTTCTTTCATTGTCTATCACCTTTCTGAACTTACTGTCATTATTATTGTCCTCACTGAGCTCTCTATTTTGCCTGCACCTTCACAGGTGTGCAGGCTGAGCCCTGGTGCAGCATGAATCACTGCTGAGCAGGGAGGGAGAGTTAGTCAGAGTCCAGCTCAGACTGCAGCTCTCCCTGCTAGATACTTGAGTAAACATTCCCTATTTTGTCAGAGACCTTATCAGGAACAAATTTGCTTTTCCAGTCTTTAAGGAAATGTGGTAAGGATGCTGAAATGCCTTCAAATGTACTTGGAAACCAGCAGGGTTCAGAGTCTTGCAGTGAGAGACAACTGGACTCATCAATCCCAGAACTTGTTTAGTTTATCTGATAGATTTTAGTATTATTTTAACTTAATTGAAATGAATCTTTCCATTTTCTCCAGCAGCTATGGCTTCTGTTCTGGTAACCCTTTTTAGAGATAGCTGCTGAAACATGTGCCAAGGTGATAGCAAGGCTCTTTAACCATGATGAATAATTTCTAAATAAATTGCTGTTTTTCACAGATGGTTTTGTGGTTTGGTTTTTTTTTTTTTTTTTTGTTTTGGTTTTTTTTTTTTTNGAGCTTCATGAGCAAGATGGGACAGAGAACAAGCTCAGTCCATCATCTGCCCTGTAGGGCTCGAGTGTGACTCCCAAGCCACAGCCAGGCACTGCCCTCGTGTGTGGTGCAGTGAATTCAGTCCATGGGCAACCACAGCTACCCCAGACAGCAAGCATTGGTTTCATGCAATACTGGAACATGAAAGGGGCAGCCTGGCGGTGAGCATTGTCACACACATGCAGAGGAGACAGCTCTGGGACAGCAGTGGTATAGTTACAATTTAAAAGCTCTGCCTTTACCTCAGACTTTTTTTTCTTCTGCCTTGCCAGTATGAAGAGAAGCCAGTTTTGGTTTTACATCTGGGTTTCGGGCACCAGTCAAAATGTAGCTTGTGCACCAGGGCCTGCCCCATTCAGCTCTAGCACAGGCTCACTACTCAGTTGCAAAGTTGGATTGTATCTGCACTGAGAAGGCTCCCAAAGAGACAGAAGCTACAGTCTCTGTAATTAAATTTGTCTCAGTGATGTTGAATGTCTCACCTGATCTTCCTAAGCTGTTCACTAGGTGATATTGCTGAGCCCACTGCTGCATCCAGGGAAGCATCCTGCGGTGAAGCCACGGCTACCCTCATTGGGAAGAGCTGTTTTAAACATTTTAAAGAAGCTTCTCATGTGTTTCATGTTTAATGTGCATCATCTGAATACTCCACATTTTCTACCAAGTCCAATTACCTCCCGGCTCCTAAGTGGATAAAAGTGTTAACTGGTTTGTTCTTCCAAGCAGGTCAACACCACTCCTATGCTGTGTGCTCAGTCCCTGAGACATTCCCAAAAGTCTGCATCCTTCCCTTCTACAGTGGAGGGCAAACTGGAGTGTTGGAAGCCACATGGAAAGTACTGATCTCTTCAGAGATAATTTAAGGACTTGCAGCATCTGAAAGTCTTTCAGCCACCATCAGTTTGGACAATGGCTGTGCATGCTTCCTTATGGTTCTTAGGTGTGGTTTCAAGGTGCTCCATCTTGGTTATTTGGTCTTCAGAACCACATAAATCGTGTCTCCCATAAATACTTGTCCTATAAATTGCCCTAGGTTACTAGAGGGACCATTACCAGATGAAGAAAAGGACCTGATGGCCTCCTATCATTCTTCCACTGTTTCTTAGCTACCGAAATGTTAACAGTGACCTTAGGAGCAGTTTGGGAGTGCTGACTATGCTGGAAATGGGAATTATCGCAACCTGCTTTGCATAGACGACTGAGGGCAAGTTCTTTGTGTAAGCTTTATAAAATCATGGCTGAAATGTGACTGTCTTACGGATGGGAAGGAACAATCTTTGAAACAACTCCTGGCTGAGTCCCTGAGTCCTTGGAAGACAAAGTCCAGATCTGTCTCAGCAGGAACCAGGCGATACGTTTGGGTCACCTTGGTGGTGCACCCCAGGACTTGCACTGGGAAGACTTGTTTACTCATGTTCAGTAATTATTCAGACAAGAGGGGCTAGCACACTGTGGACTGAGGCCACCTAACCATCTCCAAAGACAAAAGCTTCACCTGGACTGGAGTAATGCTGGCAGAAATGCAAGACCAGTCAGTTCCCCTGTTCCAGAGAAGGGTGAAGGCAAAGGGCAGAATTCACTGCTACAGTTGTACCTTCACTAGAAGATAAAGGATCCCCAGCCATTTCGTCCGGCTTCATGCACTCCTGGGATATCATGACAATTTCTCTCTGAAGGTTTGCCCTTAAGAAATGCTTTATATAATACGATTACAGTTGTGCTTTATATCTTCCAATTAAGTGGATACGGCATCAGGTCTCTGAGGTTGCTACTCTTGCTCTTAAATGTTGTAATCTCCAAAAATTCAGTGAAAAACTAGGTGGAATCTGAAGTGTCCTTATTTTTGTCAGAGCTTTAAGTAAGTTTTCAAGGCAAAATAGGTGAAACCATGAGCAGATGGTGTAGAATCAAATAACACTTGTGCAAATATCTAAGCTTTGGCCAAAGGAATAACAGTGGCACCAATATGCTTCATCTGGGCATGGAAATACTCAGCTTGGACAAATGCGTAGCAAATTATTTTAGCTTTTTCTAAGGAAGTTTATCAGATTTGGCAATCAATCATCGAAGCTTACCAAGAATACAGTGTCTTTGCAATAAATGTTCATGCTTGTCGTCATTAACATCATTTAGATTTTAGACTTTTTCTAATTAAGAAAGGTTCCCACCAGCAACAGCAAAAATCCCCACCACCTCTTTCATTATCTCAGCTTTTCTTCCCTTTAATTACTATTGAGCTCCTGGCTGATTAAATTAAGTTTTTTTAGGCCTTTTCTGAAATCTTAGGGAAATTATCTAAAAATCATGAAATCAATTCCCTTACGCTGTTTTAATCTTTTATGTTTTGGGCTCCAAGAGGGACGGGCGGACAAGTGCAGCCCCTCGGAAAAGTGTGCAGCACTAGACTGCTTGCCAGCCTTCTATTGCCTTTGTGGACCATCTGGGTCAATTTCCTTCCAACTAAATGAAATGCAAATAAAAATTCCAGCAGTTTTTCAGCTGCAGGCTGCCCAGCTGATTAGCATGACAGAGGCCGGGAGATGAGGCCTGACCCTGTGCACTTCCCCTCATCTCATTAAGTTGTAACTCTACCGTGGCTGCATTCATGGTGTTTATTGACGCTGAAAGGCGTCTTTATCCAAAACTAGCTAAATTCACATTCAGAGTTTTTCCATGAAGGCTTGCCTGCTACAGCATCCACATGAAAGTGAATCTATTGTAGCTTGGTGATGTGTCCTGCTGATTCCTTAACAATCTGAGCTTTCTCCAAAAATGCTAGATTCACAAGTTCCAATAAAAAAAAAAAACAACAACAAAAAAATGAGCCCCAAACATTTTAACAATTCTGTAGTTAAAACTGTAGAGAGTATAGACAAGTCTCATTCTGGTGGTGACAGAGTGTGTAATAAACTCACACGTGAAGAGACAAACCAGCCAAAGTACAGTAGAGAGCAAGTGCCTGTATCATGGCAGACAATGGGGTATTATACATATCCTCACATCCATCAGCAAGGAGAAGAATGTAAGATTCACGAAGGGAACATCTTCAGCAATTTAGAGTGCTCTGAGAGTCACAGCTGGACAACGGAGAGAAATACACCTTCCATCTGCCCAGTATTTCATGTCTTGTCACAACCCTGCATGAAAGACAGTGGAACCAAAGTCTGGTGGCAATGAGCATAGCGATGACTGTGGTCCTTTCACCTTTCCCTTTAGTGCCATAACTAGCATCCCTGCCAAAGGACAGCAGTCACAGAGCCCAGGCACTGCTGTCAAAGCTCCAGGGTGGACAACTCTGGCAGGCTGTGCATCTTCTCTGCTCTAAAGTTTGAAGGCCAGGTAAATAAGGTAGATGGATTATTTCTACGAGGTGTGGAAAGGAATAGAAGTTACTACAGGATTTTGGAAAGGAATGGCCAAATGTTCGTGTTCTCCCCACAACTTGAGTCTACAGAGAAGGCACAGTAAAGACTAAAAACTCTCTTTCAGGACTTCCCCAAGTACGAACTGGCATCAAGGAGGGTCCAGCCCTGACACCAATGCACCTCTAGAGTGGGAGCCACAGTTTTAATCATTAATCATTTCTGCTTATGGTAGCTGAGCTGGAAAAAGTGTCACTAGACAACTGCCAGTGTCTCACGAGATACTTTATAATTGCTGTGGGAAGCAGACGATATGGGGTTTTTTGTTATGATAGCCAACTTTTTCACCTCTCTCTGCACCAAGGCAGGTACAGGTGAGTAAATGTAGGAGAGTCAGTCAGAGATCAACACTGTGGATGGAGTCAGAAAAAGAAGTTACAGATCTGTGGGTGTCTCGTTGAATGATTTATACCTGTGCAGGGCTAAAAGGTGAAGTCAGTGCATAAGGCAGACTGGCATCACAAGAAGAGGAACACGTGGCAGAAAGAGAGCAGTGGCAGAATGATGTGTTTCAGCCACTCAGGTTTCAGGTTTGCAAGATCCTTTCTATACATCAGCTCACCCTCATCAGTGGCAGGATACAGCTAAGCCTCACATGAAATCAGGAGTTTGAACACCAGTTCAAACCAGTGCTAAGGCCTCGTGAACACCCAAAACCTTAAGCTGTAGTGAGTGTGTCATCAGAGCACATAGCCCTGGTGAAAGTAGATGAGTTTGAACATTTTGGTGTTTTATTAAGGAAGGTTCTATCAAAAGGATTTTACTTTGGAAATTCAGTACTTTTTAATTTTACAATTTGTTTAACTTCAATAAAGAGAAAGCATTGTAATAAAATGATAGGTAATGATAAAATGTATGTGCTACAGTAACATTATAACAAATGTCAATAACAAATAAAACTGTCAAACCATTATGTTTCATACTTATCAAAATGGAATATTTTACAATATCCATTATTCCACACTAAGGAATAATAAAAACAGGATAAACCACTGCAAGTTCTAAACAATAACTTTTCTTGCTTGTTGTCTTCCTTGGACACATTTTGGTTTTGACAAATATGTCTATGTGATAGAAAATTGTCTTCAGTAGTTTCCACCCAGATTCAATCACCATTCAACAGGATATAGGTGTTGGGAGTTGCTTCACTTGAGAAGGTGGAAGTAGTGAGAGTTGTCCTTTTTTTCTCTTATGTGTCATTAATTTGTTTATGTAACAAAAGCCAAATATATTTTTTTTTCTTTTAGACAACAGCAGCGAGAACTGGAGAAAAAAGTAGGCTTAATTCAGAGGCTGAATGATAGTTGGAGATTGGACTTTTCCTGCAGCTGAAAAACAGACTATCTACAAACACACACCTTGTGCCCAAGGTAACAGAAAGGAGGGACCACATGAAAAGGAGCAGGCAGGGCAAAGACTTGGGGACAGAGAGTCAGGAAAGTAGTCCTGTGTAGGGAGTCTGCAGTGCAACAGAAAGTCCTCACCTGGGTTACTTTTTGCCAGATCAGTACAGCAAATGGGAAAGCAGCAAAAAAACAGTGAGCTTTATCATTTACCATGTTTGGCAGATACAGTGAATATCTCTTGATTTCTATTTTTTTCTCAATCCTGGTTGTACAGTTCTGAGTTATATGAAGTTTTCAGCTTGGGCTAAGAAACAGCCATAATACCATTTGCATCTTGTCCAAATTGCAGAGGAGAGTTTGAAAAGGTGGCTGCCATTGGGTAGAAAACACCAAAAACAAAGAAGACAAGTTGAGATTTAATATTACAATCACATTATTCCTGAGATATGGAGCTGTCTATATTGTTTATCTTTGAGATGAGAGTCAGAAGTGATGTCTATCCTTATCCTGAATTTAAACAGGATCCTGAACCTGTCTTGTTAGGAAAATTGAACTAGCTCGCCAGAATGCAAGGAAAGGAGTTTGCAGGTACAGACTTCACTACTGTAGCACAGATCAAAAGGCATCGTACAACAAAAGACCATATAATGCCTCTCCAAATACAAGTTAAAAAGAAAGGAAAACCTGAAAGCCAATGTTCGAAGATTCTGGGGGGAAATGTGGGACACTGGAGAGTTAAACAGAGGAACAGGTCAAGAGGTTGCTGCAGGATGGGTGCAGAGCAGGGTGCAGGCAGTGGCCAGCAGCTGTAGCTCTGAGGTCCCATTGCCTTTCAAGGCTGCCACTGTAAACACCCCGTTGGCATTTCTTACATCTTGGTCTGAATCCTGTGGGCTAATGTTCTCGTGCTTGGGGACTGGTTTTGTTTCCTGCTGTGTTTTGAGGTCCACATCAATACAAACATGTTTGTTTACATCAGACCAAACATGCCCTGCCTGGGACTGAATCCAGGTTTCTTATTCCTCCACATTCAGCTTTGGCAGCCGCAGGGCAACATTTGCACTGAATTGCAATTTAGCAGTTCATGGGTCTGAAGTGCTTCTTTCTCCCTTGCTTTGCACAGAGAATGCTCTGCAGGACGTGCGTGAGAGCCCAGGGTATCAAGCCAAGCTCAAAGCTCCTGGCATCTTTACCCATTTATGTGTTCCTAGACCACAATGAAGGAGCAGAAATTCCATTCTGTGGTATGATCTTAACAGTCAGAGCACTCCTTCCAGCCACCCCATCCCTGCCTGACTCTTGCCCAGTCCATTCTCCAGCTGCTTCTCCTCCTCCAATGGATCAGAGTGAGACCATAGACATGACTGGGTCACGTGTGTTCGTAACACCAGGTGCTCACGTCTGGAAAAGTCAAGCATGTGCAGGATGGTTTTTTTGGGTAATGAAACTGCAGTGTGGTAACTCTGCTCAGGGGCAGAGTGTAACTCTGACAGGTGGCTGAGTTTTGGCAGGGGGTCCTAGGGAAATGAGGTTGGCTGGAGCTCCTTCAGAGCTGCAGGTCACAGAGACAGGTCTCCTATGACTGCTAATGTATCAGCTGGCCATTCTCTCTCTCCCAGGATTGAAGACATCTATCTTCAGTGAGGAAAGTCCACTCAAAGGACTGATGAAATCATGAACTCACTCACTTGAACTCTTTGAAATTTTACCACCAAGTTTTGGCATCTGTCTCTTCCCAAAATTCAGAAGCAAGATCCCAAATGCCCCATCATATCTATTTGTCTGAGACCAAGACTCAAAATACCTCAGAGGTTTTGTCTCCTGTGTTGCTCAGCAATCTTGACCTACAGCCCCTCTAGGGATGGCAATCCACAGAGAAAAGGCATGAACTGTCTTTTCCTGCAGAATGGCTGTTCTTGCTCTCCCAGCAGAAGCACCAGCAAAGGTGCTCCTGTTAGCATTTTGTTGCCAGCCAGACCTTCCCAGTGGCTTGTCACAGACAGCTGATATTTCCTCTCTGGTCTCCATGAGTTTTGTCCATCAAAGCAGCAGCCAGTGTTGTTTTATGATGTGTTGTAAAACTACCATGCTACCCTGAGTATGCTCAGTGTGGCTGCCTCATTTATCACTGCTCAGCCTTCACACTGGGCCATCATCCATCACTGCCTCCTCAGAGCTGAGAGTCAGAACCTGGTCTGCAGTGCTGCCACAGCCTGGAGTCGTGTGAACACTCATCAGCAGGTCCCTTTGTCCTCAAACTTTTCTTTTTTTTCCAGGAAATGTGACTTCTTCTTATATTTGGTTCCCAACCAAGACTCCAGAATAGAAAACCCAACTTCAAAATTCAATTGACTGTGCCTAATGGAGGGGATTTTAATGTGTAGCCTTTGACCCTTATCTATTATTGAAGGAAATAAAGACTTTTTTTGTTCCATATTAGAAGTTAATGGCAAAAGAAAAATTTGGATGTTTAAATTTTTTGATTCCAGCAGTGACCTCCATGTCCATTGTGAAACCATGAATAATCACTGCTTGAAAAAGGCATTTTATGAGCAATCTAGAAAGTGGACAAAGGGACCTTTGAGACATATGCAGAAAAGAAGTTCAAGAATATGTTTGTGTCTGGTTTTTCATCTTCTACCATGGATAGACAATTATCCTTTTATTAATTTTATTAATAATTTGCACTACTGTCCTTATCTCTCACAAATTCATTCTATTCCAATGATATTAAGAAACAAAAACTGTAAAACATCAACCAATGTAAAACCTGCAAATTCAGAGCTTTGTCCTACTCCTGGTGCTACCAAAGATTAAAAATACCATTGCTTTCATCAAGTCTGTGTAGTGAGGTAGATGTGTAGTACTGCAAAGTGTGAAAATTAGTCTGTGGTGGTTTCTGGGCTCTAACACCCTTGTTCTTTAGTTATTTCCTCGTTCTGGGTACACAGTTCTCTAACACATGAAGAGTCAACAAATGTGACTCAGGCATCTTATCCTCTCTTTGGGACTTGGCCTCCTGTGCTGGCAGAAATGCTACATCGTGCAGGGCAATTGTCCTCCCAGAGAAGCCAAAGCATGTAGCAGTGCTGTGAGCTAGATGTACTCTGCTTCATGCTCTTTTTTTGGATGTGAATCTTCATAAAAGTGACCTTCCAGGAGATAAACACAACTGTGCAGGTAGATGGGGACAGGCCATACACTGATTGTGGCTTCCTCTGCTCCAGGACTGATATGAGCATTGTGCAAGTCACATTCATGGCTGTCAGTGACGGCCCAGCAGACAAAGATGAGTTTAGAGACCCAGACCCTTGTTATCTTTTCAGCAAAGTGGTCAAAACATGGACACTTATTAGGATTAGAATAAACAGTATTTAGGTTTTAGATGTATTGTTTTTCCATTGCAGCTCAGCTTTCCACCCACTCCATCCACTTTGTAATTTAGAAACAAAGTCACAGACTCAGCATGGTGAATTTGGAAGACGTGACTATGGACAGAATGTCCCCATGGATGGGTGACCTTTGTCTTCTGGGGCTGCACCTACCCCAACAGCAATGCAGCATAATAGGGGCAGTTGTGTGTTGGAATCAGTGAGACAAGACCCTGCCGGAGGTCTAACCTCACAGGTGTGTGGCCTGAAGTCTCTGCAACACCTTCTTCTACGTTCATTTTCAGATAAGGGGCCATCTTCAGATAAGGGCTCCATGATTTGGAGCCAATGTATCCACTGTGCCTCTGCTTTGCTGCTTCTTGAGACCCCAGTAGCTGACTCAGGTTCTCATGACCACATTTACAGGTTGTACCTACTTCATGTCGCTCTTGGGCAAAGTTTCCCTTTTTGGTCTTTTTCAAAAGGCACCCTACTCACATGTGCTTAAACCATTGAGCCCGCCAAGCCTGGGTGTGATATGAGAAGATGGCCAGGGGATTTTTTCAAGATAGTTGAAGTACTGCTCCTTATAGAAACACTAATACAAACACAAAAATAAGCAAGATGTATTGCTTGATGTTAGTTTCTACCTTGGATTTAATCATGCAGGATGTATCTGCTCTTGAAGGCCCCCTAAAATTTGAACACAGCTCAGAAACATCTGCTGCTGCTGTTGGCACTTCTGGGATGTGAAGAGGGTGGCTGGACTGTGCTCCCTGATGTCAGAATGGGAAATAGAGGTCTGTGAAGATACACCATGAAATGGAATGAGGATCAGAGACTGCTGAACATTTTTACTCGACTTGTGGAGAGCAGCACAAAGCAAATTCCTATAAGAGGAGACAACAACAAACCCCTGGAAAGTATTCATGCCTGGATAGGTATTCAAAAGCAAGGGCAGTTCTTCCACTGACTTCAAAATACATCTGACCAGGAACCTGAAGATGTGATAATATTAAAGAAACAAGGTTTAATTTGAGGCAAGGAAGCACAGATGTAGTAGTTTTTCACTTGTAAGGGACCACAGTCTCTCAGCACTGGTCCTGTGAGGATGCTGAGAGGCAGCTAAATGTCAGGAGCCATCCACCATGCCCAGCTGCCAAATTTAAAATTCCCCATTTTAAAAAGGTGTTAAATGGATGGGTTGGGTTTTTTGGTTGCTGTCCTTCATTAGTTTTAAATTCTAATTAAATACGTGCTTCTCTCTCCTGAGCTATTCTGTGAGACTCTGCAGGGGACATTTACAACTAAGGGAAAAATTCTCTTGATTATTCCCTCATTTTTGCCATATAATTTTAATTATTATTATTTAATTCTTGATTATTCCCTCATGTTTACCATATTATTTTAAACAGTAAAAATAACATTTGTTGGACCTGGAGGCAGAGCTACTCCCCTTGTGCACTTTCACATCTTGACTGCCTTCCCTCCATCTCAGGTAGTTGCAGCTGAGATGTCTTCCCCCATTTCTCACTTCCAAGCATAACTGAAGGGGCCACCAAAGGGACTGTACAAGGAATGTTGAACAAAATTTTTTTAAGGTTTTGCTGGCATCCTTGTTATTTCTTTGGTATTCAGAGAGTGGAAAACACTTGTCATGATTTTGACTCTGTAGTAGCACCCTTCACTGGGCGTTCAGCGTATTTCTGGGCAGGTTTTACATGGGATTTTTTGTCATGTCTGCAAAGTATTTTTGGTATCTAACTTAGATTGCGAACATGTGTCTCAAAGGAGCATCTCAGCTACACACAGGTCCTGAATAGACAGGCACAACACACACATACTCTTGTTCTTTTTGCCTGTCACATGCAACCTCTACAGTAATTCCCTCTGAAGGTCTGCTTCCTTCAAAGGGAGATTTTTACCTTTGACCTAAATCATGTTGCTCTATGAAGAAGCAGAGAAGCCTTGCTGATGCATGCAGCAACACAGAAACAGGAGCCTTCCTTCCCTGCCTCAGCTCCAAAATGAAAGATATATCTTTGAGACCATAAGTGACAAAAAAACCTTTCTGAAGGAAGAAGGAGTTTTCCTGAGGTGAGGTTGATTATACTGCTGGAAGGGATTTGATGAAATAAAAGACAGCGAGAATATCCATAGGACCAGTGAGATGGAAAATTACGGCAGGCACACTTCAATGTGTTTTTTCATGGTGTAGAACATCTCATCTGTCGAAAGAGAACAAGGTAGAAGTTTCGTTAAAATCTCTTGTGGAAAATGGACAATTTGTGCAATTGCTGAGCTTTTTCAGCTGGTGCCGAAGATTGGATCTAAATATTTATTCACCACTGAGATTTATTAGTCTCCTAACATCTACAGAAATGTCTGAATTTATGTCCTCCTCTTTCCTGATTGTCACATTCCTTTTTCCCCAGCCTGTTCTTTATGGTGAGCTTAACCTACTCCTTCTTTTTATGTACCTGAAACCAAGACAATAGAATCTCCTCATCTGTGTGGGGGTTTTGTTGGTTTGGTTCTGATTTTGGTTTTGATTGTTTTTTCCCCTAACCCTACATCTGGGTAATGTGAAAAATTCAGAGAAGACTCTATCAACCCTTCTAGTTTTATATTTTGGAGGAAATAACTGGAAGACTTCAGACTCAAAACTTTTCTCTCACACTTCTGGATGAAATGCTATTAGAAGACTTGTTCCATTTACTGAGAGACTGATCTGGCTGAAGAGAAGAGAGACAACAAGAGAAGTTGGTGATGGAAAAAATTACAGACACTCTGAAGAAGAGAAGGAAAAGTAAAGACAGCATCCAAAGAAGGAGTGAAGTTGAAAAACTGGAGGGAAAATTAGAAGATGCAGAGTAAAGGGGAATGGCTGCCTAAAATCTAATGGTTCAATCTGGTCTCCCAGGACAGGAACACCAAACCCACACAGGGTTCTAATTAGTTTCAATACTCTGGGACAGAAGTAGAGTTAAAAGGCTCTGACCTCGTATATACAATCTGCAAGAGGTGTCAGAAAAACAATGACTCATTGTCAGATGCAGTGATTCAAAAGAGGGAGTAGAGGAGCTCCACACAGCTCACGCTGTGAGCTCCATGGCTTCTGGAGAGTTCATGCTCCAAAGAGTCACAGCCTGCATCCATGAGAGAAGGCAACAGCTGAGGCAGAGCAGTACAGAGACAAGCACCCCTGGGCTTCACCTGGGTGCATGCATTTGGGGCAGGCATTTAGGGATCCTTTATAGCGCTGGTAAGTATTTCTGGCGGGATATTTTAATTTTTTTAACTTTGAGGGTTTCTGCAATAAGTCAAATGAATCCTTCTGTGCAGGTACATGTTTCTTTCCACTGACTACAAAGGGAGCCAGCAATGACCAGCTCTTATGCAGACTGTCTCCTCTTAAAACAGTGCATTCCCTGTATGTCTGTAATGGGTGCAGTGGCAGGTAACACACTGAGGAGAATTTATGTAGCCACAGTACAACTACATAAAGAATAAAATTTGGCTATGATTCTTCTGTTTCTTATAGAGGAGATGCAATATTTTGAATGGCTGGTGATCAGTATTTATACACTTATGAATGTATAATTTCATGATCAACTATTTCTCACAAACTGCAAGAGTTGAAGTTCAAAGGTCTGACAAGCCTGAGGGATTCCAGAAGTCTGGGAAATCCAACTTGTGTTTTGGAATGTGCTGCTCTCCTACTGAACTTCACTGACATAAGGCCCATATCTTGGGATAATCTTTTTCATATCAAAGTACCCAGCTTTGGGCTATCGTCCCAAAATATAAGACTGCTCTTCTTGGGATGCTGTTGTGGACAATACTGCTGGACCACGATGGAAGGAAGCACTTTAGCCCATGGTGGGAGGGACTGTCGCATGAGGCTAAAGACAAAAATTGAGCTCTTTCAAGAGAAACCTTGAGCCTGTTTGCTCATGCACATTCCCAGCAGTAGCTCAGCTGTGATTCTACACACCAGGTATACAGAGACATAGGACAGAAGAGTCTTTGACACCATTCTCCAAATGGAAATGAAGATCTAACAGTAAAAGGGTGTGAAATCAGAATTGTGACGTTCACATTTTGAGTAGGAAACTTCCCAGGTCTGTTACTAATCCAGGACAACAACAACAACTACAAATCCAAACTTTGTTAAGTGTTAGGTCACTATACTTGCCAAAACAAACAGAAGAAAGAAATTCACAGGCTTTACTTGCATTTGAAATACAAAAAAAAAGAAAACCAAAATGCAGTGCCATGACATATGTTGGTCATGTACTGGCTTGGATATCCCTGATGTTATTTTTGTTAACCAGTGGCTGTTATGTGTCTCTGAAAAATAATCTACTGTTAACTAGAAGATTTACATGCAAATATAAGGAGGTCAACAAATGGCTCAGTTTCCAGGAAATGATTTCTCATATAATTGCGACAGTATGGTGATGTATGTCTGTGAACACCCATCATACACACTTTATATATATAATATATATATATATACAGTAATTTCACAATTACAAGCTGCACCATTTTGACTAAAATTTTGCTCCCACACCGGAAATGCGGCTTACACTCAAGAGCGGCTAATATGTGAATAATTTTCTGACATTTCCAACCCCGGAAGTGCAGCCGAGGTGCCGAGCCGAGCACCTGACAGTAAAACCGAGGTTTACGCGGTTGTTACAAATTGGTTACTCTGTTTCGTGGCTGGTGGAGCCAGGCTCCGTGACAGCAGCGCGGGGCGGGGAGAGGCGGGGGGNCCCCGCCTGCTGCTGCCCTGGGAGTGGGAGGGCTCCTTCCCCTCCTGCTGCCACCGCCGTGGGTGCCAGCGGGTTCCATCCCCTCCTGCCACCACCACCACGGGTGCCTGCGGGCTCTGTGCCTCCCTACCACCGCAGGGCAACGCTGGGCCAGAGCGAGCGAGCCTGGCGGCAGCGGCAGCCGGCCCTGAGCAGCCCCGCTGAGCAGCAGTGCCGAGTTGGGCCACCTGGCCCCATCGGCAGCCCCGAGCAGGCCGAGCCCTCATGGCTCGAGCTGAGCCAGTAAACCCTGCGATCCTGCGATTCTGTTACTAATTGGCAACTTCGTTGCACACAGGTACTCGCTGTGAACAACAGAGCGGCTTATAATCAGGTGCGGCTTATGTATGGACGAAGAACAAAATGTTGTCGACACCCGGAGATGCGGTTTATAGTCAGTGCGGCTTGTAATCGTGAAATTACTGTATATATATATAAATATGTATGTATATATAAAATATAACCTAATATTTTCTGGGTACTCTACCGTGTTGAATAGGGGTGTGAAATTCCTCCAAAATCTAATGAAAATAAGAAAATTATTTTGTTAGTTCAGAGTGTTCCTTTTCTCAGTCTAATGTCAGGACTGACAAGTTAAAGGAATTAACATACCTTGGTGAGGTCTGCTTTACACCAGCTGGATAAACATTTAAGATTATCACTTCATGCTCATGTGTGATAAACACTTGAGGAATATGTATTTGTCAGTATCAAAGAAGGAACCAAATTACAAAGATCTGCAACTTTCAGGCTCTGTCACCATGTCATCAGCAATGGCCAGAAAACCCTGGGGCAGGTAAGCAAACCTCCTTCTTTACTCACAGCCCGTGCCACTCATCATGTGCATCCTAGCAGCACCTGGTCCAGAGCAGAATACCTGGCCCCATTTTCCATACTCTTCCTCTGACGATGCTTGTGATGTGTTTCTGTATGTGGTTGTGTGGCAGCATTGCAAAAGCATCCAGGAAATGCCTTCTCCTTTGGGGAATTCCACCTGGGACCTTGTTCTTCAGTGGCTTTATTGGCTGTAGTATCTTCAGCTCTCTGGTATTCACTCTTTCAAGTGATACGGAAAAATTGCTTTTTTTTCCACTGTTTTCCTGTAGAACTTAACTTAGAAGTTTAAGAAAGGTCATTATTAGTGAATCTAATAGCCCTTTAGTTCTCTCTCTTTCATCACAGGATGCACTAACCAGATGTGTCATTCAGCAATAGCTGCATCCACTGCAAGACCCTCCAAATCTGTCAGGAAGGGGACAAGAAGCCAGCACTGAAAACAGTGTACCCACAACCTCACTAACCCGTGCTGTGGATCGGTATGGTTTGATGATACCACCCACATTAATGTGATTAAAACCTGAAAAGAAGAATCAGCTGCAGGAAAAGCTTCAAATGCATCATATAAACAACAAGATTTTATATAGCTTCTACCATACAGATGACAGAATTTCCCTTTGGATGCTCTCAAAGAGCAGTCTGACAGCATATAAAACTTTCAGTTTGTAGAAGATTTGAAATACATAACGGTGAGAAGTTTGGAGAAAGGAGAAGGCGGCAATAAAAAAGGACTGGGAAATAGGATGGATTCTAAGATTGAAGGACGATATTTCTAATAATTTTGTATTTTAACACCATCTGCAGAACTAATATCCAACTCCTCTTTTGCAATTCCTTGTCTTCATCACTCTCAAGCACTTCTTCATCCTTTGTTCTACAAGGTCATCAACGATTTGAAATGCGATCTCACTATAAAAGCAACAGGTTATTTGAAATGGTTTGGTTTTGCATATTCCCACTTTTTTGTTACTTTGTTATTATTTATGTCCAGCTGCTTCTTTGAAACAGCCTCCTCAGTCAAAGGTCAAATCAAAGAGGAAAAACAGAGGAACAGAGAAGATGAATTCAAGATTCCCTTATAAACCAACCCTGTTGGGAACTGATGGAACTGAAGAAGATCTGAATGGCAAATCTCTACCCTAGGTATATGCTGTGGAAAGAGAAAATAAAGGTCACAGAGAAAAACAGCTTTGATTTGGTCCTGTGGCACAGTTTTACCGGCAAGATAAGCTATTTTCCTGATAGCTTGTGATGGAAAACAGATCAAACTGGATGAACCACACGGAAATGTGGCAGGGCTGGGTCATAGGAACATAGAATGACTTTAGGTTGAAGGGATCTTAAAGACCATCTAATTCCAGCCCCCCTTACCATGTGCAGGTTCTCAGGGTCCCGTCCAGCCTGGCCTTGAGCATTTCCAGGGATGGGACATCCACAACTTCTCTGAACAATCTGTTCCAATGTCTCACTACCCTCTGGATTTCTTCCTAACAAATAATCTAAATCTCTCCACTTCCAGTTTAAACCCATTCCCCTTTGTGCTACCAATATTTGTCCTTGTAAATAGTCTCTCTTTTTTAAAACCCCCTTTAAAACCATTGCTAGAATTATAAATTTGAGAGGAGTTGATTGAAGAGACAAGAGATAAAGGAAAACTCACACAACAAAACCTCCCGTGGTTAAGCCTTCATTTTGGAAAAACTGAAATGGAACACAAACATAGCTTATGTTTCTGGAATCCCTTGTATTGTGGATCACTGGAGTAATAAACCAAACAAATCAAAAACTATTACAGGTCACTGAAACTCAGAATCATTCAGTGATCAAGTTAAATGCAGGGATTCACAGGCATCTCACAGGCTTGGTGCTGGGTGTGTTTGTCCAATGTAAGCACATTCTTTGGACAGTCCTTCACAAGGTGTGTGTCCGTGGCTCAGTATTGGCTTTGATTTACAGAAAACAGTTACTGGGGTTAGCCTGGGGAATATTACAGCCTCACAAATCGTCAGCCCTGCTCAGCTCCCAAGGACGTGGTCTCCTTGGAAATAGCCATTCCTTCCCATTCCAGAAGGATTTCACCTCACCTTCCCCCAGCTCCCGAACTAACGCACCTCTCCATGCCTTACTCAGGGATTGATGGTGCGTGGCACCTCCTACCCTCAGACAGAAACGCCGAGCACCGCGGAGGGTGACAGCCTCATCACAAAAGGCGACGATGGCTGGTCCCTCGAAATGATGAGGGGGCTCTTTTCAGCCGCCCAGGCAGCGGCAGTGTGACACCTTGTCCCCCCGCAGGCAGCCGTGTCGCAGGTCACCCAGCCTCGGGGGGAAGGCACGGCTCACTCAGCGCCAGCACCTCTGTCCTCTCTCTCCTTCATCCCCCACAGAGATCCTGACGTTCTCCTCACTAAGTGTCCCCTAGCTGACGCTGTCCCCGATGCTTCCCGGGGCTGTGACCGCTCGGGCAGGGGAGCAGTACCCACCCGGTGATTCTCTCCGTGCGGAGCCCGAGCGAGGGCACTTCTCGCTGCCGCCGGGACCCTGTCCCGACAGGAGCGTGTCCCGACAGGAGCGTGTCCCGACAGGAGCCCCGGGAGCGGCTCCCCCCGCGGCCCCCGAGCCGCCCGCAGCGCGGAGCCCGCGGCGGATCTCCTTTCCCCCTCTCTCGGAACCCTTTTCGTTCAGCGGCCATCGCTTCGACATAGTAAATATACGAGAATTTCCTCTATTAAATAAACAAAACAAAAACAAAAACAAAGAAAAAAGAGGGGGACGCAAAAAGACGGGGAGGAGAGCCAGTTTAAAGCGCCGGGATGAAAGGTCTGTGCTAGTTTCAAGCGCTCATAAAACGGCCTGAAGGATGCTATTTTGCTGCAGTCTAGGTTATTTCAGCCCACAGTTGCACAACAAACCATTTAAACATTTCAGCACAAAACAGATTCCATTGTTGAGCTGCACATTAAAAAGTGTTATTCGCTTTGAAGTTTTTGTCTAATGGCTCTAAACTGAAAGAAAATGTTTTCCTATTACTTAATTCAATCATAGCGAAGAGGCTTGGTAAAAAGCCCACGGATTTTGCCCAAAGTGTGACAGAGTTCTCTTTGTGTTTGCTTATCCTCTGCTGTCACACACTTTAATTCGCCTCTCTTTATCTGGCATTCAAAACTTTCTTCAATGACATTCAATAAGGTCCAGCGGCTGGAAAAAAAAACTGGTTATTTTTTTGGATATTCTTTCCCAGTAGCTTTGGGCTTGGTGTGCATTCAGAAGCTGTTAACCCTTTGCCTCCCTGCGGCTCGGAGCCCCGGGGTTCAGCCCCTGGGCAGCGGGAATCCCTCGGAATAAGCCTGAATCCATCACCCCCCGGTGGCGAGCCACTGCTCAGCGGGGAAAAATGCCCCTTCTCGGGACCCGGCTCCGGCGGAAAATGTTTTAAAATACCTTTTCCTCAAAAATAAAATACTAAAATCCAAACCCTATTAACGCTTTCAGGGAAAGGACACTTGGGAATCCTTTCTATATCATTGCAGGACTGAGTTTTTATCAACATTCGTTTTTGTTCTCACGGTAATTTTCGCCGTTCATTTGTGCACATCACTACATTTTTAGGCTCAGGCATTAGCAGTCTCTCGGCAAAACTCCCGTGGATTACTGTAAGAAATGTGGCCACAGCCAAAATAACCTCTGCACAGCCCGGAGACACGGAGTACACCTCTTTCGAGGCTTTTTCTTCCTTCCCCACCTTTTTTTCCTTTTAGAAAGCCCGTTTGGTCTCGAGAAAGGGAGGTTACTGTAGGGAGCAATCTCCCTACGTTTTGACAGGAATCAGCGGGTGCGTTTGTCTTTTTATTACCCATATATTGAACGGGGGAAACGGAGCAGAATCATATCCACGCGAAATATTTTTTTCTATTTGTTAGCATTCCTTATTCACCTACTAAACCAACCGGCTCGGAGGAGCGCGGCGCGGGGTCCCACTGCACGGTGCAGCACCGGTGCGCCTCAGCTCCGACAAACGCGCTCGCTTTGGGGACCGCTGGGAACCCAGCAGGTCCCTGTGCGACCCCATCCAGACACCGCCGCAGTGCTTAAGTTGAATCTCATCGTTCGGGAAAAATAAACGGCTTCCCTGATGTCCCCACAGCCTCGGGGACCCCCCGGCGCTCTTGTGCGCGGTGATGCGGGGTAGGGCTAGCTCGGTTTGGTGGTGGCCGGGGCCGCCGCACGTGTGTGACCAGGTGCCACGGTGCGATGGCAGGTGTTACCGCTGGGACTGGGCACAGGGACCAGGTGTAAAGACACGCGGAATGTGCCGAGCGCCTCTTCTCCCTCCGCGGGTGCCGCCGGCACGGAGCGGTATCTGCGCGTCGGGTTTTCTGTACCCGCACCAGCGCAGCCGGGATGCTCGTGGCTCTCCCAGCGCTTAGCTGTGCCCGGGCGCTCACGCAGAGGCCGGGTGCACGTCCTTGCCGGTGGAGCACCGGCTGGCACATCTCTGTGGCCGGGGGTTTTGCCCGACGGCGGCGACAGCATGTGGCAGGTCCGGGAGCCAGGCTGGGAACAAAGACGCGGGGCTGGGGAAGGCGGCGGGCAAGGCAGTGGAGATGAGACATCCCGGAGGCGAGGGGCGAGAGAGAGACCGTCGGCACCGGGGGGCCGACCTGGTGCCACAGGTGGGAAAGGCACCGGGGGGCTGGCAGGGGAAGCCGGCGCCGGCCAAGACCGCGGCTGCAGCCGGCAAAATAAACAAGTGGGAGCGGGCTGAAAGCTGGGCTGAAAGCGAAGGAGAGCGATAAAGAGAAAGAAAAGAATATTAAATCGCGAGAGAATGAGAAAATAACCCCGCCAAAGGGAGAGGAGGGGAGAGGCCGCCTGCTACGGCGTGGGTGGGGTCGACAAGAATAGAGTACATTATGCAGTTCATTTAGTTAACAAGGGAAATAATGAGGGAGCGTGCGGCGTGAATGCCAAGAGAAGAGCCACAGAAAGCCCATTGAGCGCCCGGCGCCGCCATCACATGGCGCGGGCGCTATTTAAAGCGGGCGGCGGGCGCCGTTCAGCACCACTCGGGCTGGCCAGCGGCGCCGCGCGGGCGCTGCGCGGGGCGCTGCGCGGGGGTTGCGCGGGGCGATGCCGCGCTCCTTCCTGGTGGACTCGCTGGTGCTGCGGGAGGCGGGCGAGAAGAAGGGGGAGGGCAGCCCTCCGCCACCGCTCTTCCCCTACGCCGTGCACCCCTCGCACCCGCTGCCCGGGCTGCCGGCCGGCGCCTGCCACGCTCGCAAGGCCGGGCTGCTCTGCGTCTGCCCGCTCTGTGTCACCGCCTCCCAGCTGCACCCGCCGCCGCCCGCTATTCCCCTCATCAAGGCTTCCTTCCCTCCCTTCGGCTCCCAGTACTGCCACTCGCCCCTGGCCCGCCAGCAGCACTCCGTCTCCGCCGTCAGCGTCGGGCACGCACCGGCGCTCTACCAGGGCGCCTACCCACTGCCCGACCCCCGGCAGTTCCACTGCATCTCCGTGGGTAAGGCGGGCAGGGGCGGGCAGCGGGGCGTGCATGCCTGCAAAATAGCGGTGGGAGCTGCGGGGAGGTGACGGGTATCCCAGGGAACCCTGCCGAACACATCTGGGGAGGGGGTGCCTGCCCAGCACACGGAGACTGGACGGGGAGTCCCGACACCACTCCCTGTCAGTGCCCCGAACTGGGCTGGGGAAGGCTCCCTGCTGCCCGCCGAGCCTCCGATCCCGGCTGTGCGTACGGGGACAGGCTGCCGTGGCACCCTTGTGGGCTCGGACTCCAGCCCGGCAGCCGCTTGCTGGGTCTCAGCACCACCGGGGACGGGGAAGGGCTGCGGGCCCGCAGGGTGGGTGGCAAGGAGGGCTCAGCGGGGGCTGGGGAGTGCCCGGCATTGCGGGGCGGGCGGCAGAGTGTCCGGCAGGTCCTGACCGTGCGCTCCTATCCGTTCCCAGACAGCACGTCCAGCCAGCTGCCCAGCAGCAAGCGGATGCGCACCGCATTCACCAGCACGCAGCTCCTGGAGCTGGAGAGGGAGTTCGCCTCCAACATGTACCTCTCCCGACTGCGGCGAATCGAGATCGCCACCTACCTGAACCTCTCCGAGAAGCAGGTGAAGATCTGGTTCCAGAACCGACGGGTCAAGCACAAGAAAGAAGGCAAAAGTAGCTCCCACCGGGGCGGGGGGGGCGGCCACAGCTGCAAATGTTCGTCCCTTTCCACCACTAAGTGCTCGGAGGACGATGAGGACTTGCGTATGTCTCCGTCCTCCTCGGGGAAGGACGACAGAGGTCTCGCAGTCACCCCCTAACCATCCGCACACCCACCCCGGCTCCGCAGGAACTGTGGCGAAAACAGGGGAGGGAGTCCTGCCTGCCCCGGTGCTGACATGCAGCCGAAGGATTTTATACCGTTTTGTATAATTTGTGTAATTTACGAAGGACTTTCTCGCCTTTCTAGACCCCCGGTCCATGGGGACGGGTGTCCCGGCACCCTGCTGTAAATAAACTCCTCCCTAGGACCCCAGGCGTCCCCCATAGTGCTCTCTCCCTTGTCTCCCCGCAGGAGCAGCCCCGAGCCCGGGAAGCTCCTCGCAGACCTCCCCGCGCACCGAAACGCGGAGTGCGCGGATGCTGCGCGGCGACGGGCGCTGCGCCCGACTGGAGGGATGCTGTCCCGGGCTCCCTCTGGTAACTGGAAGGTGCCCAAAAGCGGGCGGATGGACGGGGAGGGTTGAAGGTTGTTTGGGTTATTTTTTTTCTTTTTCTTTTTTTTTTTTTTTTCCTTTTTTTTTCTTTTTTTCCCTTACAAAATTGTTTTGACTTCGTCGCTGCCGGGCGCACACCTGTGGTTGTACCGTACCGTCCCACTCCCCCCGCCGCGGGAGATATTTATTTATTTATTTATGTGCAGAGAAACGATGATGGCAATGATAATAATGATTATGATAACAATAAAATCTCGTTGGTGGTTTATCTCCTTCCCTTCGCGTAGAAGGCAAAGCAGCCACTCGGCGTCCGCGGGCGTGCGCTGGGAGCACTGTCGCTCTCCAATCCTCCCCGCCGCAGCTCGGCACCGGGACCCGCCCGTCCCTGCGAGCGCAGATGCCGGGGGGGGTCTTCCTTTCTCTATGTCCAGCTGAAGCTCAGAGGACCCCTGTCTTCTGTCCCAAGGGCTCTCTCGGTCCTCCCCCGCGAAGCTAAAGATCGGGCCGGGGAGAGGCTGGGCTGGACACCGTTCATTACCACCCCAGCCGCAAGCCTGCCTGCGGCTGTAGGTCAATACAAACACCTGGCTGCTCGGCTCCTCTCCCCGGTGCCAGCCGCCGCCAAGACAGGGAGGACTGTCCCAGCCGCCCGCCAACCCTCCGGGGCTGGGGCGGCACCGGGACCGGCCCTACTGGGGCTCCCTCCATCATGACCAGCGGGCTCCGGCAGCCCCGCTCCGGCAGCGCTTTGCCGATTTTTACGCGCGGTGACGCGTCCCGGTGGCTCGCAAGGAGCCCCGTCGGAAGCAGCCGAGAGGTCCCGCAGCCCCGGAGATGCCACAAGCGGTGGCGCGGGGACAAACTGGCACCAACTCCGAGAGCGGGACCCCCAGAACGCGGCGCTCCGGCCGCGGCTCCCTTCGTGCAGGGAAAAGACCCTGGTGCCAGGAGTCCCGCTCCGTTCGGGCTCACGGGCACGACCTTCAGTGAGAGCAGCGGCCGTCCCTGCACCGGCAGCCGGCACCTGGACTCTCCCCGCAAGGCTGCAGAGCTGCACCGCCTGGCACGGTGGGTTTCGTGCCCTGCAATCCCAGGAATCCTGGTCCCTAGGCTACCATAGGTTCCTGCCCATTACCGGGATGGGACCCAATTTTCATCCCAGACCACATCCAAAACATGCACCTGGGAGCAGCCAGGGAGATGTTGTCTGTCATGGGAAATCCCTGTGGAGAAGGTCAGTGCTGCTCCACACACAGGCTGGTGTGGGAAGCAGTGGGTTTGAGATCCCTGGGCACCAAGGGTAAAGGCAGAGTAGGTAAAAATGCCACTGCTGGGACAACAACAAGTCCTGTCCGTAAAACAAACATATCACCCTTCAGCCTTCCCAAGACACCTTGTATAGCTGTGGACCTGGGATATCTACCAGTTCCTGCAGCTCCACCCCACGGATGGGTGGAAAGTGTGACCCTGCAGCCCATGGCACACTGTGGACCTCTCAGGATACTCAGGATGATGTGAAGTGGGGGGAAACCATTAGACATGACAATGCAGAACAAGGCATTTCTCTCATCCTGCTGTGACTGGCCTGATTTGTGTTCCCCTTTGGAAGCTGCAAGGATTTGGTGACACTAGATAGCTGCATTATCAAGACTGAAGGCACATGACCAAAATGTTCAGGCTCCTTGGTGACCTTCTCTCACCCACTGACTCCTGGGACCCTTAGACCTCTTACCTCTCCTCTGCTGGCTTCCCACATCACCCAGGTAGATGGGACAGCAGGGCAAGCTAGTAGTTAGGACAACCCATGGGCAGCAACGTCCTGGCTCCTTTTCCCTTGACTGTTGGGGATGAATTTGGCAGGTTTGAGACTAAAATCTGGCCTTGTTACAAGAGTCAGTCAGTCTCGCCTGGTGCTTGGCCCCATAATGTTCCCTGTGTGCCTGTCCTTCCCCAGTGGACCAGTTTCAACAGAAAAGACCCCTAAGAGGACCCTAATTGGCACAGCAGGGCCCTGTAGACCTTCCAGCACTCACCTCCCATCCTGCTCACGTTTACCAGGCTTGTTTTGAAAAGTCATTGTGAAAGAGGCAGAAACAGCCTGATGTAGGTTTAGCAAGGGGTCTGGCATCCTCTCACTGAGGACTGGCACTGAAGTCGGTGGCACCCGTAGAGGCACGTGCTGCCTGTTCAGCAGCATGGGACTGAGCCAGTTGGCTGGCAGTGAGATGCAAGGAACACCAGCACTGAGCATTTGAGTGTTGCTGCTGGGGTGGGGTTGTGTGGTGGCACTGAACACAAGGATGTATGTACCTTGTCTGCCAGCACATTCCCACCACGTCTCTGTTCCTCCATGGCACAAGCTCTGATGTACAAAATATGCCTCCTCAACATTCCAGTTTGGAGGCTGAGCAGAGGCAGACAGGGAGAGTTTCTCACCACTGAGATAGAGTTGATGAGACAGTGGCACTGGCCGTGCAGCTTGCTCCTTGCTCACTGGGAAACCTGGGCAGCAGCGTGCCTGGCAGACAAACTCTACCTTGTGGACAAACACATTTTATCCTGAGGAAGCAGAGATGGTGGGATCTGAGGGAACAGCTGGAAAACTTTATGGGTGTGCAGAATCAGGTTCACTATAATCCTCACTCCAGGCATAGCGGTTGTGGGCTGCAAGGAAGAAACTTGTAGTGATGCTGCCCCATTCGGTACACACATTACAGAGAGTGTGGGCACACTCATGACTGCATCCTTTATGGACTGAGTTTGTCAGCCAGACAATTTGGAACTAATCCTCAGCTCTAAAATGTACCTCATATATGTAAAGTAGTAAAGAGAATTCCCTCATATGGTATAATTTTGTCTGAACAGCAGTGGAGTATCACAATGGATGGCCCCAACAAGACAGTATTAATATTCTCTGATGCACGCTGGCCTCTGCTGCAGACCCTGTGTACCTTGCAAAGCCCAGTGGGGCTCTCAGTGCACTTGACAGTCATTATGCCACATCCACATGCAGAGATAATCCCTCCTTAGTTGGGCATTTTTCTAATTTAGTGAGAAATCATTACAGTAAATGCTCAGAGTGTCATTTTCAAGGACTCTGAGGTTGGGAAATTAAAGTCATTTTGCTGTGGGAAGAGCGTGGGCACCTCTGCTAAAGTGAATGTCATAACATACCAATTTTCAACTTTCTATCTCTAGCCATTTTGGCAGCAGGTTTCTGAAAGTTACTTAAGCATTTTAGCATCTAAAATGCCCAGTCTTACCCAATTCCAACAGGAAGCAGATTTATAAACGTACAAAGTGAGTTTGAATATTTTCCAGCATATACTTTTTTGATTGTATTTCTGTCTTAAAGTTGAATTACTTCTGCCCTAGCATGCTGCAAGGAGACTCTTTGGATGCTGTAAAGACTGCATCCCAGAGCAAAAGTGGCTGTCCTGGCAGGGGAAGGAGGACAAAAGATGACGCTGGGCTCTCTTTTCCGCACACTGGTATTGCTGAATTTTTGTGTCCTACACTCCATCCCATCACATAAGCAACCACTTTCTTTTCACAGGCACAAAATCTGAACATGATACCATGTTCATGATATTGATACCTGGGAAAAAAACAAAGGTTTGGAATGAAGAACCTTTTCAACATTAATTACCTGTGTACCTACATCTACATAATATTAATTTGCATTATTTGGCTTTTACATTCACGTGGTTTTCTTTTTTATCTCTCAATATCATTCTGTTCTACATAAAGGCTGCATCAAGTAGGTTTACAGTTGAAAACATACATTGGTATTTTAAACGTTGTTGGTCTAAACCACAAAACTAGTATTATTAAGTCAGAAATTCCATAATTTGATTTATCTGCATTTAATGTATTTACACAGTGCCAACTCTGAGCTGGCCCCATGGCTTTGGACTTACTGCATTGGAATAGCATTACACTATGGATAACTGACCGGGTGTTTTTCTTTCACTCTTGTTTGCTCAGAACAAATCTTACTAATTAATTTACTGGAATAACAAGGATTCATTTTTAGTCCTCTAATGACAACATAATTTGGTCTGTGAATGTGATCACTTTAAAATACAGGTGGGTGTTAAAAAAAGATCCTAAATAAAATAGTTTTGTATGATATTCCTAATGATTTGAAGGCAGGTACATCAACAGTATCTCTCTCTCAATTACATTAATATTGTAAGTGTTTTTGCTATGAACACAAAGTACTCATTTATCAGGATGCAATTATGAAAGATCAGGACATCTCCTAGGATACTGACACTGATGATGGCAGCAAATGGCTGGACCTGATGTTTAATATGGCTGTAGCTCTACAGAAGTGGCTGCCTGGTGCTGGACAGCTGACTGCTATGGAACTACTCTATTTCATATAGCACATATATTTATATAGCATATATAAATAAAACCAAACTAACTCCCTAACTAAAAAAAAAGAAGTAGCAATTACCACAAACAGGAAAAAATCTTCATTCTTAAGTTTGCTATATCCCCCTTCTTATTCTGCTAAAACCTTCTCTAATTTCCCCTTTCCTTCTTGACATTTACTGTTAGGCTTGTTCCCAAAAAAGAATGTATGGAAAAGAGTACCTTTTTGTTACATATTTGCTACTAGTCTATATAGACCAAATTGGAGAAAACAAATCAATAGAATGTCAGCACGGACCCAAAACAAGCCTTGGAGACAGTAACTCCCATCAGATCTGTGTCTATTTTTTCCTCAGGTTTCCAACTATGAAAGCTATTAGCATCAGTCACAGACTACAAATACATTATTTTATGCACTTTGAAGCCAGATGGGCGGTGCCTCCCATGCTTAAGCATAGATGTGTACTAATATATTACATATTGGGTGGGAGTATCTGCTCTGGATTGGCTTCAGGCACTGCTCCAGAGGGGTCTGTAGCTGATAGGTCCCTTCTGCCAGTCTGATGAGGATGTCAGGTACCCCAGTACATCTGAAATAGCACTAGGTACAAATCCAGGTACCTCAAATAGTTCTTGAGAAGCAAATTTACACCTGAAAGAATAAACAGAGAAGACAGATACAGACAGACGGTTGAAGAGAATACTACCTGTGGCTGCAAATACATCTGGATTTAGTTTTATTTTCAAATACTTAAATATCCTATGTGGAAGGCTAACTGCCTGTACTTGACTGATCCTGGTCAGACTAGACTACAAAGTCTGCAGTGCCTTGGATTACACCTTTTTCTTTCTTTTTTTTTTTTTTTTAGAACCCCCATCTCAGTCAAGCCTCATCAAAACACCAAATAATAGTAGATGATCTATACAGACCTGCAACAGAAGCAGATGTTTGGGTGGCTTGTAGTGTGCAAGGCAGAGCAGAAAGATTAAGCATAATATGGTAAAACATCAAGCATAGAACGGTGAAATACATGTGCATATGTTGTTTAAGTTTTCTTTACAGTCACAGTCATTTTGCACTTGGTGTGATATAAAACCAGAGGAAGTTTATGTGGATCAGTAACTTTGGGGAGAAAAGGCCTCCAAAAGCCAGGTGGTGCAAAGGAGATACAAGGACTGAATCAGGCAGAGGAGTGACACAAATACGAACCTGGGAGCCGTGTTATTCAGACCTTCACACCAGACAGGGCTCTTTCACAGTAGAGCTGTCTCTTTGCTGGTTCTACTGTAGGTAGCACAGAGATGCCTGACCTGCAAAGGGTATCCTGCTGAGCAAGCTGCCCACATCTGTGGTTAGTTTCCTGAGTCTATTCCCGTGGTGTCAGCTTTGAACAGTGTACAGGATTGCAGATCACTTATTATAGCAGATGTAGAAATGTTAACATGCCTCTCCATTCATTCCTTCATCTAGAGAAACCATTTTTGCTCTCCAAATTGACCAGAGCCTGAGAGATTCACTGAATCCACAAGACATATTTATCTTTGATGCCACAATGTCAACTCTGAGTTTTCTTTAGTAYCTGAACTGGGAGGACACCACACTGTCCTCAGGGGAAGGTAAATTAAATCTGATTAYGTGAGAAACTCCTGTCCTTAGTTCCTGGCCATCAAGATGCTCTTTTGAGCATGAGCAGTCCAGAGCCTAGAAGTGCTATGGGCACAGAAGGAAAAAAAGACAGCTGAGGTATTGCCATTGTCAAACCTGCTGGACCTCATGCCTTCTACCTAGATGCCTGTGACTGCAGTGAAATGGTTCTGATGGCATCTGTGACCTGTCTGAGTCCTACGCTGGCCTCTTGTAGAGCTGACTTAATCTGTCACAACCCAGACACAAGCTGCTCCAGCTCACCAAAAGCCTGTTCTGCTGTTGCATCACCTGCCAAGGCCTTCAGCCTCTCTACCACTACCCCCTCATACTTCTGCCTGCACTAACTGATAAGATTCCCATCTCTCTGGCTGACTCCAGCTCCAACTGTGCAAGCTTTTGGCCATTCACTAGCATCAATCACAATTCTTGCCCCAGTTTCTGTCTTATCCCCAGACACCTTCCTTTCAGAGACATTTTGGGGCTCTGTTTCACTCCCAGCCCTGCTTGCACAACTTTTGAAGCCAACACTCAGGTTGTCAGCAGTGGTGGGCAAGCAGAGCTCCATTCAGTGCAGAGGAACCACATCAGTTTATGCCAGCTGGTACCTGGGTACCTCATTCACTTCCATACAGGCTTCCCTGTACACGGTGTCCTGGCACAGCTCTCCATGTGCCCTTGCAACCCAGCTATTCCCAGCCAAAACACTCGTCCTGGCCCTTCTGCAGTGCTGCCAGCTCACACAGCCAAGCCAGGTCCTTGTCATTATTCCCTCTTCTGCTACCAATCTAACTTTTCTCACTTCTCTGTGTCTTTTTATTTTTCTTTCCTGAATTTCAGCCAATCACCTGTTTAAAGTAAAGTAAATGCTTAAATATTCTGCTAAAGTGAGTCCTAGATATTCTCAGTTGTTTTATACCCCCTGTTGAATAATTACCCCCTCCCTCTTTCACCAGAACATATGGATGTCATGTATGCAAGATCCTATGCTTAATTTCGCACACAGTTTTGATTACACTTTGTATGAAACATGCTACCAAAAGTGAAGCTCTCTTCTCCTTTCTCTTCCTTTCTTTTCTCTTTAGTTAAGCATACATGTAAAGAAACCTTTCAGTGCATTTGCAGAGCTCTAATACAGTAGAGTGACACAAAGCATTCTGGATATTGCTATGCAAATGACATGCCAAGAATGTTTAGACTGTACCTTGAAGCAGTAAACAAGTTGATTGTCATGGTGTCATGGTAACTAGAGCTGGATCCGCTTCATACGAATGAGGTCCCAACCTTTGTTTTTATTTGGATTGCTAAAGCAACTCAGTGGTCCAAAGCTCATCACCCCCTCAGTCCTCTGGAGAGTCAGAGATACAAGAAATGGACTCATGTATCAGGACAACATTTAAAAAGAAACAATGAACTATTCCGACACACAACTTCAGGTCGCTGAGGATATTTGAGTGTACACCCATATGAGTTGGGAGATGCTGTCAACACCACTGGAATTTGCCATGTACTGTGGGCAGAGCTGCTGTCCCACCAGTGTAGTTACAACATGCAGAACTTGTATTTGGGGGTGATGAAAACTGTGCTTTTAAACTGGTGACCTGCTGCCCTCTCACAGAAGTATGGATACAAGAGAAGGTAGCAGGGCTCTTCTGTGAGCAGTGTCTCTGTGTGGGTCTATAGGACCAAGAACTCAGGCTGCTGGTCAGCACCTTGTATTGTCCACCTAATACGTGATTTCTTGCCAAGCAGAGCAATAAAGCATTTCCCTGATTTTGACTCTGCCATCCTTCCCAGGGTAGCAGGAAAGCTCTCTATCACCACAGAAGGATCACATTAATGACTTAGAGGTTACAGAGTTTTTTTTTCCTAACCCGATAACTGAGGGTTGAAATACCCCAAGCTCTGATGAGCCACCTCATTAACCAAAATACACTCCCGGAAATTGTTCATCCAGGCTGAGCCACCCGACTTGGCCCCAAACCTCTTCTTCTACCTCTGCAAACAGAAAATGCTTTTCCAGACAAAACCAACAACAAGGTAACACTGTCCTACTACACAAAGCAAACTAGTTGATTTCCTAGATGGTTGTGCCATTTTAAGTTTGTGATTAAAAATTTTCTTTACTCCAAATACTCAAAATCAACTTTTTTTTTTTTTTTTTTTTTTAAGAGCTGTGTGGTCAAATGTAAGTGCCAGCTAATCTCAGAGCATTAGACAGAGGAGTTAGCCCTTTTTGCACTATTTGCACTATCACTGCTGATCTGGGCTTTAAGGGGGATCACAGGACATCTGAGCCAAACCAGTAGCAACTACAGGGATCAGCGAAAAAACCAGCTTGCTGTCTGTCTCTGTTGGTTCTTCAATCTCACAGTTTCAAAGCACAGGGCACAGAAGGATAACCCTTCATACAACGTGAAGTGTGTGAGCTTGTTGGCAGTGCACCAAACCTGTCTCACGTTGCCTGAGGCCTTCCCTGCTGTACACTGGGCTCTTTCCACATGCTTTCCATGTGGACTTGGGATGTAAGCAGAACTTACCTTGGTGAGGTTGGCTGAATCAGGCCCTGGAAACCATCACAACTGAGGCCTCAGTGCAGTTGGAGGTATTCTCAATACCAGGAGGGAGGCAGGGGAACCCCTGGAGAATTGTTGCTCAAGTTCCTTAACTGTAACAAGTGCATTTATGCAGCTGCACTTAAATAACTCTCTTAAGGAAATCAGAGGCAGTGGCACCAAAGAGCCACTGGACAGGATGTGGAGGTGAAGTATTCTTAGCTGGATGCAAAAGAGTAATTGAGTATTCATCCCAGTTGCTCATCAGCCACCGTAAGGTATCCTTGGAAGCAGCTCATGGGAAATACGAGGAACAAAGTGAACTCTGACCTAAGAAAAGAGTGGAAAGGATTTACCCCACTGATTTAAACCTATTCCTGAGGATAATATAAGTGCTATCAGGAACCAGATACTAACTACAAAATACCTTCTCTGGCATCTTTGATTCTTTGATTCTGAAGTTTAGCCAAGTCTCTTATGCTCTTTGGAAACTCATTAGTGGGAAAGTTCTCATTTCTTGCTGAACCACTTCATCTCCTGAAGCAGAAATTGTGCAGTACTTTATTTGGCAAGTTCTGGATGGTTTACTAAATGCAGTATCAGATTCATGGGGCTGAGACAGCCACTAGAGCCCAGATCACCAGAAGAGAGAGATGAAGAGCTCTATGTCCCCTCTTCTGCAGGCTCCAGACTGCTCAGAGAAGATGCAGAGCAATCCCCTGGGAGAGCTGCTCCAGACAGAAATTCTATTCACACAAAAGTATCACAAGTGTGTGGAACTGAAGTCAGCAGTTGATCCTAAAAAAATGCTTTAGTGTCGCTCATCCATAATCTGAGCAATCTGGAAAGCAGAGAGGCCTTTGCAGGCATATACTTTCAGGTGGATATGTCACACTTTTCTACTGAGATTTGAAGATCCCCTTGGTCAGGTCCCTTTCTAAATCTACAGTTGGTGCACCTGCAGGGAGGAGAATGACGTCTTAGCTTCCAGTGAAAAGATGCCCTTAAAGCACATTCTGGATGGCAGAATTTCACATTTATGAGCAAACCCATCCAAGTGCTACTAAACACACTGCACTCCCAGTGTTCCAGCTGCCACCTCTAAGATTTTCTCACCCATTGCATTTCAGCAACAGCTTTGCTAA
>PYHW01010828.1:3036738-3071738 GCA_013186435.1 Turdus rufiventris | reverse complement strand
AGGCGCGCTGGCGAGCCCCGGCTCGGACAGGCATGGGTCAGCGGCTCGGGAGGCGATTGTGAAGAGGCATCCACTCACGAAATGCATCTCGACAGTGTGCGGTGATCGATCGTGACCTTGTACCCGCAACATTTATCAGCCCCGGAGCCGTGAACTTCAGTTTGCTCGTTTTCCTTGAACGTGGAGCCCCTTCCTGCAGCACGGAGGTGCCGCCCGGGCTTTGCCGAGCCCCCCGGAGCTGCCCCGACCGTCGGGGCTGCGCGTCCCATCGGGGCCGTCACCGCCTCTCCGGGCACAGCTCAGAGGCCTTCGCATCTCACACGCATCTCACACAAATACCCATCCACACGTTCGTCTATCAGTGGCGACGCCGGAGAGAAAAGTTCATTTGGCTAATTTAACCAAACGCCCCCCCGCCTTTCCTTTTCCCCCCTTCTTTCCGTCATTAAATCTGCACCTGCGATGTCAGGGGGTCAGCAGATAATAAAATGTGGCACCTTTGAAACTGCTCAGCCACGTGAAAACCGCTGTAATTGATCAGATTAATTCCATGAAGCACAAATTATAGGCACAACTGGGTGGGGGCCGGGGGGGACACGGAGGCAGGCTGGGAGGCGGGGGCAGGGGNTTTTTTTGAGGAGGGGGGGACTTCAAGTCCAGCACTGAGCAAGCGCTGATATTAGACACCCGCGCACACACACGGAGCCTCCAGCCATTGTGAGCTTTTTTGACCTGATAAATGCGCTTGGCTGGCATCAAATAGTCCAGCTTTGACCGTTCCCATTTAAATATGTGAATTAGTCATGAAGCATGACACAGCTTGGTGAACTTGCTAAATTGCTGGACTCTATAGGAGCAAGGGGGGAGGACGGCACGGCAGAGAAATCCATTCAGCCTCCTGCCTTAGGCGGAGAGGTGAGGGCCCGGGGCCGCGCAGGGCAGGGCCGGGGCCGCAGAGCGGGTTCCCCCGCTGACCCCCGAGCCCTCCCCACGGGGCTCGGCCCGGCCCCCGTGCTCCCTCGTGCCCCGAGGGCAGCGTGCTCCAAGGGCTGCCCGGACTCGGTTCCCGGCAGCGCCCAGGCTTGGGCAGCGCCCGCCCCGCCGAACTCCGGGCTGTCTCTGCGGGGAAAGCTTGGCACTCGGGCTCCTCTTCCTTCCGGGCTTCTCAGGCAGCGCCGGGGGTGCTGTCCCCCATCGCGCAGCACAGAGATGTGATGCACAGCCCCAGAAAGGAGGGGAACGGGGGACACACAAGCAGACGGCTCCCGGGCAGCAGAGACGTAGGGGCAGCCGGGGAGATGAGGGAGGCCCGGAGCAGCCGCGGCGGGGCTGCAGGGATCAGGCCACTCCCCAGCGGGCGGCTGTGGCTGCCAAGCAGGCCCCGCGCCCCGCTGAGGGCCGAGCGGGCCGCGGCCCTCTCCCGGCGCGGCTCGGCCCGCCCCGTCGGGCCCCGCCGCCTGGCTCCAAACGCGGGCCCGCAGCTCCCTCTGGCGGCGGCGGGGAGGAGAGCGGGGCCGCCGGCCCGGGCCTGCCGGGAGCGCCCGACGGGGCCGCCGCTCCGCCCTCACGGCCCTGCTGCTGCCGGGGCGCGCGTCGGAGCGCCGGGAGAGCGGCTACGGGGCCAGTGTCTCTGCAGTGACTGGGATCGCTCTTGAAGGACAGCTGACCTGCCCTTGGCACAGCCCCGAGCGGCGTGAGCCGTGCTCTGCACAACGAGCCCGGCAGCCGCTGCCTTTTGGGGCGGCCGAAAGCGTCTTGTGCCACCCCTGCGTGGAACCGAGGCCGTCGGGAATCTGCGCTCGGCCAGCTGAGCGGTCCCATCAGCTGCTGGGCAAGTTGTAACAAGTTGTAAAGATCGGATCTTTCTCCTTCTGCAGGATCCTTCAAGATAAAGTGCGGTGATTTAAAAAGTAGGGTGCTCTTCTTTCTGAGGAGGAGCAGAAGAGTTTGTCCAGCATGTTGCTCCATGATAAATCTTACCAGGGTGGCAAGAATTGTACTTGGGTTTAAGGTATGAAGGGGCTGGTGCCAGTAATTCCTTTTGCACACGATGGTTCAAAACTGCCACATTCCCTCACATCCATGTGCTTTTCTAGCAGAAGGATGTGTTACACTTGAGAGCCTGGACTAATGCAGAGAACAAGTTTCTTGTGGCAGGGCAGAAACATCCAGGGGAGCATTAAGGGTCAGCTGTCAGAGAGCTCAGTAGGACTGGAAGGGACAGAAGCGCCTCTCTTGAGCTTGTGAGGGTCTCTGTGACAGTGGCCAGGCAGTCACAGCCTAAACTGTGACACTTCAGGGCTTCTGTTCTGTTTTCTCTTAAATGAATGAATCTAACAGAGGATCTGGAAAGACCAGGAGCTTTGGGACAGTGAGCTGGCAGCCTGCCGGGATCAGTAACTCCTAATTTTTTCAGTGCACACAAAAATAGTTTCTGGAGCACTGAAGCATGTTAAGTGCTCCTATTTAAATCTCACTGAAATCTGGGTTAAGTGTGACCATAAAGGCAGCCCTAAATAAGAGTACTTCTAGAGCAAGGCACGATGTTGCAGCTGAGCATTGCTAACAGCTGCTGAACCACCACCTGGGTTATCCTTAAACCCAGTGGCACTCAGGGCTGGGTACCTGATCTAATATAAGCTCTATTGAAAAAACTTTAAAGAGCTATCTAGAGCTCTGTTATGGACTTGTAAACTACTGGCAAAGAGTGGAAGGATGTTAGGGGACAATGGAAGCTGGGATGATTAATCCTGGAGTAAGAAAGGTGTGAACAGGGGCATATCCAAGCACACATAATGACTCTGGATAAGGAAACCACACACCTGAGTGCCCATAAAGACTTGGTGATTCAAGTGAGATAGACTATCAATATTAATCTGACATTAAGTCTTCAAAGATAAAACAACTTCAAGATTATGTGTAAGATTTTTAGACAAGTTTAACATTGCCTACAGTTGTCGTTCAGTAGAATGAACAAAAAAAAAGTACTTTTTTTCTACAGCAGCTTGTTCAAAATAAGCCTGGAAAAGGTAGGATTGCAATTTTATCATTATCATTTGTTGTAGTTTCAAAGTTGTTTAGCCTATTAGCACTCATTTAAAGAAATTAGGCCAATATCCAGGCAAACATATTTGGAACTGAGATGTTTATACATGATCTATGAAATGTTTACATTTAGATTGTGTTAAAGGGATTGTTGTTTCCTTATTAAATTACTGTGTGAATGTGATTGGAATTTGACGGCTTAAAACAGTGTTTAGGGCACACCCAAAATAACATATTGGAGGTTTTTTGTGGGTTTGGTGTTTCTTTTTTGTTTCTTTTTTTTCTTTTTTTGTTTTTGTTTTTGTTTTTGTTTTGTTTTGTTTTGTTTTGTTTTTTCTTTTTAATTTAGTTAATTTATTAATGGTATCAAAACCGTATTTTCTCTCCACACCCCAATGGATCACGTTGCACACAGCCCACCTTGGGGGCAGCTGTTGTGTCACAGCAACATCAGCAATGCTGGCAGTTATAGCTGAATCTGGGTCCAGTGATCACATGAAATGAAGAGCCAAGAGTCTCATGTCCCTTTAAATATATTTTTCTGAGAGATCTTTTGGTCAGTCACTTCAGCTCTGATCCAATGAATCATAGTACAAAGCATGATCCCTGTTTATGTGGTGGGAATTTACATATATGCCAGTGATGGGAGGTTTTTCAGGTTAAAAGAAAGTTTTAAGTGATTTTCACAGAGCGTTAAGATGTATGAGCTTCTAGGATGGAACAAGTACAAGTGGACTTACCAGATTTGACAAGCAGAGCTGTAGTGGAGAGAGAGGAAAACCTGCAAGTTCAGGTAACAGCATGCAATGTCCGAAGAGCACCAACTTAGCATTGTTAGAGAATTTGGAATTATATGGTTCAGAATTCTGGGTTTGCAATTGCCATTGTTATAGCTCACTTGCAAAGAGACCTGTCTGTAGGGAATCAGTCTTTGAAAGGTTGCTGTTTCATAGCTTAAAAAACTCTTAGAAGTTAGCAGCTCTGTTAGGAGCATGTTCTAGGACTGACTGTGCTTCCAGTGGGGAAGGAGCAGAAATATGTTCCTCTGCAGTCCTGAGCATGGTAAGCTAGTAGAGAGAAAGAAAGAACTTGGCTGTTTTCAGCTGAAAAGCAGGGAAGAAGGAAAAGAGAATAAATAAATAATGCAACTGTGTCGTCTGGGCTGTTCTTCATTGCTGCAGAAGCTGCAAGCTGATTTTCAGACTTAGCAAAAACTTTTGCTAAAACCATCATGGTGCTGTACCAGGTTTACAAAGAAACAGGGTATACAGCTCCAGAGTTCAGTCCCATCTTTGCAGAACTGTAAGCTCTTAATACAGCAACTGGCTCATCCCATGATTTCCAGGCATACCCTGCTTCAGGCTATTTGTTCTGCATCATGTTCACAAGCTTCATCCTGATCTCCTGTTTTTCACTGCATTTGTGATATATTTGTGATATGAACAAATGACTCCTGTTCTTTGTTCATTCTTCAACTCAAGTTTTTTAATGCTGCAGTCTGGGAGACTGGTGGGTCTGGTACTGAATTTGGAGAGCATGCTTTGCCAGCAAATGTGCTGGGAATCTTCTTGGAGCAGTGGTCTCCCTGGGTTGCAATCTCCCAATGGATTTTCATGTCACTGCAGTGAAAATTAGCAATAAGATGCTACTTGTCATTAAAAATGTCCTAGGTCTGTCCAAGGATGGAAGATTTGAAAGCAGACAACCTTGGAAGTTTTAAATTCTGCTTTGAACAAGAGAATGAGAAGACAGTTGTAAAAAAGGCATAAAAGTGGTACAATCTAAAGATTTTGAAAGACTTTTCATTAAATAAACATTGAGTAGCTCATCTTACATAGAAAGGCTTTGGAAAAGCTTGATGCCAAAGATCAGCTACAAATATGTTGGGGGAAGAAAAACGTATGGAAATTGTATTCAATTTGTATGTTAACCAGAAAGAAATTGGATACTTTACTCTGTACCCTGGCCATGACTATTTTTATTATGCAATTGACCCACAGGTTTCAGCACAGGTTTAGATGTTCATGTTCATCCTACCTGATGCGAGAGTGTTCATTACACAGCTGACAACATTTCTATGCCCTCTTTCTTTTCACAGGCTCAGGTGCCCATGTGAGAGCAGAGATCACTGCTCTTTGCACTGGGCCACTCTGAGACTGGCACAATTAACAGAATCTTCTGTTGAGCATTTCTCTCCTTCTGGGATGGACTGTGGGAAGAGCATGGAAGGTCTCCTAGCTCTTGAGTCAACCAGGCTGCACTCATGTTGCAGGTGGCTCCAGGCACATTAGTGCAAGGGTCCTCATCACTGCTGTCAAGTAAAAAGACTGATACTGTCTTAGCAAAGAGCTCAGGGTGGGAAAACAGTGGGGCTTGTAAATCTTCAACATGAAATAAATTGCCAAACATAGGTGAGGGAAAGCCTTGATCACACTTACTTGGGTGCTGCCTTGCTGTCTGTTGCTGTTATAAATGGAGTGTTCCCCCAGCTCCCCACAAAGGGAAAGGTTAGCACACTGCAGGGTGGCTAATGAGACATTTGGTGACATTTAACTTTTACAAGACATCATTCTCTGGTCCTTTTCTATTAAGCAGTACAAATATGGTCTTAATGACTCTTACTGATGGAAGACATACTCTTGTGCATGACAATTTGCTTCCAAACCTCAAATATTTCAATTTCCACCTTGGCATAAAAGTACAAGCATCTCTGAAGTTGAGTTTTCATTGCACTTACAGTGTGAAGATGCAATGAAACCAGTGATGTGGAGGACTTCCCATGCTGCCATACACTTGATCAGGCTTGCTTTCCAGGCTATGTTAAATCACTGACAGTGAAACATGTCTACTCTTCCATCCTGTCCAAGGCAAGGACAGTAATGCATGACCTAAGTTATTCCCAAATGCAGGGTGTGACCCCTGTCCTGCAGTCACTTGCAGTGTTCAAGGTTGCTTCACAATCCCTGGCAGGTTCTCATCCCATGCCAGCTAGCCTGAACATGGTTCAGGAGCAACACAGAACTCTTCCCTGTAGGTTGTAACCACCAACACTCAAGGGGAAAAGGGCTGAGTTACATGCATGTGAGCAACAGTTTGTCACTTATCCCCTAGGGTCAGATAGCAGATATTGACCCATTTGATTTACTCATGTAGATGTCACAAGTCCTGGTTAATCCTAGAAGATTCACAGGATATCTGTGGAGACTGGGATAAAACTTGACTGCAAAGTGTTAGAGCAATCATTTATGTTTAAGAGCGGATACATCCCACCTCAGTGTGTTTCTCCTTCCATCTCTGTGCTCCATTCCTCACAAGTGAAAAAACATTAATTATGTTATGGATGCTCAATCAAAAGCACTTCAGCAGAAGTCAGTGGAAATGTTGACATACTGCTGAGCAGGAGTGAAGGCTGAAGCAGCCAGCCTAGAAGAAACCAAATGGGACCATCCAGCACACGTCTCACCAAAGCTTTCAGATGTGGATTGTGTGCCAAAAAAAGGCATCTGAGGCTATATTCAGTGCAGATCAAATAACAGAACCTTAGGTGCCTTTTGTTGGTTGAATCCACCCGGCCTGGTAAATATGCTCTCTTATGTATGCACTATCACCTGGGCACCAAATGATTTATTGTCTCTCGGTTTTCGTTTATAAAACTGACAAAGTCAGGGCTGATAAATGCTGATATATGTTAAATTCAACCAGCTTATGATAAAAGTTGCTTGCCAAGTGGCGACAGCTGGCCGCCTCAGTAAACATGTCACGTAGCTACCTTCACCCCTGAGGAATGTTGATTGCTATTTGATATAATAAAGCATTTTAAGGTCCAAAGGAAATAGGCAAGGAGGTTAAATGCAACAGATACATAATGCTACTAGCCATAATGTCTACCACTTAAAAATTTACTGCCAAGTAGCAAAACAGCTAATACCTGCTTCAGTGAAGCCTGTCAGGGCAGTGATAATGATTGTAAGTAGATGTGAAATAATTATAATCATGATGCTTCTGGATTTACAGGATACCATTGCTGCAGTGTCATCCAGATGGCTATGGAAGGAAGAAAGCGTCTTATTGAGAGGGGAGGTCAGTACTGCTCTGTACAGTTAAGTTCCTCCAGATACTTCTGCTGTGGCAGGCAGAACATTGCTCAAAGCAAAGCCTGGAGCCTGGTGTGAACCATGGCTAAGACAGAGTGCATCCCCACCCCTGCTCCTGAATGTGCTCACCAAATGCAGGCACTGAGTGACACCATCAGCCCTTGGTGCTCTTCAGGCTAGTCTGTGTTGAAGGCACAAACACTTTTAAGTCCATGCTGAGGCATGGCAGGAGTCTGAATCTTCTCCTTGCTTTACCTCACATCTTACATCAAACTTGTGCCTGACACTGAGATTGGATCTGAGGCAAGATGCAGCTCGTGAGTGGACTTGAGTCCATACTTAAGTGCCAAAGGAGCACTTAAGTAATGTGACTGGGAAAATCAGCAGAGCTTGGGGGCACCAAAAGACATTTCAAACCTGGTAGAGAAGTGTGGGGAAGCATCTGTATTCAGGAAAACCTTCTCATTTCTTCCCAAGCTTTCCATTGGGCTAATTAAAGACATTGCCTCTCCCACAAAATTTGCTCCATTTACAATACTGAACCTTTGGGCTTCTACAGTGGTAGGAGTAGCAAGGCAGAAGCCTTCACAGTAATATAAATAATAAAATAGTAATACATGAAAATCTGATGTTGACATTTCCAGCACTGGAAAAGATTCATAGCATGATTTACAGTCCTACCTTGCACAGAGTGGCAGCTATTTTATGAATCACTATTTCTGTCACATTGATTTAAAACAAACCTTGGCATTACCATGCCATGACAGTCTGGTTGCTGTGAGCAACCTGGATGTTTTCAAGGGACTCATGTGAATGCTTTTAACCAGGCTGCAAGGACAAGAAACTGTAGGTTGAAATAACATAAAATCATCTTGTTTGTTTATTAGAACAGGACATGGTAGCAACCAAAGTATTTCAGAGGCAGTAGGGAAATCATTGCCTAAATCTTCATTCCAAGAGTCCTTTAGTTGTGTAAAATAACCTAGGTACCTACCAAAAATAACGTGGGTTCTATGGGAGACATCCCTGTTGCAAAGCTACAATTGTACACCACATAGGATATTCCAAAGTAGCCCACGCAGCACCTACAATCAGGTAGCTCAACCTGACATAAACCCTTTTTGTTTTCTCAAGTGTTGCCTTGATCTTGTTCAGGGAGATTGCCCCTCTGAGGAGCTGTCCCTTTCCCCTTGCAAAGTCACAGTTGAAGTCAAAGCCCTGGGAGCCTGGAGAGATTCAGAGGGTACTGGGTGCGTGAAAGGCTGTTCAGCCAGGAGGCAGACTATGCTAATCCCTGCTGAAAACTCCTCCAGAGCATACTGGCCTGCCTCAAGAGCACTCCTTTGCCCTATGGGGTGGTCCTGCACTTCCATTTAATAAAATATTCTTGTGTGGTTTTCTTCTAGTGATGTTCTGTTGAGCATAAATGTGCTCCACACATGCAGAAAGAGACAAACCTCTGTTAGACCCTGCTGAAATTTTATTGAAACCTGTGACCAGATGTCTCATCCTTTCTCCATTGCCACATTGCAGGACCAAGTGGTCCTTGCTTAATATTTACTGTTACTTCCCTGTTAGGATTACCATTTTGTCATATTTAAAACATGTAGTGCTTTAGAAGAAAAGCATCTGCAAATTTTGGGGGACTCCTTCTGTTGTTTTGGGTGTCTGGCATAGTGACAATAACCAACAGTCTGATGGTTTCACTGCCCTGGACTTTCTCCCCTGTGAAATTCCCCTGCCCATGAGACAGCTTTTCAGGTCAATATGCCCATGTGCATAGCACAGAAGATCTGTGGATGGCCAGGCAGAGCAGTGTCACTAAGCTCACATGTAAAACTCCTGAGAGATGCACAATTAGAAGCTGTTACTAAGAAAGAATAGCAAGCAGGACTGGGAGCTTCTTCCTGGACTTCACTTTACTCCCAATTTTATCTCCCTCCTCCCACCAGGGTCATAAGGGGATGGGGAATGGAGCTCTGCTCCGTTCATCACGTGTTGTCTAGAATGCTCCTTCCTCCTCAGGGTGAGGACTCCTCACACTCCTCCTCTTCTCCAGCATGTGGTCCCTCCCACAGGAGACAGTCTTCCATGGGTCCTTTCCATGGGCTGAAGTTCTTCACAAATTGAAAACCAGAATGTCAGTGAAACGTAGACAGAGGGAAAAATTTGAGTATATATACGTCCTTCTCCTTAAAATAGTCTTTGCAGGTAACTGTTGGATGTAGGACTGGAGAGCAGAAAGTTACAGAATACATAATTTTGTCATGACTGGAGAAAAAAATCTGGCATCTAAATTTTCAGGTTAGTTTTCTTCTTCTAAAATTTTTGAAACAAAATTACTGCCCTGAGCTAATATATATGTTACCAATACTATTCTTCAGAATGGTTCCAGTGGAGTCTAAATATGATGTAAGGTGACTCATGGTACCTAAGGATGGGATCAATTACTATGACCAGCCCACAAAGTCTTGCAATTGTTTTTCAATTGAAAATGGGGTTCTGATTAAATAAATTTTTGAGAATGTGTTTGCATCTATTTCAGAAAATGCAATTCCTCTTCCAATAAGTGGTTTCATTTTTTTCTGAAAAACTCAGAATCTTGATCCAAATGCTTCTTGATTGTAAACTCTTCTCTAGGACTTTAAAGGGTTTTTAAATTAAATTGAATATTTTTTTTTTTTTTAAGAATAACCATCTTCAAGTTTGTGGTTTATTGTGAAATGTACCTGCAAAGACTCTCACACCTGAAATGAATTGATCCAGAACTTCACCTTTTTTGGAGGTGTTGCCATTGTAACAACTTGTGTGCCTTCATCTCTTGAAATGGCTCTCCCTGAATGTCTTTAACTGAAAAATTGCAGACAGTACATAATTTGCTTGTCTGTCAGCATCTGGCAATATAAACAGTGTTAATAAGCCAACAAGCATTTTTGTTCTTCACAGCTCTTTTGGTTAATAATAAGCCAGTCTGGATCATGATTACATAGAGAAAGCCTCAAGGCTCCAGATCCCTAAACTGAAATTATGGTCAGAATTTTCCAGACTGACAGATGAGAAAGAAAGGACTGCAAGGAAATAGCAGGGAAATATTTTGTTTCTGCTTGGAATATTCATAATTGTCATTCACCTGTAGGTGTCATGATTCAGATCTAGTCAAAGTTTATTCCCTAAGCTCCCTCCCATCCCATATCACCTAACCATAAAGCAGAGTTTCTGCATGTGGAGAAGAGGTATTGCCCATATCTGAAGAAGGGTTAGCAAGTGCACTTTTCAAGGCTTCGTGTGGGAAAGCACTTGCACAACCTACTGCCTTCATGCCTTCCTGGAGAGAGCCTGCATCCTGTGCAAGGACATGGAACTGTCCACCTCTCAGTGTGAACCAGCCCTGGGAACTTGATGCATTCGGCTTAGTCTGGCAGTGGGTGGGTGGGACACAGCTATTTTATGTCCCTACTTTCACTGAATGCTTTACAAACTATTGTCCTATAACACCTCTAGAGTGACCTTCCTGTCACCTTCAAACAGGTTCCCACTTGGTCACAACTTCTGTCCCCACCAGCGACAGCTGGTCAGGCAGACCTGGAATGCTTGTCCTAGCTCCCTGAACTGAGATTTCCAATCTACTCGCCAGCTGCAGCCCTTACCCCCAACTTGCTAACATTATACACTTCTTCAAAAAGCATCTTAGAGTTTGTGCATCCAGGTACAGTCTTTGCTCTTCTGTACACACAAGCACTTTGCAAAGTACACCTGTTCTTGCCAATTAGAGTTGTAGGAAACTTGTAAAACTTGTATTTCTGTATGGGGAATGAAAAAACCTTGGGGGTCTGCAAAATTAAACCTTCCAAGCCTCGTGACAAAAGCAATCAGTATCTGAGATGGCCACCTACTTACACAGGACACTTGCCCCTTCAAGAGGGCTGCAGTAACAGGATTTCTTCACAGCACACAGCACCAAAGCTCCAGTAGGAAAGCAGATGGGAAAGAGAGGAAGCTTTTGCTGGTTCTGGGAGCAGCTTGGAGATGTCATCCAGCTCTGACAGGCCAAGCTGAGGCAGTGCCTGCCCTTAACAGAGCTGTGGCTGGGGATTGTGCACCAGTATGAGAGGCAGAAGGCTGGCAGCAGTGGCTCCTGCCATGCTCTGGCAAATCAGACCATGCTGCAGCTGAGAGTGCAAGAGCCTTCTGCTCACCGCCTGTGTGATCGCAAGGAAACCTCCGTCAGCGAGAAATAAAGGCTCAGACCACTCTTCAGTCCAAGTCTGTGAGCCAATAGTGCATCCCAGAGGCAACAAGAACAGGATCTGAACTGGCTGATCACAGGACACTCCTGGCTCAGGTTTTTTACTGCTTGTGAAAAAAAATAACCAACCAACCAATCAGAAAAAAAAACCCTCTTCAGGGCAGTCCAAGAGCAAAGGCTGATGTATCAACTTTCTTCAAGAACATCTTTCCACTGGAGATTGGACTTCTCCCTGGTCGTTGTGCATGTCAGCCAGTGTTTTTCATGTCCATGCAGAGAAGCTTGTAGGGACTTCTATTGAAGGACACTTCCTTCTCTGTGCCTAGCCAGAAAGATGCTGCAGGTGTCAGGGTTGGGGTAAAGGTGTTTGGGATGGGGGAATGATCTTTGGGAGAAGGCCAGGTTCCTTGGTGACCTGACTGACTTTAGAAAACCAGTGAACTTCTGTGCTGTTTTCTGAGGCAAGAAGCTACTCTGTCTTTCCCAGCCCTGTAAACAGCAGTTTGTCCCTCTTGTGCTGAGACACTCCTAAGGCTGCGTGTTTCTCACATCCAGCATGTCATTCCCACTGGTGACTGCATGAGATACCCTGACCACAGAGCAGCTGATAAATTGAATACATGCCAGTGACAAGATGGTAGGACATGTGACCAGTGAATACATGGGGCATGCTGTCTCCCAGGGGCAAAGAGGCTACTCCTGGCTGGCCACTGGGCTACTGCTGGGCATGCTGTGACCTCTAAGGATCAGGCAGGAGTTTTGCTCGGGTTTCCTGAGGCTGTGCTAAGTGGCTGGCATGGCTCAGGCTCCAGGCACAGTCCTGAGCGTCTGTGGATGGAAAACAGGCAAGTGGTGCATGAGAGCAACCGATACCCTTACATTCACACCTCAGCCAGGTGTGCAGGGCAAGAAACTGGAGAATACGCATCTTGCACTTGGTATCATGTTTGTATCAGGCTATTGATATAACAATGGCAGTGTTCAGAAATGAATTAAGGGCTTTGGGCAACTTCCCACCTCCTCTTTCTCTCCAAGCACCTCCTCCCCCCGCCAAGTGTCTCACAAACAGATAATGCCAAAATAAAACAAGACATGTAGGTGGGATTTCTCTCACATAACTACAGAAGTCCAAGCCCAAGTTAGCTGTTGCTTTTGCAGCAGGTGAACACTCATGAGCTAAACACATTGACTGCATCTGCCGGTGCTCATGTTGGGTCAGTGATTAGCAGGGGCCATTTGACCTTCCTGAGCACAGCTCAGAGGTTGTATCTGAGGGCTTGGCTGATTTCCTGGCCCTCAAAGGCAAAAACCTTGTGGAAAAAACATGCATGTGGTTTGCAGGCAGCAGCCCCCAGAGCCCAGCCCTGCTGCTCCCTCCAAGGGGAATTAAAACATTTGCAGCTGTAGACAGGGAACAAGTGCAGCCCTCAGCAATAAAAGAGGTGCTGGCACGGCAGGGTCATGGAGGTAGAGGGACCTGTGCCAGGGTCTAGTTTGAGGAAGGTGGCTGACGTGGGAAGCAGCACATGGCCCAAGTACAAGCCACTGGATAGCAGGAGGGAGAATGGGACTTTGGCTTTGCTGAATTCTAATTTAGAAGCCTTTTTCCCTTTGTTTCATGGAGTGTCTAAGTCTAACACTATAAAAAAGAAATGAGGAGTTTGGGTGAAACCCCAGGAAAGGGCACAGAGGGTGTTTGTGGTGTGGCCTCACCTCCACAAGAGTTTGTTTCCTTCAGCATCCTGTCCCCAGCTCCTGCTTGGGTCCTGAAAGGGCATCAGAGCCCCAGAGGATGCTGGCCCCATGTATCATGGCTCCAGATGGGAAGGAAATCATAGAATGCTTTGGGTTGGAAGGGCCCTTAAAAATCCTCTATTTTCAACCCTTCTGCCATGGACAGGTACACCTTTCACTAGACCAAAACCTTGGAGCTAATTCCATATGCCCCCAGAGCTAATGTTTCATCTTAGAAAAACTGTTAAATCTATCCAGGCTTTGAGAACACAGTGATATCAAATCTTAATTTAAAACAATTTATGCATAGACCATAATAACATTTTAATGGGGAAAAAATACACAGTCATTTCAAGCTTGAGGAGTCTAAGTACTATGGGTTTGTATAAATGGCTGATATGTTATTTGTTTATTGGGCAATTTGCTTTTTTATATTGTTTGTCAGACTATATAATTTTAGGTGAAAGCTTTTTAGCATGCTGCACCTGCCAGAAGAACTTTCTAATACACTAGTTTCTGCTCTGATGTGCATGGAAAATAGTCCACTAATTGCCTTCTTACCCACTCTGGCACTGTTAATCAGAACCTGGCTGCTCCATAAATTAGGCAACCGTATTAATGGTGCTGCTGGACAAACCAGTTGATTGCATTTGAGGTTCAGAAGAGGATCATTTAGGTTAAGAAGCTGGTTTTGGCAACAGTAGCACTCTTTTATTAAATTTTAGGTTTCCTAACCGCAGTGGGAACAGGAAGCGTTTGCTTCATAGGACACCAGCCAAGAATGGGAGACCTGGAGTCTTTCAATGGGTTTGTTTCCTGGGACAGGTTCCTTCCTTTCCCTTGAGCCTTTGCCTGTGCTGGTCTGCTCTGGATCATTGGACTACTTATTACTCCAAGAGGAGGTCATTCTAGTTTTGAGCTAGTGGTGGGACCATATGGCCCAGATGGCTGTGGGGTTTCTGAAAGCTTCTTTGCTACAAGGTGATGTCTCATTTCCTTCAGTAGCTACAATGAAATTACTCTCACTAAAGTTTCTGCAATGCCGCGTGGATTTTATTGACTGTGAAAAACTGATGTGGATGCAGCGTAGGAGAACTGCCTCAAGCCAAAAGATCTAATGGTCAGCCTGGCTATAAACCCAGTGGCTGGGTGTTGCTGTGCTGTAGCTCACTGAGCAGCGTTTTAGGATTCAAGCGTTCGTTTGCTCTTTGGCCGTGCAGACACCAACTTTGTCAAGGGACGGTGCAGGCTGCCCAGAGCTTTTACAAACTGAAATGAGCTGAGAGCACCGAGCATCTCACAATCCCTCTGCAAGCACTCAGTGCTTGCTAGGAGCCAAGCCTAGAGGTGCTCTCCCAAGGATCAAATGCCTGATGCATTTCTTACTGATCGGGAGAGACTCTGACCATTCGACTCTCCCTTAATGCACTACAAGACCAAACAATCTCCTAAGTCACACCGGGTGTTTTCTGACTGCTGCTTTTTAAAGCCTCCTGTTATTCCCAAAGCTTGGACCAAATACTGAGTTAATGATTACTGGGTGAAGTTTCAGTGGTTATTTTGAGGGGACAACCTTTTCCAGCCTTCTGGACACCTGAGGCAGGACATTTAATCAATGTCTTTGTCCTTGTCAGCTGATGCATTAAATCAGGTGGTGTTCAAGTACATAAAATCATTTCAAGCATTGACAATTTGCTTTCCAGTGTACAGGTAAGGAGCAATAAAACATACATGCATCATTCAGAGAACAAAAATCAGGTTGAGTTTTCAATTAAATGTGCCAACCTATACCTATGTGTGTGCAGTTCATCATCCCTTCATAAAGATACTGATTTTTTTTTCTAGTTGTCTGTGTAACTGTGGATTTAAATCACAGCTTTATGAACTTGAACTGGACTTGAATTGTGAATGTTATACAGAAATAAATATATAAATACTGAACAGAAGTAGTATACAAAATAAGGAAATTTATATATAATTTGGAAATACTACATGGAAATATAATTAAGAAGATTAGAACAGAAAAAGAGAAAGTGAAAGAGAAAGCAAATGAAAGAAAATGGTGGAAGACAAGGCAAGGGGGAAGGAAGGCAAGCAGAGAAGTTTTGCAGATCAGTGGAAATATTCGAAGCTACATACATCCTTAATATGTCTAAATTGCACTTAAAACAGTGTTTTATAAATAAATAAGCAAAGCTAAGAGTTGCTACACTGTACAGGAAATGTCTAGATTATCTTATATGTAATGGAAAACAGTGGCCATTGCCATTGAACAAGTGAGAAATCCATATTATTTAATTTGTTCCACTTACTTTTGTGTTAGTGAGTTATCAGTGAGAACATTCTAGTTACTTTTTCTTCATTTTTTAAAACATGAGAGGTCCAAAAAGTTTTCAGAAGGTGGCTATCTCAATTCAGAAAATACATCATTATTTCAATATTTAGGATTGAACCTGTGCTAATGACTGAATGAGCCTATAAGGTGTAGATGATACATTTCTCTCCCTCTGTTGGATAAACATAAGACTAGGCCTATTGCAGAGTGTTATACAGGCAAGGAAACGCAAGCAAGGAGGCTGATTGAACAGCTTCAGTTTTTACCACATCTATGTACTCTGTGACGCAGCATTTCGTCTGCTGCCTTCCTCCTCCTTCCTGTGGCTCTGCACTTATCTGCAACAAGTTATAGACAACCTCAGTTAAAAGAATGCTGCATTTGTTCTACTTTGCCTCTGTAGGTCCTTGAGTTCCAGTCTGATTCACTGCTGATTTTAGAGCACCCCTGCTCAGAGGACAGAGGGGATGGGTTTTCTTGTGGATTTCTTCCTAGCACTTCCCTTTGTGGAGTTTGAAAGGTTGACAGCACATTCAGAGATTATGTTGTATCAGTTATGGAGGGAAAAATGAAATCTGATGCCTTGATTTTCAAATTAATTTCAGTCAAAGCATAACCATATAAAAACCTTCTGAAGTCCATGTTAGACCTAGTGTCATAAGGCTAAAAAGTCTCCCCTAGTTCTTAGCGTCTACTTGAAGTGCTCAGAAGTGCTACTAAGAGCTAAGAAAAAGCCTGTGTGGACATCACTGGAGGGGATCAAGACACTTCCAGAGCCAAGTTCTGGTGTCACTGAGTGTTCACAGACAGAGTCCCTAAAAGTTTCCCCTTCTCTTCTCAAGCTGCTGCAGGCCAGCTGCCCAGAAAAGAAAGGTATTTGCAGCTGGAAACCCATTCTGGAAAATTTAACCCAGGAGATTGACCAAGATTACATCATGTCCCTTTGGTCGGACCTGCTGGAGCACAGCCCAGGTCCTGCTTCCCACTTGGGCAGAGGAGTGGTGAGAGCACAGCCTGTCTCTCTCCTGGCTCTAGACCCATGTTTTTCACTGTGGGCAGGGAGCAGACCTTCAAATGCTTTTCTCTGAAGGGTGTTCACCTTATGTATCTTTTGCATAACTCACCTTCTTCCTCCATGCCCAGGGCTGGAGGATGGAGCATGAGGAATTTTCCCTGCAGGGCTCAATATTGCAACTGATACACAGTGAACTCTCATCCAGTCCTCAGGTCCAGGGCAGGGATCTGCTCACTGTCATGAACACATAAAGGACTTGACTGCTGAGTTTTAAGATGTATCTGTGGAACCTGTGTGATGTACAGCATTTCAAAGCTTGATTAAATATAGGCAGGTTTGCACAGAGAGATTGGTCTGGAGAGACATTGCTGTGGGACAACATCCCAACAGGAATTCTAACATACTTAAACCCAGCAAAGAAACATGGCAGCTAAGAAAACAGAGCAGGAAAATTCTGTTCAGGGTTTCTGTCTCCAACTGTCAGCTGTTCCTGTTCTCTACTCTTGTTTGGGATCAGCCATACACCATCACTTTTGCTTTCAGAGCCTTGCAGAGGAGGCAGTGACTCCACACCCTCCCCACATGGGCAGCTACTGTGCATCACGGTTTCCCAGCTTCATTTTCCTACCAGTCCAAGCAATTATAAGGAAAGTTTCCCCGCATGTGTGGTGAGAGGTAGAGATACAGAATGGAAAATTTCAAATCAAATAGTTGAAGTCCAGCAAAGTTACAATGGACAAACAAGAGGGGAGGACTATGGTGAGAACAGCCAGGTGCCACTTGTCTGGCCAGGTTCAGCCTAAGCCCCAAACCTCATGTGCCCCAAAGAGCCTGGGGTCTAGGAGAAAAAAATCAAGCTGTCAGGGGATGTGAGGAGGAGTTATTTCAGTTTGATGATTCTACCCTGGATTCCTCTAGCTGTAACTTTCGGGATAAATATATATTTTTAAAATTTTTTTTTCTACTCCTATCTGGTATAATGAACATTGAGTAGAAAGCAAAAACTGTGTGGGGCAAGCAACATGAAACAGCTGTATTTTCAGTGGGAAGGGTTACAGCATTCAAAAGTAATTCCTCAGCTCTTCTTACAAGACGGTGAAATTCTTCTTACAAGACCAGTACTTCCCTGGTGATAATGAAATAATTAATTTTGGGGAAGATGGAAAAAATTCAAAGGTGTAAATTAGAAAGTGTAAAAAGAGACTACATATATAAAAGACTCTACTATTCTCAAGCTTTCCCAAGGCAAGTTCCCTATATATTTCCTGGACAAGGTCTTGTTTAAAATGATTGCGTAAACATGTCTTCCTGCAGTTCAAGCTCTCTTCTCTCACACCTGCAGTGTGAAGAAGCTGATGTGTGGTGGGAAGAGCAAACTGAACCTGCTGTGTTCCAATGCTGAATTGCTCAGAGGCCTAAAAAACCTCTTGCCAAAAAAAAAGCTGATGAACCAGTCTTACTTTAGGGCAGGTGGAATAGTTCGTGCTCTCACTTTTATCGTTAGCTCTAAGAGGGAAAGACAGATTTGTTTTCACATGGTTATTGATTATTAACCAGCTTTGTGAAAGGTTACCTTTCTGCTAGATACAGCCATGGTGGGGGGTTAAAAATCAATCCCTGGGAAAGCTCTGTTTCCCAGTCAACTTCTCCCACTGAGGTCTCTTGCCATGGATAGGGTTTACCCATGCTGGTCTGAACACAGATGAGAGAGAAAAAGACATTATTGTGAATAGGCTCCACTCATCTTCAGTACTTCTTTTCTGTCTAAATGTGGATTCCAGAAAAGGGGTTGAACACTAACAAGTCATTAAATGTTATACAGATGGAGAAAATCTAACCAGATTAGGAAGTGTGCTTCAACTATACTCCTTACTATTTTACACTCTAATTAGACAGTCAGGATGATGGGACAATGATAAAACTGTCATTGGTTATAACACGAACGGGGGCTAATTGAGTAGGGGTTTGCAAATTATTTGTGTTGAAAGGCAAACAAAATGTTCTTGTCACCTTTCCTAGGGAAAAAAGGTAATACTGCATCCAGATGGCTTTACATTTCACTGATCTCAGCAGCCTGCAGTGCTGTCTGTCAGACACTACTGGGGAAGACTTCCAAAGAGCAGTGACTTACATCAAACCCTGTATTAACCATTTGGAGGTGGGAATATTGCAAATGCCCTTGAATTTCAAGAGGCGTGTTGTGTATCCCTTGAATTTCAAGAGGCGTGTTGTGTATATATTTTATACAGTTATTATACATTTAAAAACCACATAGATATGACGTTAGGCATGTGACCTTGCTTTCTGAACCCCTGGCCATTCAGAGACTTGTATTATATTGCAAAGTTTTAGGCTTCATATAATATGGAATGAGTTAACTATGCAGATTGTCTCCTCTCTGTCAAACACCAGCCTAGAGGAATGTGATCAGATCTTGACAAGTCCTTAAAACATACTTGAATCTAATATGTGAACTCAAATATTACAGTGCAGTTATTGTGTGATACTTGCTGTATGACAGTAGCAGCTGTGTACCTGAAGCATTTGTTACTGCTGCTGGAATATCAGAACTCCTGTGCTTGAGTTGAGCATAATTACAACCTGCTGTTCTACTTGACACTGCTACTATCACCATCATCCCTTAATTACTGGTACAGAATTACAGATTCCTTTTGTCTAATCTCTTAGACTAGCAAGGTTACTGTAAGAATTTCTGTTTATGTGTACAAATATCTTAAGGGTGAGTCTCAGAGTATGGGGTCAGACTCTTTTCAGTGGTATCCAGTGACAAGACAAGGCCCCACAGGCACAAACAGAAACATGGGAAATTCCATTTGAATATGAAGAAAAACTTCCTTGCCTTGAGGCTGACAGAACACTGCTGCCCAGATAGGTTCTGGAGTCTCATATTAAAAGCCGGCAGTTGTTCTGAGCCTGAGCTACAGCTGCATTAATTGGGTTTTGGGACCATGCGTCAGACACAACACCAAACTTTTCAGCTCCACGGGCAAAGTTGGGGATTTAAACAAACATGCCAGCCATAAATATCCCCATGTTATGAGGGACTTCTATAGCCCTTTACAACTTCCTAAAGCAGGTGAAGTACAGGATCTCCAGCTGAACTGCAGCATACATCCAGATAGGATTTAAAGCGGGGGAAATTCTAGCTGCTCCATTGTTGATTTGTTCTGGTATACAACGTCCATTACTTTTCTCTGTTTTCAGTGGTTAAAACTTGACTGTACATCTATCAGTGGGAATAAAGATGTTTGTATCAGCCATGTTTTCCTTGCATGGTTCCCTACAGACTGAGGATGGCCAAGTTTATTGTCATTCCAAGCTGCCAAAACCAGACTGGGGGAGTAAAGACAGAGAAGTTCTCAGCAGAGAGAGATGACAATGTATATACAGGAGAACCTGGCTTGCTATTCAAAGTCCACAGGCAAGAATGCACCTTTTAATTTCTTACATTGTGCCTACATATCTCAAGGCACTTCTAGTTGGAAAATTAAGGCTGTTTAAATGCAGTCAGCTTCAGGGTCAGCAGCATCTCACAGCAGCACTTAATCTGGGGAACGCTTTGCTGCAAGGTAGTGGGAGGCAAAATGTTTTCATAAAATTTCAGGGGAGTCTTAAAATGTGGGAAAATCAGCTGAGGACTATTACGTTCATTGTACTTAGGAACTCCTTGGAGCAGAAAATTCTGGGAGTTTAGTAGAAGATGTTTTGGTGTCCTGTATACACGCCCTTCTGCAGCTCTCTCCGGTGATGCATATTGACCACTTTTGGGGACGATTTTGTGTCTGCAGAGCCCAGCTCTGGGGCAAGTGAGGCCATTGGCTTTCCCATCATTCCCACTGGCCTCCTCCATCACCCATTTTCCACATCAAGTGGATCATTTCCCACTCTGGTGGGACCCATTCGCTTCTCAGAGACTTCTGGGAATCCACAGGTGTGGAAGGACTCAAGCCAAGTATCAGTGATTGAATCCCAGGTCGAGAAGGCAGGCGGAGGTGGTCCCTGGGATCCGGCCGGGCACAGCTCCCCCGGGAATCCGGGCTGCCGGACATCACCACCCCCAGGACGTGACCGAGGTCCCCAGTACCGGGATACCCAGCGGGGCCCTTTTCCTGCACTGCAGCTCGCCACCTTGTTGTCAGAACGGCAAAGCGTGAGCTTATCGCCTGCTCACGCAGGCAGAATGAAAGAGAATTAGCTCTAAATTATACAAAATTCATTTGCTTTGGAGGGTGAAGTGTTTGCTCTGTTTAGAAACGTTCGTTATAGAGAGAGGACCGCATTAAGACGCCGGATAATGGTCCTCCCAGGAGATGAACCAATTTGCTCTGGGTTTTATGGCCTCGCGTTTGTTTGTCCGCGCCGGTTCCCCGTGGAAAGCCCGGAGCAGTAAATGCTCCAGGTAACAGATCTCTGGGGAAGGGGCTGCGGGTGCTGCCCTGAGGAAGGGGCATAAGACGTCTCCAGATCAAAGAGCACCCGTGCCTGCCAGAGACCGGAGTGGAGGCGAGCGCAGGTGGGGGAACCACCACGACGGGAGCTGCGCATCCCTGCTGGCCGCGCAGTCTTCGAGCCCCGCCGGACCGCGTACCCTGCCGGGAATGCCGAGGGATGGAGGGGCAGGTGCCGGGCGCAGGGAGCCCGAGCAGCAGCCATGTATATCTGTAATTCCCGCTAATAAAATACTTTTTCACTATCCGCACTATAATTGGTTTACAGCCTTTTTTGTTTATTTATCCATAAGAGCTGCTGTTAAATGGCTTGGGAAAGCAATCGCTTAATGGCTCAATATTGAATCAAAGCCTCAGTGTGCTTTCTAAGAGATGGGGGACCCGTGTGAGTTCAGAGCGGAAAATCGAAGTGTAATGGACTGGGCGGGTTTATGATCCCACGGAGCAGGGTTTAGGAGCGAGGGACCGGGACCCTCCTGCCTCGCCGCTCAGGGTGTGCATCACCACTGACCGAGCCGAGCCGAGCCGAGCAGGGCCAAGCCGAGCCGGGCCGGGCCGGGCAGGACCGAGCCGTCTGCACCCGCCCTACACAGAGCCGCGGGAGCGCGCCCCGACGGCGGCGGCCGAAGCGGCGGTGCCGGGGAAGCGGCGGCGAGAGGAGGCGGGCCGGGCAGATAGGAAGCGTGCCTGCACCCGAGCAGGAGAGAGCGGCGGCCGGGCCGAGCGCAGGGAGGCAGGGAAATGATCTTTGTCCCTTTCGGTAGCTCTCCGCCTCCTCATAGCCTCGTCACCAAGTCAACCGGCACCAGCTCGGAGCACATTATCTCCGAGGGTCAACACATTGCAGCCCAAGCCGCGGGGAAGGCTCCCAAATTTACCTCTTGGACAAACAATCCGCTGCCTATCGCTCGCTCTGGTGATAGCATTGTGGTCCCCCACCGACCGGGGCTGGCCTTCGCCCAGGGCTCCGGAACACGGGTACCCCGAGGGAGCCCTGCCCGCCCCTGGACACCCACATCCCTAAAGGAGATGCCCTCACAGCCAAAAGTCCCCTGCCACTAAATCTCTCCAGGAGTCTACCCCGGCCCTCCGAGGGTTTTCCTCTCCGTGCCCGGGGGTCACTGGGGGATGAGCAGCTTCTGGGCAAGCGAGGGGGAGAGGGAAAGATGAATTTAAGGACCATCCGTCCCGGAGCGCCCGGTGCATCGGCGCAATCCCCTGAGCTCCTAGCCGGCCCCGCAAGCACACCGCCGCTGGGCTCCTCACCCCAAAGCAGGGAGCTGCGCCCAACAGAAGGGTACCGGCTCTCGGGTCGGCCCGGCTGAGGGGAAGGAAGGGGGTTGCGGGACCAGGGCCACCCCGGGTGGCCTCCTCCGGTCCGCGCCCCGCCCCGGAGGGTTGCGGGAGGGCTCACGTGGGGGAGAGGCGCCTATGGGGAGGCGGCGGGAGCCGGGCAGGGCGGTGGGGCCCGGCGGGGCCGCCAGCTGTCAAAGAGGCATCCCGGGCTCCGGGAGCGGGAGCAGCCCTATGTGTCCCTAAGCTGCGAAGCCCCCTCGGTCCCTCTCGCCATGAACACCGAGGAGCAGTATTACGCCTCGGCGCAGCTCTACAAGGAGTCGTGTGCGTTTCAGAGAGCCCAAGCGCAGGACTACAACCCCAGCCCCCCCGCCTGCCTGTACATGGGCAGGCAGCAACAGACTCCTTATTCCAGCGCCTTAGGGGCTCTCGAGCAAGGCAGCCCGCCAGACATTTCACCTTACGAGGTGCCCCCCATCACTGAGGATGCCGGGGTCTCCCACCTTCATCACCATCACCACCACCACCCTCATCTTCCTCCTCCCCACCAGGACGCGCTGCCTTTCGCAGACGGGGCGGACACGGGGGCTATAGAGGAGCCCCGAGTGCAGGTGCCTTTCGCCTGGATGAAGTCCACCAAATCGCACGCCTGGAAGGGACAGTGGACCGGTAAGCCCCGCCGCATCCCTCTGCCCCCACCCCTACCACGCTTCTGTCCCCTCGGCGCTCAGGAGCCCTCCCTTGCACCGGTCCCGCTCCCACCGCTCGGACGTAGTTGTGGAGAGGTCCCGGAGGGTCGTTTCCCCTCCGCCAACCTCTGCAGACCCATTGCTCTGGGGCTGCTAGTATTGGGTTGAACGCTGGGGAGGGAGCCGGCACTCACAGTCCCCGCCGGCGGGCTCACCGCTCCCTGCTCCTCAGCAATTATTAACGAATTATTTTTCATCAATTAACTAATTGTGGCCAAGCCGGGACGTCGTGTCGCCTCCCGGGAGCTGCTTCCTCGGGCAGCGCGGTGTCCCCGCGGGCGCGGCGAGCTCCGCGCGGGGGCCGGGTCACGGAGGCACCTGCGAGGTGGAGCGGGCGGGGAAGCGGCAGGCAGGGCTGGAGGGGACAGCGCCTCTGCCCCGCGTCCTTGAGCCCACCCGAGCAGCCCCCGAGCCCTCAGAGAAGTAGCCGAGACCCTCTCGGTCCCCCCGGGCGCAGAGCCCATCTCCTCTCCTAGCCCCTCTATCCTGCTCCTCCTGCTCCCCGGCGGGTTTTAGCCACAAATGCACCTCTCCACGTGAAAAAAAACAGGGCACGGAAAACAATGCACAAACGAAACAGAGTTGCCAGTGAGAGGAAGAAACTCTATCTAGGCAGAAAGTTCCGCTGCCCAACAATATTTCTGTCTCTGCCTGCACAATGTTATCGTGTCCTGCGCCTCCGTCACGCCTATACGGCAAATATTATATTAATGGTTTTGTTCAAATAGACAGTTGGAAAAAGGACCGGAGTATTAAAATCTCCACGAAATAGTTTGGGAATTGCATGGGGCAATTGCAAGGGGAGGAAAGCACAGGTGGCGGTCCCCAGTCGCCCTAGAGGCGCATCTGCCCACAAAGGTAGAAGAGTGTGCTGTCCCAGACACGGCGGCAGGGATGATGCCAGGGCGGAGGTGGGGCGAGGGAGAGAGAAAATCAGATTGTTTTCCATGAGTTGAGTGAATTTTGGGAAATAATAATAACAATAATAATCCAAACTTTTGAACTACACTTTTTTCCCCCTTTCTCCTGTACTCGAAGAAAAGCAGGAAAGCGAAACTTTCCCCGTGGAAGCCTAAAATTTTTGCCTGTTGTCCCCAGCCCTGCCGGGAGGAGCAGGCAGGGGCCGTGCATGACCCGGTGGGTGTGATGAGTGTGCCGGGTTCCTGCCGGAGCAGGAAGAGAAAGGGGCACCGCGCTGTGCCGAGTCCCACAGAGCGCTCACAGCCAACCCCCGGCAGATTTTGTACCGTGGATGTGGCAAACTATACGGCCCGACCATTTCTTTTTCATGGAAACCCTTGTGATTTAGGAGTCCATGGATGCTGTGGGGCTTTGCTCTGTGCCAGGAAAAGGCGCCCAGGGAGGTCGCGGCCATGCCCGCTCGGTGCCAGACGCCGTGCCCGGCCCCGGCTCTGCCGCTCGTCCCGGACTTGCCGGGCCTGTCCCGGGGCCCGACCTCGGCCCTGCGACAGAGCACGGGCCTTCCGCCCTCCTGGTAGCTCCAACTTAGTTTAAAGTAACAGAACAAGATCTTTTTCGGATACAAACCCATGCATGCGTAGGTTTAGGTTTACCAACATTTTTATACATATATACATTGATTTTAATATTTATTTATATACGCACATAGATATATACACATCACTTTGCAAACATTATATGTGTATTTAAATATATATATATTTAAGTACATATATAAGTTTTATACATAGGTTTACATTTACGAACACTGTATATATAAATACAGAATCATGGGAATAGGAAGATGAGCGGTGGGAGAGCCCACGTACCTCTCTTGAATTGATTATTTCATTCTGGCTGTTTAAAGCACCGTTCCCAGCAGATGATATCAACCCCACAAACGTTCCCAGAGAGGCGCTGACGCTGGCAAAAGCGGCCCTGAGTTTCCGTGCCCACCTGCGGCCCCTCTCGATGCTCCCGCCTGTACAATCCGAGCCCCAGTGCCCACGCAGGACTGCGGCGGCCGCGCTGGGAACGGCGATCCCGCTGCTGCCGCTTTTTACAGGAGCGAGAAACCCAAGGTTTCATCAACTTGGCCAAATAAAGCGGCTACGGTCCAACTCCCTGCCCGGCCCGGCAGGCCTAATAATTATTATAATTTTTATTTTGGAGGGTTTTATTTGGTGTTGGTTTTTTTTGGTTTTTTGGTTTTTTTTTTTTAAGATTTTTTTAGGGATTACATTTTTCTGTTTTGCTTTGGTTTGTATATGTGTGTAGTGGAGTTTTTTTCTTTTTATTTTCTTACCTTTTAAAATTATTTTTTTAAATTTAATTTTAACACGAACCTGAACAATTGCGCCCTGGATCGGGGAGCCTTCCTGAGCTTTTGGTGCCACTCAAACGGTGGCACGTGAGTTTCTCTCCCGGCTCCAGAGACGGCGCTTCCCTGAAAACCTCACCTAAATCATTGCTAAAAAATATTAAATTATTCTAAAATAAAATAACAGCAGCGGTGGCTGTCGCCAGCAGCACCTCCTCACTGTGTCCAGCCGGAGAGCTCCCCGAGGCCTCCCCCTCACCCCGCTTGCTTCCCCCCCGTATCCTCCGCGCCGCGCAGGGTTTTTGGGACGCGGTCCCCGCAGCCCGAGGGGGTGGCCGGGCGGGCCCAGGCTGACTCTCGCCTCTCTGCAGGGGGATCCTACATGGTGGAACCGGAGGAGAACAAGCGGACGAGGACGGCGTACACGCGGGCGCAGCTGCTGGAGCTGGAGAAGGAGTTTCTCTTCAACAAGTACATCTCCAGGCCGCGGCGGGTGGAGCTGGCCGTCATGTTGAACTTGACCGAGAGGCACATCAAGATCTGGTTCCAGAACCGGCGGATGAAGTGGAAAAAAGAAGAAGACAAAAAGCGAGGGGCGGGCAACAGCAACGACCCCGAGCAAGACTGCGTGGTGTCCTCCGGGGAGCTCCAGACCAAGGAGGATCTCCAGGCATGCCCCGCCGGGAACCTTCCCTCGGGAGCCTCCAGGGACCTTGTCGCCCCCAGCCTAGTCCCCAGAAGGCAGCAGGACTCTCGGTGAGCCGCGGGTGAGCCCCACGGCCCGGGACGAGGAAAAGGACGGGGCAAAGAGGCGAGAGACTGGGGCCAACTTCCCTCCGCCGTGCCGTGCCATGTCGTGCCGTGCCGTGCCGACCCACTCACGCCTTCCCCCGGCGAAAACGCGGTGCCTCCACTCCGAAATTCGCGTCCTCCGGAGAATAAATGTAAGATGCGCAGCTGTGACAGGAGAGGCTCGCTGTGGGCCCTAGCACCGGAGGAGGCCGCAGGGAGCCGCCGGGATGGCGGCGAGCTGGGCCCCGCTCCCCCGGGCCGCCCGCGCCCCAGCGAGCCCTACGGGACAGCTGTGCCCGGGGAAGGTGGGTCTCAGGTGGGCACCGACGGCGTGTGCCACCCTGGGAGCACGGAGAGGTCTGGGAACCGGAGGAGAAGCTGCCTTCCTCGCCGCGGACAGCTGATCGGCCGGACTCGCGTCCCGCCGCGTCCGTCGGTCCATAAGAGCAGACATGGACCCGAGCATCCCGGACCATCCACGGGCTGGCACGCCGCCGTCCCCGTCCCTTCCAGTCGCCCCAGGGCTTCGGCTCTACCCAAGACTCTCTCAGGACTGTTACTTACTTCTTTGGAAACTGGAACCTGGTTTCTTTCGTTTTCTTTTGCTTTTGGGAAAGAAAGAGGGAGAGGGGAAAGAAAAAAAAAAAAAGAAAAAAAATTAAAAATGAAAAGAGAAAAAACCCACGTGTCCTGCGGGCAGGGTTTGTCTCCCCCGATGACCGGCACGGGTAGCCAGATCCTCCTCTGAGCTCCGCCGGCGGCTGCGGGGACCCTGCGCTGCTGCCCGCGGCTCCGCGTCCGCCTGGGCTCCGCGGGACTCGGCGGCTCCAGGGCTCCGCTCCCCTCTTCCAGGGGTGACCGCGGGCCCGGGGATGCAACAGAAAAAGTGGCGGGTACTCTCCGAGCAGCGAACAGACAGAGTGATATACATGAGGGCTGGTCCCAGGGACATTGTCCTTTGGGAAAAAGCTCCTGCCTCTCTTCCAATTCTTTCGCAAGCTCGGACTCTGCCTTGGAGAGGAGAAACCTCTCTGCAGCCCGAGCTCCTGTCTCGGCGGGGCTCTCTGCGTGGTTTTCTCTGCAGGTTTGTTTTTACGTCCCAGCAGAGGCTGGGGGCCGGCTGCCTCCCGAGGCACTGCAGAGCACCAGGGACTTTTCCTGGCTGCTGTTTCTCCGTCTGGCCCGGTGTGCGGGAGAGCTCGACTCCTCCGGGCTGGAGGGAAGACGGGTAGCGGAGTCCGTGCCCGCCGCCCCGGGCTCAGCCTGCCTTCCCTGCTTCCCGGAACAGCTTCCCCGTCCCCACAACGGCGAGGACTCCAAATAAGTGGGGAACTAATCACAGCCGAGCCAGAAACAGAAAACACCGGTTGGAAGCAAGTAGGAACTGCCCGGTTTGCTGTCGGCCAGGCGGATCTGCCTTCTTTCCTCGACGGGGAGGTTCCTGCCCTGTACCCGACAGCAGCAATCCCTCGAGCATCCCTTGGGAACCGCCACAGGCGCTCCCGCGCTGCGGGCACGGCAGTGCCATGGGAGGAGGAAAACGAGGAGGACAACCTGTTGCACCCCGGCCAGAGGGTGTTCCCAGCCCCTCGGCTGAAAGCGAGGGGGAGAGCGAACAGCTTGGCACAGGTCTTTGGGGTTTTCTCGTCTTACATGGAGCTTCTAACACTAAGGTGGAAACATGAACTGAAGGTGTAATTTATCTACTGCTTTTCTTTCCTCCGGGGACATTAATATCTGTGTGCAAACAGGACTGTTTCTGGTAATTTTTCCTGCAAGTTGCCTGAGAAATTTGTCATCCGAGCCTGTATATCCTTATTCATCAAAATGCAGTCAATGAGTGAGAACTTTTACTAATCATTATATGAGCAAAATTCAAATAAAGCTGTTCTGCTTAAGAAGCAAACCGCCATATTAATTAAAGTAATATTTCTTAAACTTTTTGGGGACATGAAACCATTTTTAAAACTCAGAACTTTTAATCTCAATTCATTAGCATTAACCTGTCACTGGTAACACATGAAATGGAACAATTTCCAGGTACCTTTTACAATGTCTGGCACTGACATTACAATTCGGGAGCCACAATAAAAACAGATCCAGCTGCAGAAAGGACATCTTTCACACAAAATACCTCGGTTTTATTCTAAGGTTTGTTGAGCACATTGCCCTGGCTGAGCAGCATACACGGTAGCTGAAACGTTGCCTGTCCTTTCTTAGTATGGTGCATTCCATTTTGATTTTCTTTGTGCACTGCTCTGAAAATGAAAAACGGGCACAATTTATATGAATCGTTTACCCACGGTGGTAAGATGTTTTTATTAGTAGAAGCAGAATCAGAACTGCATGGTTTAGTTTTAACAATTATTCCAAAGAGCTGACATAGTTTATTTGTTCAACACTTACAATTATATACGGACACACATATATATATATATTTACACACCCTTTTTACAACTGCATCAATGGAAAAAATAACATTAACTACATCAGGACAGCTCTGAGATCTTGTAGAGCTAAAGATTCACGGTATCTTCGCCTGACAGAACTGCCAGCCCTACACAGCGCGGGACAAGCAAGGCTGACATGAAGAATTATAAGGCCACAAGAGTTCTTGAGCCACGTCACCTCACCAAAATCAGTTGTCCAGATATATCCATCTACCTAAGAGACACCTCCCATTATGAAATAGTTTATGATTTATTTGTAAACACTGTTAACCCTAGGATAGAATATCCATAAAACATTCTCAAAATACTTTTAAAATTACACAAAAGACAATGAAGTGAGAGACATCTTTTTATTTCCTTCTTGGGCAATAGTGAACTCTTTTAGGCAGGTGTGGGAGAGGTATGTCCCCCAGAATTGTATGTGTTCAGTGTTAAATTTTTTAAGGAAAAGCTGAGCAAGATTCAGGGCAATTTTCTGGTCCCTGGGTGCACCTTGCCATGGCATCCACCCCATCAGGAGCTATCAGTTCTACTGCTGGGAGACATTGATTCAACTACTGGGAGGCATCAGTGCTACCTGTAGCTCCAGGGAAGAGAGTGAGGCTGAGTCTCGATTGAGTTCTGCACAGGCAACACCATTGCTGCTCCAGCGTTGCTCAGATCCATCCCCAAATGCAGGGAAAGCATTCTTCTCCCTCCTCTGTGCTGCTGAGGCACTGCCTGCCATCCCATGAAAGACCACAAGGCAGGACCTCTCCTTCCTCCAGGCAGGGCTGAGCATCTGAGGTGAATGGCACACTGCTCGGGGCTGCTGCCACACACAGGCAGGCTCCTGCCAGCCCTGCCTCACCTCCCCCAACAGCACCGTGTCCCACCATCCTGCAGCAAGGGCAGCATGAACAATAGGATTGCAAGACTGTACTTGTCTCCTCTATTCCAAACCCTTAGCTTTGCCTGAAAATACATCCATTTAAAGATAATCATGCCCATAAATCAATTCTGAAACAGTGATTTAACCCAAGGTGTGAAAGACTTTCCAGTCAGACACTGAAGGCTGCTACGTCCTACTCTGTGATTGCTGCTGCTGCTGCCATGAACACAGCTGAAGAGAGATGTTTCAGGCTGAGAGATGAATTATTGCTCAGAAAGGCTCTGGTGCTTTGAAGTGCAACCAGGAATGGGATGCCAGCCCTGCAACCACCACCAGAGCAGGGCTTTGTGGACTGGGCAGTGCACCTCATGGTATGTCCTCCACACAGGGAAGAGGTTGCTGAGGGTTAATTGCTGAGTTTCAAGGCTTGTTTTGGGAGTAGAAAGTTGCCATTGTGCTCCTTTCACTTGTTACAGCTTAGAGAGACCTTTACAGGTTAGCTAGCATTGGCAAGCCAGGCAAACACACATGCACACACACGGCTTCCAAAAAACGGTGACTCGGAAAGGCAATACCCTTTTTGCTTCCTTCTTCCCTGGAGTGAGGATAAGAACTGCCAGATCTTGAAGGACACTTTTTATAACAATCAAGAAGAGATCTAGGGAGGACGATGAAATAAAATGAAAAGCAATGACAATGAAATGACAGCGAAATGTAGAAACTCTGCAGTGTATTTTAGTAGTGAACTCTACTTTCACCCACCCACTACCTACATTTATTTAACACTTAACATTTATTCTCACTACTCCTGTGCCACTGGCTACCAGCACCTTTTCCAGTGTCTTTCTGTGCACTATGCCAACCAATGTACCCCAGCAGTGCTTTAGCTGCAAGTGCAAAGAATGGTGGAACAAAGGGGAAAGTGCTTGGAGGCAAGGCTTCTCCTACATCTCCTCTCCTCCTACCACTTGCTGTCCTGGTATGCAGCTCCTCTGCTCCCCAGCACATTTGGGATCACAATATACGCAAGAGCAAATAAAATGCAGAGGAAATGAGCTGAGTGCCTCTCTCCCCAGCATGTCTCGGTGATGAATCAGGCCTGGCCAGCCTCATTCATGGAGTAGGAAACTCAAACACGTGGTTCCTCTACTATAAGGTCTGACGCACTCGCTGCCTCCTATCAGGGCTTGTTCCAGAAATCATTTGCTTCCAGCTGCAGCAGCACTGCAAGGAGCAGAGGCTGCACTTGTGTTCCTCCTTCCTTAGGCAAATTCACAGGAGCCCTGATGTCTGGTTCCATCCACCAGGATTTACTGGTCACATGAGGCAGGTGCCTTTGCACACAGGAATATTCTTCACAAATAACCCAAAAATAGATTGAGTGGGAAGATGTAGGAGATGTAGATGAACTGGACCAACAAGGCAAGAAGATTGCAATGACCACTGCAAAAGCAATGCATTTGCTAAGGAGCATTGGCAAAGACAGGGTTGCTTTGTCTCATAGCACAGAATAAGGGGAACAATAAGCTGCTGACAGTGGCAGCTTCATTTTCTCCCTGTTCTTTGACCCAGACCCAGGAGGAGAAAAGCATCTGCTCAAAGAACCCTTGGCAGAGCGAGTTAAGATTCAAAAGTAAAACACATCCAGCAGGCTCAGAAAGCAGAGGTGCAATGGTTTGTGTTTCCACTACCAGGGCTAGACATGGTAGTGGATACTGGAAGAGTTGTCTTCAAGATTGATTGGTAGCACTCTCTATGTTCTGTTTGAGCATGGGCCATGTGTGCCATTAAATATTCAGCTGTGCCTGTTTTGGACATTCCCTGCAGACCTCAAAGCACTGAGCAGATGCAGGCAGGGATTAGTGGCTTCAGTGCTGTAAGAAGAAATCAGAAGCAGAGGATGGAGCTCCCCTTGGAGAGAGTGGAGGCAGGCCAAGCTGTCTCAGCACCAAGATGGAGCCAGGGGAGGGATACCAGGTCCTGAGCTGTGCAGAGACTTGTGTTTGAACACCACTTCCCTGGGCCCAAACCCTTCTCCAGAGAAAAGCAAACAGTTACCTGCTGGGAGCCTCAGCTGGGTGCGGCATCGCAGGGCTCCAAGTCATGTTTTGAGCACAAGCCCTCCAGGAGAGGAGGTTGCACCTCCCTGCAGCAAGCACAGCAGCAGCCCCCTTGCATTCTGGCTTTTAACAGCGTTTCAGCACAGCGGCTCAAGTCCCTCAGATTCAAACACGTGCCTCACTCCCTGCCAGGATTCCAGCCAGGAGAGCTGATCTCTCATCTGCTATGCCCTCTCTCCTTTTCTGCTGCTAAGCCCTCAGTGGTGAGTCAGTATTTGGCTAAGGGTGAGACTGCATGAGGTGACATTGCTCAAGATAAGGTGGCAGAATAGCAAGTTCTGTCTTGGGATTATTTTTGTTTTTAATGCATTCTGTAAGCTGAATTTTTTATCCAAAAAATTAAAACTGTCATAAAAGGGGGAGGAAGGGCAAATCCTTTTTACATTGAAAGCATTGAATCCTTTACCCTGGAATGGATGTGATTAAAGTCAGGCTGGTTCCTGGAGCTGTGATTGGAAACCTGCTCACAACTTCACCCTCTGCTGGCTTATTACTGATGGTTTGCTATATTCATCCCACACACTTTAGTGAGAACTTTCACTTCAAACAGAAAGAGATACATCTGGTGGCAGGTGTGCAAGCATTTCGAGCTGTCCATGAGATTCAGAGAGGTAAAGGCAGAGGAAAGGGCCATAAAATGTAGAGCTGCAGGGCAAAGGAGGGATTCCTTAGGAACACCCCTGAAGGAGCAAAACCGGAACTGAAACTGGAACCAATGAGCTTTCTACTCTATTCTTCTGCCCAAAGAAAGATCACCTCAGACATGTTGTTCTGTTCTCTTCACTAAGGCCTATGTAACTGCAGATTTCACAATCATCTCTGTTCCAGTTACTCCTACCATGAGTGCATTTTCCTAGCATCCAACCAATCTCACGTATTGAAGTTATAGCCTGTGATTTCTCACCCAAACAGCAAGGAGAGGACAGTGTACTTCTATTTAAAATAGCCTCCCAAAAAGCCATAGCAAATGTTTTGTGAAGAAAATTAATTTTCCAGGCAACTTCTGCCTTATTAGAGACTTTTTAGAAAATTACTGAGAACAGATTCCCAGAGCTCAAACACAGAAGCTGGACAGGATGGGCCTACAAGGTAAGTGGAGGAATGATATTCCAGAAGAGATGGAATGCAACACTGTCAGTGGGTGGGCAACCAGAAAGATGAGCTGGCACTGAAAGCAGGAGGGGTCAGAAGAGAGGCAAATGAAGGCTGAAGCAGTTGGATTCTTTTTGGGAGAAGCCAGAAGGAGGCATGAATAGAGTAGGGTGAAGAAAAAGCTAATTGACATAATGCCAAGACCTCAACAGCTACAGGATTATGGCACCAATGAGGTCATTACCTGGGAATGCCGTTTGGCTTCCAGGGAAAAGTCATGATACAGAAACCAGGTGTTTTGTGTGTTTTACTTAGCTGTTAATTGCAGCTTGCACCCTCCTTGTAGAAGCTTAATTCCCCCTTGCAATGTGATGGAGTTTTCTCACTTGTCTCCACATTCCTCCTGGTCCATACACTAAAGGAAAGACTTGTGATTCTGGCAGAGATTTCCATTTAATGCAGTTAATCTGCTGTAGTGTTTATTCACTGTGACAAGCAGGGTTTGTTCCAGCGGTCCCTGGTTATGACAAGCCAGGTACTTAGAGTCCTGCTTGCTCAGGGCTCTAAGTGAAGCTCTTTCTTGGCAAAAATCTTACAGAGCTGCTTCACAGTTCCTGTGAAAAATAATCCAAACTCATTTAGATGCAGGCACTGGAAATTGGCTGAAAATCTGCAAAGATGTGGGAGATAAAAATCCATTTAGGGTGGCAGATTTATGTCCTGCTCCAGAAAAGTCCCATTTGCCCCCATCTCCTTTTATCCCATCCTCTCAGCTTGGCTCTGAGGAGTGAAGTAAATCACACAGCAGCACTGCTCGTGGAAGATCTGGAATATCCCACCCTCACTGTGGATTGCAGGGGGATGGGAGTAGTGATAGCTTGTTGGAAAATCTTAGTGTCCATGCTTCTCCTCCAGATATGCTGCCTAGATAGGTCAGGTCTTGATTCTTCCTGGCTGTAGCTCCATAAACACTTGGGAGAGTGTGGGGAGGGAGGCTCAGAGAGACAGGCTGACATCAGGACCTAGGAAGAGACAAGCTGACACCTGCAGGCCGTGTCTGCAGTGAGGTGGGACAGTCAGATCAAGGGAGATGCGGGGTTACCTCTGCGTGCCTATGCAATGCCAGCCTGGCACCGTGCCTGGTTATGGGGCACAGAGAGCAGGATGGAGGAAGATGCAACAGGAACTAAAAATCATTCAGAGAGGGAGCAACTAAAGAGTCAGTGCTTCCCTCCATGCCATGGCATGTCACATTAATCTGAAATCTTAGTGCTCCTTCTCTGCCTCCTGTTTCTGCAGCAAACAGAAGCAACTGGATGAGACAGCTCATCAACCCAACAAAATACTCAACATCCCGCAAAATTGAAATGAAATGTCTTTCATTTTGGAAACAGCTCGCCACACACCTGCACCTGCACTACCTTTGACATGAAGCAGGAGCTTCTGCAGGATCTGGGGCCAAAAAGAAGCAGGCAGGGAAGCAGAGTTACCCTTGGGGCCGTGGGTGCAGCATAGCTACTAGAAGAGTTTCCTCACCTTGCTCGAGTTTCCTTTTGCAGCCTGACACATATTGGCTGTTGGCCACTCTAATTTCCCTGCTGCCACTCCAGAAGATTGTTCTCATCACGACTCCCTTTGTTAGGAATTTCTCCGACTTCTGCCTCTGCCACATCCCAGTACGCTCTCTGAAGCCGCCATTTACTCAGTGTAGAAAGACATCCTGAAAGAAGGGGGACTAACTAAGGGAAATTTGATGAAAGAGAGCCCTCAAAGAGGCAGAGACTGCTCCAGCTGAGGGCTTGGGAGAGGCATAAAGCCAAGAGCCAGTAAGGGAGACCTAGGCCATGGTCCAAAGCTAATGCAGCCAATGGGATTGATTTGAATGGGCTTTGGACAAGATTCTTGAACCGCAGCTGTAAAAGAGGATATCAGGTGCATGATGAGTGTGGAGAACTGAGGAAAGAAAAGTGAAGAGGAGGAGGAGGAGGAGGAGGGATTTGTTCAACCATTCAAAACATGGTTTATGTAGGACATGTAAAGGCCTTCTTTAGTGCCACCAGGACTCTCCGGATGGTGCCACAGCCATTGGCAGGTTCTGCTCTGTGAGGTCGTGTTTTACATGGCAGCACTGGCTGATGTCTTGTATTGCAGTAGCAACAACTATCAGAAGAAAGGAAAAACACTGCAGAGGGAGGAAGACAAGTAGAACTTGTGCTCCATGCTGCTGTAATGCCTGGTGGGAAATTGGTGCTGAGCCATTTCAAACTCTTTATATCGATCCCTGGTGGCACAAACCCAGGGAGGGTAGGAAGGATGTGCCAGACTCCTCTTGCGAGGTCAGATGAAAACAGGAACAGAGTTTGGGGGTAAAAAACGCTTTGGCACCGCGGCACACTGCCACCTGCCGGCCG